>JBBMOE010000002.1:20672432-20685503 GCA_037975065.1 Chaetodon trifasciatus
TTATTTTGTTTTATTTTATTTTATTTTATTTTATTTTATTTTATTTTTTATTTTTTATTTTTTATTTTTTTATTATTTATATATTTTTCCAAAGCCTCAGGCAGCGACTGGGGAGAGGAGAAAGAGCCTGAAGAGGAAATCCCCTGACCACCTGTATGCATTGCCTTCCTGCCCCAAGGCTATAAAGGACAAACTCAGTGCAGCCTTGGCAACAGTGCGGAAACTGCAGCGGGAGAAGAGCAATTCCTTGGCAAGGGAGAGGAGGGCAAAGAAAAACATGCATGCTCTTCTGGGGGAACTGAAAGAGAAAAATCTGATCAACGAAGAACTGAAAGAGAAGCTTGAATGCTACTCAGGTAAATAAATAAATAAATACATTGAATAACTTAGAAGTTAATATTAAAAGGAGACATACTAAATCACTTTTTGCTAATTTAATTATAGATCTTCCAGTTCACCTTCTGTCGAGGCAAGGTGTAGAGTACACCAAGGCCCAGAGAGAGTTTGCCCTTACGCTCCATCTTCACGGTCCAAAGGCATATCACTATCTGAGAGACAC
This sequence comes from Chaetodon trifasciatus, assembly GCA_037975065.1. Lineage (NCBI taxonomy): Eukaryota > Metazoa > Chordata > Actinopteri > Chaetodontiformes > Chaetodontidae > Chaetodon > Chaetodon trifasciatus. The sequence goes on from JBBMOE010000002.1 coordinate 20,672,992, forward strand.
TCTTAAAATACACCTCCCACATCCCAGTTCATTGCAAAGGTATTCTTCACGATGGCTAATTTTGAACTACCTTAACAACTTAACAACAGCTGCTTTTCAACTCCATCAGGGCATCCGGTAGGATTCATTTTTGCCAGCTGCAACACTTCGTGACAGGATTTTTTTTTTTTGCGGTTATGAAGATGTACACTGTATCTAGAAGTGTCACAGAAACCAATTAGTATTTCAAAAAATGTCTTTAAATTATGTGGAAAACGATCATTCAGGGCTGGCTAGCTGTATTCTTTAATTTTTTTTATTACCATAAAGATATATTGAATATCTGTGTAATATATTTGTCTATATGTTTTTGTTTGTTTGTTTTTAAGGTGGCTGGAATAACAACCCTACTGCAAGCCAATTCAAGTACATCTTCCGGAAGCTGATGGCCAGGTGTGGGGTTGTTAAACCAAGCAGCAAAGGCAATGTGACAGCACAGGATGCCACGGAGTCCCTACTAGCTGAAGCAATGTCCTCTACTGCTCAGTCCTACCACATTGACACATCTATAGCCAACCTGTCGGCTGTAGACATGTCCTCTGCAGAAGGAGAAGATCTTCCATCCCCGTTTGCTGACATCCCTGCCCTTGTACATAACCACAGCTACCTTCCCAAGCACTTTGATGGTCTTGTGGAGAACGTTCTCGTGTACATTTCAGGTAGAGGTTGACCGTTAGTGGATTTAGCCTATAAGCCGATAATCAAAATCTGGGGGGGAACGATTAATTGGATGTTAGTCCAAGAAAAGAAATGAGATATAATATGAATCTGTCTTCCGCTAATTTCAGGATTTGTGGTGCGACGCACTCTGAAGAAGCTGTCCTGTGATGTCTGCCGGTCGAGCCTTGTGACAGATGCTGAATCTGCTCGTAAGGACCAGAGCTACCACCTGCTGACTCTGAAGAACAATGGAGGTCTGGTCATTCCATCTGAAGGCACAGTGAAAGTCGTCAGGGCAGCAGAGTGGGTCGTTCGCCAGGCAGCAGCAGATTCTAAACGATCACAGCCCATCAAAGTGTTGGAGGTCCTCTACATGGTGCGGAAGAGGATAGGTTCAGAGGATGTGTTTTTGCTCGGGGAGCATATCAACGATACACGCTATGGCATCGACAGTCACCACAACACACTGTTGACATTAGTTGTGTCCCTGTTTTTTAAACTAAGGCTGCACCACATTGCTAAAATGACTACGCTTAGCCTACAGCAAGACAATGTGAGACAGAAGCTCACCAAGACAGTCCTTTTTAAGGGGCAGTAGCTCAAACTGTCCGTGCACTTGTATATATGTTGGTTTTGGGTGCATGTTGGTTTGGAGTGAATGTTGCATGTTAGAGTGACTGTTGATTTGGAGTGAATGTTGAATTGGAGTGAATGTTGAATGGTTTAGAGTGACTGTTGATTTGGAATGAATGTTGCATAGTTTAGTGTTACTGTTGGTTTGGAGTGAATCTTGAATTGTTTTGTAATTGCGCGCACCTGTTAATAAAAGAAACCTTGATGTCATGTTACTGAATGTGTTTATTTAAAAATTTATAATAAAATATATATAGGGTAGAACAGGTAAGATGAACAAACCATCCCCTTGATCTTTAAAACTATACACATGAGTTGTCACGAGACCCTAAAATAAGAACACAAACATTTCCAACTGGCTGTGGAATTCTTTGACTTCTGTGGTATAATTATTTTTTTATGCTAAAGCAAATGGACCCAGGTCTAAACTTATACATTATGCATGTTAGTGATATTCAATGTATAGAACTATGTGAATCATTTAGCAAAAGATCCTTCTGAATCATTAAATTAATTAGGTTTTATCAAAACGATGGTCATGGGGCAAGATGAACCAAAAGCCTTGGGGTAAATTGAACCAATATGAATCACAATTCATATAATGTACATACATTATTCAGGTTAAGTTTGAAATATCATGTGGGTCAACTTACCCCTTTATATTTAATATATGTATTAATTAGAAATATAAAATATAAAACTATTAAATGTTTAACATAAACACTGCCGATTTAATTTCACTGTATATGTGTGCAGCTATGGCAGGAAATGGTCTACTATCTACTTTTTTAATTTAATATGAAAGTCCATGGTTATAATTATCCGTAAATATGCAATAACATAACTACATCTCTCACGTTTATAACAAATCAAACCGTTTAAAAATCGGTTGAAAATTGAGCAAGTTATGGTTAATATAATAAATAGTACATGCTCCATAGGCATTAATGTTATCAATGAGCCAGCAGCCCCTAGGTAAGATGGCCGCCGCGTAGCGACGTCAGCCCTGATTGGCTCACAGCATCTGTAAGCTATCTAGCCTTTCTATGTATATCTATGCTCTAAACTACGCAAACGTGCGCGGACATGTGAGTTTTGTGGCAAATGTGCACGTGCGGTACTCATGTCTGACAACACGATGCAGCAGCGTGGTGAAGCAGTTTCAGCCAATCATTGTAGAAAAGCGGAGAACATCCCCCGCCCCCCTCCTGCCTGCCTCCTCCTGCCTCCTCCTGCCCTCCGCCTCACTCTCCGTCCTCCGTTCCCCACTCGCTGCAGTTGGCGCTTAGAAGGTGAACTGTCTGTGTGTGTGTGTGTGTGTGTGTGTGTGTGTGTGTGTGTGTGTGTGTGTGTGTGTATTTTAGCCTTTATATATATCCACTGCAGATAGACTAGGCCTGTATATAAAGAGGAATGTGATTATTTATACAGTTTAAACATGTAGCCAACAAATCTTTTGCAGCAAGTTTTGCAACCACTATCATGGGAGATGACTAAGACGAAGACAGGGAGGAACAGGGCAGCAGACCTGCCAAAAAGAAGAGGATCCATGTCCCCCAGAAGTTTTGGAGTAAATATCAAGAACAGTGGCCATGCTTCCGACCCTCTAAAATTCCTCATCATGCATTTTTGCACAGTGTGCAATTATGATGTGGACATAAGCCACCAGGGAGCTGCAGGTAATATATAAATTAGCCCCGGTGATGTGTGCATATGTGCTGTAAGCCAATTTAATTATTACATTCTTGAAAACAAAAACACCTATTGCAATCTACAAAATAAATTATTACCATTTTAATTAAATACATATTAAAATAATTTTAAATTAATTTCAGTCATTTTTTGTCATCACAATGAAAGCAGTAAACCATTAACATACAGTATGTACTATTTAAAGTTTTAAGTAAAAGATATTTTAATTGTTGCAGGATGCCAACAGGTATCAGTGATACTTTTTTGAGACCCTCTTGAGGTAACGCTCTAGATTTTTATAGTTTATATCACATTTTTTACTGTCAATGAATTCAGATTGCAATTTCGCCTGTAATTTATACTCATACTATAAATCTGACCATTTTTAAGACCTAATTTTTGTAAAATTGTATATCAGACTTAAAGGACCTGTAGTCTGCCTGAGTTAACAATAATGTCAAAAATCCCTTTAATATTACTGGAAATGTAATGTAGTCACCAGGTATATTAGTTAGATACACAAAAACCATTTAATCATACTCCAGGGGAACAACTGTGCAGACACATTACACACTACAAAAGGCAAAGAGACGGCATGTACGAAAGAATCATTTCTGTCACATTGTGAAACGAATGCAGATACATTTTTTGTTCACCAACAATGTGGGATACTGCAATTTGTCACAGTTTTGTACTAATATACTCAGTTACTGTGACATGTTACTGACAGACTTTCAATGCACTGAACCATGGATACATACAAGTCTCTACCAAAAGATTATAATGGTGAAAGAGGATTGATGATGGATTTTACAGCTTCCATAGCAACTGGAGACAGAGGACACTCATTTTCTGGGACTTGAACTCCAAAGGATTCTTCACTGACACCATCATATCTCCCAGTCAGTTCCATTCAACTCCAGGTTCTGCCATTAATTTTACTCACACAAAACACAACTTACATTAATTGTAAAAAAAAGGACTTCAAATAACAACCATGTAGATGTCACAAACCTGCAAGTCAGTTTCAGCAGCAGGGTTCTGCATGTGTCCCAAAACCCAGAGCTGGTTAGGTGTGAGTCCACCTTCAGACTTCTAAGGATGATTGTCCCACCCTTCAGTAAAGGTGTGAAGAGCATCTGCCAGCCGAGGGAGGAACACATGATGTACACAAAACATATGCACAGTGTCAGACAAGTCCAGGACGCCATCTTTCTCAAGGCTGTGAAGCACATCATAGCAAAGATGGGTCACACTGGTCCAGACGTCTCACCACAGATGCTCTATTCTAAAACACAGACAAAATGTACCCATAGCAATATAATATCAAATTAACAGGAGCACAGCAAATTTCTAATTATGGACTTATTTTTCCTATCCTATATTATCAGATTACTACTTATTGCAAAACACTGTAGTTGCTCTTATTTATATCTCCTCCCTTTTCTATTTCACACAAATAGCTGATGGCTAATTAGGATGTCTTTACTATTTCTGTAATTTTGTTAGTTCATGCCCGATTTCGTACTCTTTCTGTCAGAGATGTCTCAAATAACAGTTTCCAGCCATTGATTTAAATTTAAATTATGATAACTTATTATGATAATTTGATTGTGTACACCTTTTCCAGCAATGAAGCTGCCTCTTCCAGTCCCTTTCATGCTGAACATGGTTTCAGCTATTGCCACATTTTCGACTCCTTCATCGCCCCTGACCCTACATAGTGTGGGGGGAAAGTTTCCATTAGAACACTCATGGTACACTTGTGTGTGTGTGTTTGTAATTAACATTATAAATCGGCACCACCAACAACCTTGAAGGCCAACCATAGTTTTCCACTGCCTTTAGAAAAAACTAAAGACCTGCGCTTGATTGGTTATTTGTTTCTGGCTCCAGGTACATGATCTGCAACACACACAAATAAACAATAACACCTCATGTCCAAAATAATACCTAATAATAATAACCTACAAGTTATCTCAGTAAATACTGACACACCTTCCTGGAGAATCCCATCTGTTGCCCCAAATATGGCAATGTTGTACCTGGAAAGAAAAATGTTCTTTATAACTTTCTCTATTTGTTTTTAACTGAAGCTGCAGTAATATTCATTTTTTTGTGATTTGTGTCCACATACACTAAAGACAAAGGATGCTGTACACAGTATGTCCTTGTGACGATGCACCTAAGCTGCATCATTCTTTCCAGAACTCCAGCGGCATCAACTCTGTGCATCGACCCTTTGATGTGTTCCCACTGAACTCTGTGTCCATCTGCTTGCAGGCAACCTTTTAGCATTCTGTATCCCACATTTGGTAGTCTGTTTTATTGACAACACAGCATTGCCAAGCTCAGTGACAGATAAGCTGCTGTAAGAAGCTCTTGTTGACAACCAAGTTCACCCAAGCATGCGTCTGAAGATCGTAGATTCACTGACTCCCAGCAGGCGTGCAATACATGACACTGGAAGGGGCATGTCAATCAGATGGGTGAGTAGGTCTTCAGAAACCTTTAATCTTGGCCGCCCCCCTCCACTGCTCACTTCTGTAATAAAAGCAAGGGGGGCTCTCTGGAGAAAGGGCTGTGTTAATTTTCTTTTAAGACTCAGAAGACACTCCACAACATCTGTTGGTATGTGAAGGACAGTTGATGCAATGTCCAATTAAACACCTCCTGATTTACAACATACTGGAGATAGTCCATATCCAAATGTGGCTGACCAACAATCTCACCGATCCTTGATGAAAGATGGCTCATTAATTGTGTCAGCAGTGAATCAGGCATATTTTGTCTCAAAATGATGCAGAAAAACTAGTCCATGCATTCATAACTTCCAGGCTGGATTATTGCAATTCCTTACTATCAGGCTGCCCAAATTCGTTGCTGAATATTCTCTAGTTGCTCCAGAACGCTGCAGCACGTGTTCTGACAAAAACAAGGAAGAGAGATCATATTTCTCCAATATTACCCACTCTGCACTGGCTCCCTGTAAAGTTTAGAATAGTATTTAAAATTCTCCTCCTTACTTACAAAGCCATAAATGGCCAGGCACTTTCTTATCTTAAAGAGCTCATAGTACCGTATGACCCCACTCGAACACTGCATTCCCAGAATGCAGGTCTACTTATGGTTCCTAAAGTCTCCAAAAGCAGAACAGGAGCCAGGGCATTTAGCTATCAAGCTCCTCTCCTGTGGAACCATCTGCCAGTCTTTGTCCGGGAGGCAGACACTGTCTCTACATTTAAGAGTAGGCTTGAAACTTTCCTTTTTAATAAAACCTATAGTTAGGGTTGGCTCAGGCTTGTCCTGGACCAGCCCCTAGTTATGCTGCTATAGTTATGCTGACTGCATGTCTGTCTGTCTGTCTGTCTCACTCTCTCTCTCTTGCTCTCCCTCTCTCACCCAACTGGTCGAGGCAGATGACCGCCCACCCAGAGCCTGGTTCTGCCTGAGGTTTCTGCCTGTTAAAAGGAAGTTTTTCCTCACCGCTGTTGCCAAGTGCTTGCTCATGAGGGAATTGTTGGGTCTCTGTAGATAAAAGAGCTCGGCCTGTTCCAGCTCTATATGGAAAGTGTCCTGAGACAACTTTTGTTGTGATTTGGCGCTATACATATAAAATTGAATTGAATTGAATTGAATTCCTGTAATTGTCAAATCAATCATAAGATTATTCCTAAAACAAATTTTCATAGAAATTTACTTCTAAATTTAACCTGGTATTCGTATACACATTTAGAATTTGATAAATGTTTGTTTTACTAAAAAATGGATTGATATCTGCTCACGTTGAAAGTCAGAAGAAGCCCAGAAGATAACTAGATATATGCATTTTCTCAGATCATGCTCCTGTAACTGCTGGAAGTTTAAATTTCACCGTGTAACCTTCCACATGCTTCAAAGAAAGGTTAACATTCCATTTATGCCAACCGCATCAACGCTAAGCTGTCTTTTCCCTAGAAGGGAGCTGTAGCAGTAGAGTTGATAAACTGTTAGTTCTCTTTTATTATTTTATTTTTTCTTAACCAGTATCACCCACTGGGTGACTGTTTATACAGGGGTGTCAAACACATTTTTTATGTTTTATCTCATTCATCGCCTGTTACGCCCCAGTCTAGGGGAGCAGGGACGCAACATAAATGAGTAAAAAAAACAAACTTTGTCTCCAAATCAACAAATCACTCTAAGCCAAAAACCATGTACAATAGTCAACCACAAATTTATTATTAACAAAAAGAGACCTGATGTACGTAAAAAGGGTCACAGCCAAAACAAAACAAAATAGTGCTAAATATATACAGTGTAACAAACTACAATCCAACAAACCCAGAGAAAGATCGAAAAACCACCACCAAAAACCACACTACTAACACTACCACAATCTACACAGATCTGGGGACAAAGTTCTCAAAACACACGCCAGAAAATACAGAGCCACTGCTGTCAAGCCGAGTCCCCCGATGAATGAAAAACCCGCGGTTTAAAACAGGCTGGATGCGGCAGCAGGGACCAATAGGCTAGCGACACCACTTGCTGTATGGAGGAGGGCAGGACCAGCACAGCTGCTAAAAAAAGAAGAGCACACACTCACACACAAAAACATGGACCAGACAGAAAGACACCACAGGACCACACAGGAACAAACAAACAGTGCAGAAGCAATACGGCCAGGGCCGTAACACCCCCCTTCCTAAATATCAGACATTCCCCTACTATGTCTGATACTTCAAGAAGAGACACGAGACAGAGCATCAGCTAACACATTTTCTGTGCCTTTTTTATGTTTAATTTCCAGGTTAAAATCCTGGAGTAACAGGGACCATCTCATGAGTCTCTGGTTTCTGTTTCTCATGCGGGCCAGAAACACGAGGGGATTGTGGTCAGTGTAGACCACCACAGGCACAGAACTGGAGCCTACATATACTTCAAAGTGCTGCAAAGCTAACAGCAACGAGAGGGCTTCCTTTTCAATGGTACTATACTGTACCTGATGCCTATTGAACTTCTTTGAGAAGTAGCAAATAGGGTGGTCAATACCGCGGTCGTCCTCCTGCAGCAGCACCGCACCTGCACCGCTGGCGCTCGCGTCCACCTCCATCTTGAAGGGGCGCTCAAAGTTAGGAGCAGCCAGAACAGGTGTGCTACAGAGAATGGCTTTGGCTGCCTGGAAGGCTTTTGTGCAGCCAGAGGACCATTCGAATGGGTGGGAGGTACTGGTTAAACTGGTGAGTGGAGCCACAACATCAGAGAAGTTTCTACAGAACCCGCGATAATAGCCAGCCATCCCTAAAAAACGACGAAGCTCACGCTGTGTCTGAGGCACAGGGAAGTCGAGGATGGCCTGGACTTTATCAGCAAGGGCCCACACCTGTCCCTGACCTACCTGCTTACCTAAGTAGGTCACAGTAGCGCGACCAAACTCACATTTGGCCAGGTTTAAGGTGAGGGAAGCCTGCTTCAACCTACCAAAAATTGTGCCCAGCGTTTTGATGTGCTCAGACCACGTGTCAGAATATGCCACAATGTCATCTAGGTAAACCTCACAGCTCGTAACACCACCTGAAGCACGGGGAGTCAAAGGGACTTGCCAATAACCCTTTAACAGGTTGAGCTTTGTGACAAATTTAGCAGCACCAACTTTGTCCACACAATCCTCCATTCGGGGCAGAGGATACGAGTCAGCCTTCGTCACATTATTCACTTTTCGAAAGTCTGTACAGAAACGAGGCGTTTTGTCCACTTTAGGGACCAGAAGGCAAGGAGAACTCCATGCACTGCTGCTTGGGACAGCTAATCCATTCTCCAACAGATAGTTAACTTCCTGTTGGAGAAGTGCACGCTTTGTGGGGTTAGCGCGGTAAGCGTGCTGCTTGATAGGGGGCGTATCCCCCACATCAATGTCATGAGAGATGGCGGTGGTACGAGACGGAGTATCAGAAAACAAAGGTAAGTGATTTTCGATTAGCTGGCAGATATCTTTTCGAGTGGGCAAGTCTAAATGTTTTAAATGATGTTGCAAATTTGTCAGGTAGTCTGAGTTTTGGAGACGAGTGCACGAGTCTCCGTGGCTAAGAAGTAAGCCATCGCTCTCAGGGCTGTATTCCGACGGAGGCACCTGCGCAACCGTGGACACTACCGCTGGAGGAATGGAGGGAGACACAGGAGAATGAGCGAAATATGGGTTCAGCATATTAATGTGGCACACACGGGATTTTCTCCTACGGTCAGGGGTGCACACAACGTAATCAGTTTAACTTAACTTTTTTACGATGTCATAAGGACCACAGAATTTCGCCTGGAGGGTGGAACCGGGGAACCGGGAAGTAGTGACAACACTTTATCACCAACTTCAAAACTTCTCTGCACAGCTTTTCTATCAAACTTACGCTTCATTTTGCCCTGGGACACTGAAAGAGCGCTGCGCGCGGTCTTGCAGGCTTTGTGCAGACGCTCTCTGAAAGAGCTCACATAATCAAGTACATTTTGGCTGGAGCTAGCCGTTTCTGACAGGTACTTGTCTCTCAACACGCACAGAGGACCACGCACGGTGTGTCCAAACACCAGCTCTGCAGGACTGAAACCTGTCGATTCCTGCACACTTTCTCGTGCAGCTAACATGAGGAATGGCAAACCTTCATCCCACTCTTTTCCTGATTCCAAACAGAATTTTCTAAGCATCGACTTTAACGTCTGATGGAAACGCTCTAGTGCGCCCTGGGACTGTGGATGATGCGTGCTGGATTTCCGGTGCTGAATGGACATCGACGCCAGGACCTGGGCGAACAGTTTTGACAGGAAGTTTGAGCCCTGATCTGTCTGAATGTATTTCGGTAACCGGAATGTGGAAAAGAAGTTTATGAGAGCTTTGATCGCCGCTTTGGTTTTGAGGGTGCGCAGCGGAATGGCCTCGGGATAACGAGTGGCAGCGCACATCAAAGTCAAGAGGTATTGATGGCCGGATTTGGATTTTGGAAGTGGACCTACACAATCGAGGATTATATGTTCAAATGGTTCACCTAACACTGGAATTGGGTGCAGTGGAGCCGGAGGAATCACCTGATTTGGTTTACCGCTTACCTGACAAACGTGGCATGAACGACAGAATCTGGTCACATCTCCTTTCAAACCTGGCCAAAAGAAATAACGCAGGATACGATGGTAAGTCTTTTTTATTCCTAAATGGCCTGCAAAGTTGTCGTGTGCCAAACCAAGAACTTGTGGGCGAAATGTCTGAGGGACAACCACTTGCTGAACTGAATCCCAGCCTAAATTACCAGAGGAGGGAGGGCACCAATTACGCATTAACACAGCGTTGTTAACGCTATAGACAGAGGGACATGTGCTTGTTTTGGCCACAGATGAGAAACAGTCAACCAGAGACGGGTCAGCTTGTTGTGCCTTGATAAACTCGGTCCTGTTGACAGAAAAACAAAGGTTAGCGTCAGCTTGTAAGAGGTTATCATACACAGAAGTTTGACATTTTTCTGTTGATGTTTCCTTTTTTTCAGCACTTTTCACAACATTTTCTGAACACAGAAATGACTCAGACAAGTTCAGCACATCACCAAATTTACGCGACTGGGCGCGTGTGACTGCACAAGCGGGGAACACAACGGTCGGGTTGACAGCAGCAGGAACAGAAACACGCGAATCAGCAACAGGGGTTTCAACTACCTCAGGGTTAGGGAAAACTTTTTTCCCTGCCAGATCATTGCCGAGGATTATGGCAACCCCTCGCACAGGCAACCTAGTGCGCAAACCAATTTGCACTGGGCCAGAAATAAGTGGCGATTGCAGAAACATGGTGTGGAGTGGCGCTCTTAAAACGCTCATTTTCACTCCCCACACCAGAGCATCGGAGCCACAAAACGAGTCGGGTGAAAAAGGCAACACCGCTTGTAACATTAGAGACTGTGTAGCGCCTGTATCATGCAAAATTGTGATTGGCACCTGATCCTCCTCCTTCCCTGTCAGAGAGACAAAACCTTTTGAAATAAAAGGCCGGTAGCTCTCGTCAACCTCATCTGCATTGTCAGTGTCAGCTGGAGGCTGAGCAGGAGCAGGCTGCACAAATCCCACACTTTTTGGCTTGTTGGCACTCTGACTATGGTCTTTACGCTGGAGAGCAGGACAGTTAGCAATCAGGTGACCTGTCTCATGGCAGTAAAAACACTCACAACTGTTAGAAGCAGCGGTAGAGCGCTGTGGGCTTTTCGGTGAAGGCTTAACCTGTTTGCCGATGCCGACAGCTGGAGCGCGCTCACGCTGTACCAGTGAAAAAGCAACGCGGTGCGTCAAAGCAAACTCATCTGCGCACACCGCAGCTTTGGACAGTGAATCCACTTTTTGTTCATTCAAATAAACAACATTTTTTTCTGGAAGACATGTTTTAAACTCTTCCAGCAAAAGCAGCTCACGGAGCTGAGCAAAGTCTGTCACTTTACTGGCGGTGCACCACTTATCAAAAAGAAGAAGAAGATTTCTCTCGCGCAAACTCAACGTAAGTTTGGCTTGCAGACTTCTCACAAGACCGAAACTTCTGCCGATGGCTTTCACTATATCATAATCCAGACTCTCATCAATTGATAACGTTGTACAGACCTCCTGGGCTTTCCCCACTAACTTGCATTGTAGCAAAAGGCTCCAAACATCTTTGGGCCACTTCAAAGTAGCTGCAATGCGCTCAAAAGCATTGAAATACGAATCTACCTCGCTTTCTCTGAACTGAGGTACTAGGCCAATGTGCCTGCTGACATCAAACTGCTCAGGAGTGGAGGGGAGAGGCATACTTACAGTGGTGGGTGCTTTTCGGTTTGCCGGATCGAGCTCTAGGGCCCTTATGCGGAGATGCATAAGCTCAACCTCGTGGGTTTTTGTTTCGAGCTCCACCTCTCTTAGGCGGAGGGCCAGCTTCAGATCCTCTGTATCCACCCCAGCCTGGATCAGAGCGATCGGATCTGTGCTTCCCAAATTGAATGCAGGAGCCTCCGCTCCAACCTTCACCTGGTCGCTGACAGTGTCTGAGGCCATGGCAGCCTCCGCTCCCACTTCCTCACTTGCCACGTCAGACGCATTGATCGCCTCACGCACAGGCTTTACAATGCCTTTCTCCACCAACTTCACTATTAAGCACTGATTAATGTCGACCTTACGGGCATTCAAAGGCACATTAATGTGAAACCAACTTGCCACCAAAAACAAGTCTGCTTTTGTGCACTTGTCCAGCTTACTTACCGCAGGATTCTGTACAAAATCATCAATATCGAAAGCCATCCTGTTCACTGAGAAAACTGCCAACCAAACTTACCAAAAACTTACAAAAGTAGAAAAATGACGGACGAGCCCCCAATTTATGTTACGCCCCAGTCTAGGGGAGCAGGGACGCAACATAAATGAGTGAAAAAAACAAACTTTGTCTCCAAATCAGCAAATTACTCTAAGCCAAAAACCATGTACAATAGTCAACCACAAATTTATTATTAACAAAAAGA
>JBBMOE010000002.1:20690411-20697911 GCA_037975065.1 Chaetodon trifasciatus
GTAGATTGCAGGAGGCATTGCTAATGATAAGGACACATAAACAGACCTTGATATAGCTTCAGCTTTAGAGAGAAGCACTCTCCCATTCAGTGAGAGGTCCCTCATCAGCCACATATTAAACTTTTTGCCTACTTGTTGAATTATTGGATTATAGCGGATGTTTGCATTTTTATCAATCATAACACCTAGATAAGTACCTGAGTTTTTCCACCGGAATGTTGTTAGTACTAGATTACATTTTTTAATTGGGAACAGCACAGATTTATTTAAGTTCATTCTCAGGCCCGATACAGCTGAGAATTCTCCAATGCATCTAATGGCTCTATTCACCTCATATTTGTTTTTTAAAAATATTGCTGTATCATCAGCCAGTTGAGATAATTTGAATTCTCTGTCTAGAGCTTCAACACCTAGAAATGGAATTTTTTTGATATGCACTGCCATAACCTGTGCAACTAGCAGAAATAAAAGAGGACTCAGTGGACAGCCTTGTCTAATTCCTCGTCTAATATCAAATCTGAGGGTTGTTCCATTTGTTATCTTCACTGAGCCATTGCATCCTTTATATAAGGTTCTGACTGCTTTCAGGAATCCTTCTCCAAATCCCAAAAATTGAATAACCCTGGTAATAAACTGGTGACTAATGGTATCAAAGGCTTTATAAGAGTCGATAAGCAAAAATTTTGGCATTGTTGTTCAATAGACTGATTGGTCTCCAGTTCTCAATGTTAAGTTTATCTTTTTGTGGTTTTGGAATTAATTTAATAAAACCTTGTTTCAAGGTTGGGGGCAGCTCCTCTTTTTCTAGAGCTTCCTCAAACATTGCTACCACAAAAGGAGCTAATGTTGTATTTGTTGTAATCTTTATAAAACTCTCCTATTAGTCCATCATTGCCTGGAGATTTGTTGTCTTTTAAAGCATTAATACAGTTTTGTACATCTGTTATATTGATTTTTTGATCACATATTGATTTAAATTTATCATCGATTTTTTTAGTGTCTGATTCTATTTCAGAAACATGTCCATATCATCTTCATTCAACTGATCTGCACCATACAGTCCCTCATAGAAATTGGCCACAAACTGAGATTTGCTTTTCATCATCACATATGAGATCATTGATTCTGAATTTGCTCAGTGAAGATTGTTCAAAGTTTCTCTTTTCTAAATTAAGAAAGTATTTTGTGCATTTCTCACCTTGTTCTAACCATTTTCTTCGGGATCTGACAAAAGCACCTCTGGCCTTATCTTCGTATGCTTCATCAAGTTCTACTTGTGCAGTTGTCAGTTCTATTACCTCTTCCTCCGACAGATTTATTCTACCTGATAAACTCATAATTTTTCCAACAATTTGAAATTCTTTTTCTTTTTTCATTTTACAGAGTTTTTTTTTACTAACTAATATAGCTAGGTTTCTGATTTCAAACTTCATTAGCTCCCGGCATTGTCCAAAATTTTTAAGAATCTTTGCTTGTTTCCAATATTTGTCTATGACTTTATGGGCTTTTTTTTAAAAAAAGTCTTTGTCATGTATCAGGGTTTTATTTAGTTTCCAGTATTCACTATTGTAGTTATGACTTCTTGTTCCCATATTAATTCTAATTGTTACGCTTTTGTGATCTGTAAGAACTGTTGGTTCTATTGTAACTGAATCCACTTTGTTTTCAATATCTGATGAGATTAACCAGAAATCTATTCGTGATTGAAGAGACCCATCTTTATAGCTCCATGTGTACGCTTTTTTATCTAAGTTCCTGTGTCTCCAAATGTCAATCAAGCTTATCCTGGCACAGTCATTTTCCAGTTCATTTATTTGTTTCTCCCTGGGAGGCCATCTATCCTTGCTTTCATCCATCACTGTGTTAAAGTCCCCACCCCATAAAACTTTAGCTGAGGGAAAAGTTGATAACAGTTGAGCAATCTTATTTTCCAGTGTTGAGATTAACATTATATTCAATTGCTTATTATTGAAAGCATAGGTATTTACAAGAATGAATTGAAAGTGGTCAAGTTCTGTTAAGAGAATTATCCATCTCCCATTTGTATCTGCAAAATGATTAATTACATGGCCTTTGAATTTCCCAAGCATGATGGCAACCCCCGCTGATCTATTGCTACCATAAGAAAACCATATATCCTGACCCCACTGACTCCTCCAATATAACATATCTGTTTGTACAGCATGAGTTTCTTGAACAAAATAAAAGTCTGCCCCTTTATTCTGGCAATACAAAAAGAGACATGTCCTCTTCAATTGATTTTTGATACCCCTGGCATTGACAGAAAGAATACACATTGACATCAAACAGCAAACAACAGATAAAAAGAAAGAAAAGAAAAAAAGAAACAATAATCGCACCTACTGAGAAACCTCTCTGGGTTGAGAGCAGATGCTACTGTGCCTGGCTTCTGCAGCAGATCAGACCGCATTTAAACTTAAGATTTACCTCTCTACATTTCTCTCGGAGGAAACAAACAAAAAACAAAACAAAAATCAAAACATTATTATCGACAGGCAAGCTAATCTATTGGAAATATTCCCGAAAGAGCACGCAAGAAAAGAAAAGAAATGGTGTTACAACTCTCTCAGAGAGAATAAACAAAACAAAACACATATCAAAAAACAAAAGTTGTAGTTAGCTAGCCTGTTAGAAATGTTTCAGAGAGAGAGCAAGGGGGAGAAAAAAAATAGTTTCAAAAGTCAGGATGCACTAACAGCCAACGGCTGTAGTATTATTGAGGAGAGAAAGAAACAAAAGTACTACAAAAGAAGACATCTTACATGTCCTTGGCTGTGATTCTTTTACCATCGATGTAGGCGTGCGCTCCTCTGAAGCCGGCTCTCTTCCCCTCTTTCCTCGCCTTCTCTACCTGCGGCCACAGCTGATTCCTGGATTCCTTGGCTTCTTGTGTCAGGTCCTCCATGGTCCTTATTCTTCTCTCTTTGAGGAACTCTGCTGTTCTGGCGTCCCTCCAGATCTTATCCTGATGGGATCTTGACAGAAAGCGTACTATGACGCGGCGGCTGGAGCGCTGGTGTTCAGAGTGTGTTTTCTTTCACTGCATCCTACAGTAATTGGAGTCGCTTGAGAGATTCAACTTGTCTCTTCTCTATTCTCTCCAGAATGCTTAATGACACCGTTTCACAGACCTCCGACTCATCGCTCGCCGTTTTTTTTTTTTTTTCTCTTTGATTTTGGCCCTGTGGGGGCTTCAGGTAAGTGTTCCGGAGTCGGTTCATCTTTCTCATCAATAAGGCTGTCTATTACCTTGAGTTGGTCGTCCAGGCAATTATGTGCATAAGCATGCATCGTATTTATGAAGTTTTTGTCCACATCTACATCCATCACAATGAAGCCCGACGCTGAAATGTTTGTAACGCACGTTTTAGAGGAGTCCGTCTGTTGTTTGGTGTTTGTCCCAAAGTCAATTTCTGAGCAAGTTCATTTAGTTCTTTTTTCCCCCTGAGAGCTGGGAATTAAGTTTCATAGAGGTAAGTTTTTTTTGTTTTGTTTTAGTTTCTGCTCATGCTGCAGAGCCACTTAGACTGCTGTCTCAGGACGTCATGCTCTCCTCGACGTCGTTGGCCAACAAAGGGGTTGGTGTTGGAGATTTGTTGCTTTGTGTGTGACAGAGAGGTGCATTTTTAAAGAAAGAGAAAGTTTTCTACCGTGTGGGAACATTTTGATCTGATCTCTCCCAATGAAATGAGTGCACCTTCAGTAACATTGTTACATATGTTTTATGTTTGCTATGGAATGTACTATATTTTTCACTGTCTTTTCTTTTAATCCAAGGTGAAATGTTTGTTGTGTGCTAAAGAACTGGGGTACAACAACACCTCATCCATGCTGAGACATTTTCGTGCTTTGCATGAAAATAATGAGAGGAATGTGATTGGACCCAGCCCATATTTAGTTTCTGAATTAAAATAAAGTCCTTAAGTTGCACAATCAAATTCACTGCCCTCTTCATGTTCACAAGCACGTCCACTGCCCCTTACCTTGTTAAAACACTGCAACAGTTTGAAAACAATTGCTCCCCTGTCATGAGATATTCAAACATTGACAAAATTATTTACTGATAAACATTTGATAAGTAATATTAGATTCCATTGTATTGCCATGTTACATACCCACAATAAACAAAAATATACGTTTTATTTATATGAATGAATACATGAAGAATACCTGAAATGCATTTATTAAGATGAATTGATTTCTTTTTCTTAGCAGTCATTCCCATTGCTGCACTGTTGCAGGACGGTCTTGAGTGTATTGCAAATTGATAAAATTACAATTACAATTACCTATCATTTACAGGTTCCTCTTTGAAGCATCGGCATGGTATGACCCATCACCACCTCTAATATATCTGGCTGTTTAACAGTCTTTGACCAGCAGGGGGTACATGAAGCCTCGAGAAATGAACGTTTTGGTGAACCATTTGTCTGGAAGGCTTCAAGGCTTCAAGAAACTTCATCTGGCCATCACTAGTTGTTACCCTCACCAATAAGTTCCCAAAACCAACATATTAAGAAAATGATTTGATGTAAATGACATACCTGATTTTGCTCCGCATCCCGCGTATCCGCCATTTTCACGCATGCGCAGTTTGTAGAATGATGTTATCCTCCACTTGATACATAAAGCCTGTGACCTCGTGACGTAGTTTTGACAGTTATTTCACGCTTGTCAGATTCGCAGTAATTCTGAAGAAAGCTTTAATATAGTCCCAGACGAATGAAAAGATAGAGTTCCTTCCCAATTCTCCACTTATTCTTTTAACCCTTTGATATCTGATTTTTCCAAATCACTTGATCTTATTGATATATGGCGTAAAATGAATCCTAATAAAAAACAATACACATGGAGTAATAACATAAGACGGACTCAATGCAATTAGATTTTTGGGTTAATGAAAAACAATTTAGTCGAAATGTCTTCAAATTGTGATTTGCTCTTCTCCCCTTACTGACCACTGTGTTATTTCGCTCTCTATTTCACCCACTAACAGTCTTCCACAACCCAGGATGTTCCACTGGAAATTTAAGAGTAACCTTTTAACCTTTGGCTCAAGTATAATGTTAGAATAATTAGAATCCAAGAAGGCAAGAAACTGGCTGATTCTAGAAGAAAACAACAGTTAGACATTATTTCCAAGGTTAATTATCTGTGTAATCAATCCCATCTGGATGATAGTAAACTAGATGACTTCCTGCAAAATGACAGCTAATTAGACTACTGAACCCACTCTGAGGCCACAGCAGAATGTATATCATAATTTAAAATATCAGAATATATAATTTGAACATCATTCACTTGTAATCCTGTGGAATTCCTCTTTGATGTTTCTAAAAGGTTTGTGTCTGGGGAACACTACCATCATTGGTAACGGGCGTTTCAGTGCAAAGGTTACTTTCCTCACAGCTCTACACACTGTTGCCTTTCCGAAGTGCTCTGCACATCCAATGTTGGACAAAAAACTACCGTTTGCAAAAAAACAAAAAACAAACAAACAAACAAAACATAGCGCTATGCGTAAAATTTGCTGTGATGTGAGTGCATGTCCGTGGTGTGTGAGGCTGGTGACATATGGCCGGAGAATGTTATCAAGATAAATTATACTGTTTGATGAAAAGTAGTAGTGTTCGAATAGATATTCCTCTGGAAATGATAGGACATCTAATCTGGGTCAGAAGATTCTCTTGCGATGTAACGCATTTCAAATCAATTGGGATTCAATAACAATCAGATTGGGAGTGAATGGGCAATCCATGTCTAACAGCTTTCTTCATGTGAGAGGATACAGATAGAAACTCAGGGTTTCTTATAATAAACCTGCCAGTGAGCAGGTTATGTTCACAGAGTCTGTTACAATGTGAGTTTCCCTCATCTCAAGGTTAACTTACTCTGAGTTTTCACGCTTTCTAGAATACCCCCCAGATAAGGATAAAAAACAAAGGCAAAAGTAAAATACACAAAAAGAGACACAAAGGAGCAAGGTACGGGACATTAGAAGTGCAAGGATCGAGAAATAGATGTGTATATTTTGTCAGTCTTATGATTCTTTCTTACCATAACTTTTAGCGACCTAAAGTAGTCGGCAAAATTACATAAGAACACTGTGAGAGAGGGGAGGCTTCCATTCCATTTACAAGTATGAATATTATATTTACCCATAATAATCACAAGAGTAACAGTGTCAGTAATGTTTGCATCCAAGTTGTCCATAAAATAAACAATATCATTGTAAGTAAATAGGGGATGTTGTCCATTTTCAAAGATAACCAATTATGGATTTCGGACCAGAACAAAGTGACACTGGAACATTTAAAAAATAGATGTTCAACAGTTTCGGCCTCGGAAGAGCAAAAGACACATGGATCAACAGCAAATTTAAATCTTTTGTGTAGAAAATCACTGGCAGGGTATATTGCTGATACTATTTTAAAATGTGTTTCTTTTACTTTAGGAGCAACAGGGCAAGATATATAAAAAGAAAAAGCCTGTCTCTTTAAGGAAACCTCTAAGTTGTCCTGAACAGAGTTTAAATTAAAGTCGCCAAAAATTGTTTGTTTAAAAACCAGACTTATCAATTTGCTGTTACATTTTTTATCCAACAAATTGATGTCTCCAATTTTTAGAGTGGGCAGAAACGGTGTATTCGAAGAAAACTACATACTGCTTTGTATCAGTCAGATTAAAGGAGTAGGAATTGCTTTGCAGATCTTTTCATACCCTCTTCTTGAGATAACAATATTATACTTTGTGGTGAAGTCTTCAAAGGATAGCAGTTGTCTGTCTGCCTTCAGTAGATGATAGACAAACGCTAACCCACTGTTATACCAATCAGTTCTGAATATGGATTTTTTGTGTATGGTAATAACCCTGTTGTTCCAAAGCAAAGGGTTGTGTGGTGAAAAATTATGGGTAAACATCATCCTCCCAAACTGAAATGCTTGTTTGTGGAAACTGGATAGTTTTACAGGAATTTTCAGCATCTCAAAGTCACATTTAAGCAAGAAATCAATCCCTCCAGCCTTATAAAAAAAATTGTTAGGGATATGGTACCATATAGAATGGGATTGAGACATACAATCTTTCAACCATTTGATTCTAAAGGACACAATTACAGATTCAAATTCCAAGGCTTTCAAACCCCCATTAGCATAGTCCCTAACCAGTTGTGATTTACAGAGATAATGAGTCTTGTTCTTCCATATAAACTTGCATATAACAGAGTTAGCAGATTTAATCTTTTTACTCTCCAAAAAGGTGGAGTTTCTTTTATTTTGCACAAAACAAACTTATTTTGAATCTTGTGATAAGGCTGGGAAATTTTTAGCTAGATAGCTGAAGCAATCAAGCTCAGCAAATCCTGTAATACGGTCTCAGGGAGGGAACTTTGTGACTAATCCGAATGATATTAATGATACATTCAAGGGATTTTACACGGATGTTTATGTATCTGAATTTTCTGCAACTGATGAAGATTTA
>JBBMOE010000002.1:20700411-20739300 GCA_037975065.1 Chaetodon trifasciatus
AGCCAAACTAAAAAGGTGAGTCTTGAGCCTCCTTTTAAAAACATCAGCGGTCTCTGCGGTCCTGATGCCCTCTGGCAGGCTGTTCCAAAACTTTGGACCACAATGGTTGAAAGCCACCTCCCCGTGGGTTTTGGTCCGAACCCTTGGAACAATTAAAAGGCCAGTGCCAGAGGACCTCAGGATCCGCGAGGGCTGATAAGACAAAAGGAAGTCAGATAAATAAGATGGCCCGAGACCGTTAAGACACTTAAAAACTAATAAAAGCACCTTAAAATCGATCCTGAAACACACGGGGAGCCAATGCAGTGATTCTAAAACTGGTTTAATGTGCTCCCACCCTCTGGTCCTCGTCAGCACATGTGCGGCTGAGTTCTGGAGTAATTGTAAGTTATAGATAGTCTTTTTGGGAAGACCAGAGGGCAGGGCATTACAATAGTCTAGACGGCAGGAGATAAAAGCATGCGTCAGTACCTCCGTGTTAGACTGAGAGAGAAACGGGTGGACTCTAGCTATATTTTTAAGATGGTAAAAACCTATCTTTGTTACATTTTTAATATGAGGAATAAAACTAAGCTCAGAGTCGAAAATGACGCCCAAGTTCTTAACGGATTGTGAGGGTGTAAAACCTTGTAGTTTTGGTAAAAGTGTCTCTCTCTTGCCTTCAGGACCAATAAATAAAACCTCTGTTTTATCCTGGTTGAGCAGTAGGAAGTTCTCTGCCATCCATGACATGATGTCTAAAATACAGTTTAAAAGGATATCAAAAGGCCCCGTGTCATCAGGAGACACGGCAATGTAAAGCTGTCTAGTCTTAATTTTTCCTTTTCAGTCTAAGTTTCTATTCTAGTTTTTTTTCGTTTGGTCCTGTTTTTGCGTTCGTCTTGTCTTCTTTTTGTTGCTGCTCATAGTCACGCTGAGTAGCCTGAGTTTATTCTTTAGAAGACGTATTTTCTTTTGTTTTCTCTTTGTGAAACTTTAATTTTTGCTCGCCACATTAAGCCACGTGATTTGATTTGCTTTGTTTTTGTGTAAAATTCTACTCACGTAATAATAATTTTGAAGACACTTTTCGACCGGCCATCGAAGAGACATTTAATCTTATCGTTAGTAATCTAAAGTCCTGTTTCACGGTCACCACTTATTACTAAAACCTGCAGCTATCTGCTAACCCACTGGTTCGGCCTATACAACCATCAGAAGCCGCTCCTCGTCTGTAACCGACACCAGAGAGTTCCAGCCCCTGAAACATCCCTGTCCAACACCGGCTCGCCACCGTGGTTTGCTCGATTCGTCCAGCAGACTGCCGCACAGATCGGAGCCACGGCCACAGCTTGGAGTCTTCGTGTCAGTTCGGAGCAGACATCAAATAGGAGCGTCGCTGGGCAAGCAGGCATGTTAAGTGGGTTTGAATAAGAGTTGGTCCGTGAGGTTATGATACTGTAAATTTGCCTAGATTCTCTTAACCATTCGTTCAGTAAATTAACTCTACATTTGCGTCCCCAGTTTCCCCTTTAACTACTTCTCACTATTGCCAAACTCATTCTGCCATTGTTTGCCATATCTTTCTCTCTGCTTGTGTTGTTTCAGATCACCTATATTCTCTGTCGTACTATTCATGATACATTATTCATTATTCATTTGTGTTTAATAAATAAGTTCTTTTTTATTTAAGCCGTAGTCAGACGATGTCCTTTTGAGCTGAGTAAAAATGATCCCTATATCCAGAATTTACCCTTCAGATTATCAGACTGGTTTACTGTTGGTTCATTCGTTATCATGACATCAGCATTACAGGAGTCAGTCTCCATACAGTCCTTCTTAGCTGAGGAAGGTGGTGCCCCGATATTTTATTAACGAATGCAATACCAACATTAAATTAAATCCCCTACAGTGGAAACAAAAAAGAAGAGATCTGCGAGTCTGGTGTTATTTTTGTGTGTAAATTTTGTTTTTCATTGGTTTCAACTTTTTCGCATGAAAAGGGTAATTGTTTCTGCATTATTTTCCAGTTTCATGCCTCCGTTTCCACATTTGTAAACATTCTTACATTCTTTTGACCATCTGTAATTTCTAGGTTTTTGTTTTTTGTTTTTTGTTATTTTCAGAAAGTTTTTTTCTCATTTCTTGTTCTTTTTCTACCAGTTTTATTCTACCGGTAATATGTTTTTCAAACTGAGGGATCCCCCTATTGGGAATCCAAACTCAGCTGTCTAGACATTTAATACTTCAAATTTTATCCCCATATTTCCTTCTCATGATATCCACAATCGGACCTTCCGGAGATCCAATCTCAGCGGAACCATTACCCCCCATACCAGCTGCGGAGGTCGTGCACGACAATTACAATACAGACGTCTCTGTAAGGACTGCTTCGTCCCTGGCCACAAGCAGTAAAAAGCCCTCAAAGTTTTTACACTTTGACCTCTGAGTTTACCCTGGACTCAGACACAATTGTGGATAAAATGAAAAATGAAAATATTTAGCCAAATTAAAACCATAAATTTAAAAGTCAATATAAACACCCCAAATTTAAAAACCAGATAGAAAGGTTCCCTTCTTTTTTTTTTTTGTTAAGAAAAAGAATTAAAATGTCAATATTTCAATGCTCACCAGATGAATTTCGCTGAATTATGTTTGTGGAATCCCAGCGGTAACAATCCGGGGCGAACACAGACAGTCCTCCCTTCTCAGAAGAGGATTTGAGGTTGCAGACTGGAAAGTCTTTTTCTTCCAGGATGGCCTGTCACTGTCCGTGTTCTGTCCCAGACGATCACTCGAGGGATCCCACTTCTAACACCAAATTGTTGTGGAAATTCTCTGCTGCTGGTGAAGAATGAAATAGAGACTTCTGCCGGCCGACAAGGTTTTTATTTTCTTTGCAAAGAAAAGGTCAATCATCACCCGAGCGGTAGAATGAAGAAAGACCCCAAGCATAGCGAGAGCTAAACATTTATACCTTAGGAGCGCTGGAGGTATCGGAGCCAACTCCCTAGGGGGTGGCTGGCACCCGAGGCATCCTGCATGACTTTGTATGTAGATGTTAGGAGGTCTAGACATCAGAATTTAAAACACAAAAGGACCTGATATCCTGGTGGGGTGTCTCAAGTAGATGAAGTTCAAGGAACTGAAATTGTCATTACAGACGAAATGTTATAACGTTATTTCATCTAGTTTAGTCATGTTGTTATTATTATTTTGCAGTATTTCTATTTCCTGTGTCTCACTTCAGCGGCTGCATCAGGTCAAGGTGATGTCACGGCATTAGTTCCCTCTCGTGCAACATTATTTAGAAGATTTTGGTTTTGTCTATACAACTACGTACTTATACTATATTGACTGGGTGAAATAGAATTGCATTACTAAAAAGAGACTAAAATACAATTTTCAATGACTAAAACTAGACTAAAATGTCATCAGTTTTCGTCGACTAAAACTAAACGAAAATAGTCATGGATAATTATGACTAAAATAAGACTAAAATGCTCAGACTTTTAGGTCGACTGAAACTTCACTAGACTAAAAAGAGTATGAACGTGACTAAAGCTAATAAAAACTAAAATGACAGCTTGACACAAAGACTAGACTAAGACTAAAATTATTACAGGCCGCCAAAAACAAGACTAATTCAAGGAAAAGAATACATGAATACACGCATGAATACACTTCTCAGAAATTTTTAAACTTTTCTTTAAACCCCCAAGACAAATCAATAATAGAAAATCAGTCCATCAAGTATAGGACACTGTAGTTTTAGGTTTAAGTGATGTAAAGACTGTGTATTACATTGATATGCATGGCTTTATTTCTTTGTAGTTTACCAATTTATACAAGCAAGCAGATACAAGCTTGATGTGGTTGTCTCATGAATTGATACATCTAGCTTCAACACAGGGTCCATAATTACCTATGCTATAATATCTGTTCTCACTTACTGCACCTCACAGTTCTACACTGGCACATCTAGCATATGGCAGGCCTCACCTACACAGGTCCAAATTTGTAGGTGGGTGTGGGATTTCCCTTCTTTTTCTGTGGTATCCTGTCAGAATAGGAAAAGACTCTATATGGTGGGATGTTTTTTATGACTCCCACTAGACCAGTGGCTCTCAAACTTTTTCGGTCATCCCCCACTTTGGACAAGGAGGAATTTTCAAGCCCCACCTGCCCCCATCGCCCGAACACAATGCTAATGAAATACGCCAAGCTTAACATTTTCAAATTTATTGAAGTAACATCAAGTAACACCATGTTGTATCTAAACTCAATAACATCAAATAACAACAAGTTCAACAATAGAGAAAATAAAGGTGCAGCTGTGTCATAGCTTGCACCAAGTTTAAAAGTGAACTTATGAGACTTATCCCTGCATCAGTGGCTGCACAGCTGCAAGCTTAAAATTTATTGAAGTAACATCAAGTAACATCATGTTGTATCTAAATTCTAACTCAATAACATAAAATAACAGCTTCAAAAAGTTCAAAAAACAAGTTCAAAAATAAAGAAAATAAAAGTGCAGCTGTGTCATAATTTGTATCAAGTTCAAAAATAGAGAAAATAAAAGTGCCACTTTGCAATCTGTTAAAAAAAAAAGAAAAGAAGAGAAATGTATTTGGCAAGACAGGTGAGCAAGTGAACATATGAGTTTTACCCCTGCATTAGTGTCTGCAATGAACCTGTTTTGCATTGCACATCTTTTCAAAGCAGGGTTGCAGGCTTGATACTCCATCCATCCATCCATTTTCTCCCGCTTCATCCGGGGCCGGGTTGCTGGGGGAGCAGCCTGAGCAGGGACGCCCAAACTTCCCTCTCCCCGGACACTTCACCTAGCTCTTCTGGGGGGATCCCGAGGCATTTCCAGACCAGCCGAGCGACATAGTCGCTCCAGCATGTCCTGGGTCTTCCTCGGGGGCCTCCTCCCGGGGAGACGTCCAGGCATGGCTCAGCTCCATCTTCACCACGACAGACCGGTACAGCGACTGCATTACTGTTGCCACTGCACCAATCCGCCTGTCAATCTCACGCTCCATCCTTCTCTCACTCGTGAACAGGATCCCGAGATACTTAAACTCCTCCACTTGAGGCAGGAACTCTCCCCCAACCTGGAGGGAGCAAGCCACCTTTTTCATGTCGAGAACCATGGCCTCGGACTTGGAGGTGCTGACTCTCATCCCAGCTGCTTCATACTTAGCTGCGAACCGCCCCAGTGCATGCTTAAGGTCCTGGCTCGAGGAAGCCAACAAGACAACATCATCCACAAAAAGCAGAGATGAAATATGCCGGCTCCCGAACCAAACCCCCTCCAGCCCCTGGCTGCACCTACAAATTCTGTCCATAAAAATGATGAACAGAACCGGTGACAAAGGGCAGCCCTGCCGGAGTCCAACGTGCACCGGGACTTACTGCCGGCAATACGGACCAAGCTCCTGCTCCGGTTGTACAGGGACTGTACAGCCCTCAACAGAGGGCCTCCAACCCCATACTCCTGGAGCACCTCCCGCAGAATGACGCGAGGGACACGGTTGAATGCCTTCTCCAAGTCCACAAAACACATGTGGACTGGTTGGGCAAACTCCCATGAACCCTCAAGCACCCTGTGGAGGGTATAGAGCTGGTCCAGTGTTCCACAGCCAGGACGAAAACCGCATTGTTCCCCCTGAATCCGGGGTTCGACTATCTCCTTTTTAAAAAGAGGGACCACCACCCCAGTCTGCCTGTCCAGAGGCACCGTCCCCGACTGCCACGCGATGTTGCAGAGGCGTGTCAACCAAGACAGTCCTACAACATCCAGAGATTTGAGGTACTCAGGGCGGATCTCATCCACCCCCGGTGTTCTGCCACTGAGGAGCTTAGTGACTTCAGTCCCAGTGATGGATGAATCGACCTCCGAGTCCCCAGTCTCTGTTTCCTCTACAGAAGACATGACAGTGGGATTGAGGAGATCCTCAAAGTATTCCTTCCACCGCCCGACAATATCCCCAGTCGAGGTCGGACCACCGGGTTCGGGGTTTGCCGCCACGACAGGCACCGGCGACTTTACGGCCACAGCTACGGACAGCTGCATCAACAATGGAGGTGGAGAACATGGTCTATTCAGACTCGATGTCTCCAACCTCCCTCGGAATCTGGTCGAAGCTCTCCCGGAGGCGGGAAGTGAAGGCCTCACTGACAGCGGGTTCGGCCAGATGTTCCTAGCAGACCCTCGCAGTACGTTTGGGTCTGCCAAGTCTGTCCCGCTTCCTCCCCTGCCAGTGGATCCAACTCACTACCAGGTGGTGATCAGTTGACAGCTCCGACCTAGGGTGTCTTGGTGCCACATGCACTGATGGACACCCTTATGCTTGAACATGGTGTTTGTTATGGACAAACTGTGACTAGCACAGAAATCCAGTAACAGAACACCACTCGGGTTCAGATCGGGGAGGCCGTTCCTCCCATTCACACCCCTCCAGGTATCACTGTCGCTACCCATATGTGCGTTGAAGTCCCCCAGCAGAACAATGGAGTCCCCAGTTGGAGCACTTTCCAGTACCCCTCCCAGGTACTCCAAGAAGGCCGGTTACTGCTGTTCGGCCCATAGGCCGAAACAACAGTGAGAGACCTATCCCCGACCCGAAGGTGCAGGGAAGTGACCCTCTCACTCAGCGGGGAGAACTCCAACACATGGAGGCTGAGCTGGGGGGCTATAAGCAAGCCCACACCAGCTTGCCGCCTCTCACCTTCTGCAACTCCAGAGTAGAAGAGAGTCCAGCCTCTCTTAAGGAGTTGGGTTCCAGAGGTTCTATAGCCAAACCACTAACTAATGGGATGAAGGAGTGCAGCTACATACACAGACAGATACAGACAGAAAGGGAGAAACACACCCAGTGTCAAAATCTTACATGGCCCAGGAACAGGGGCCCGTTTCACAAAGCAAGTTTAATGAAAACTCTGAGTTTGTTAAGCCTGAAATGAAGGAAACTCAGAGTTTTCCATTTCACAAAGGGAGGTAACTCAAACCAGAGAAAGAGGGATAACTCTAGCCTGTTTCACAGAGAGAGGTAACTTAAGCTCTCGGTCAGTTACCATAGTAACAGACTCTATGAACCTAACCTGGTCGGGACCAGGTTTTTGTCAATGAACCTCAAGTTTCTCTCTGTCTCCGCCCTCTGTCAGCCACACATCGTATATGATTTCCTCATTCATTCAGTCAGCAGGCGAGTTTTGGCATAACATATTTCTGCCCTCTGTTATATATAAAAAAATCAGTCAGTAGGCCTATATTAGAAGTCCACTTTTTTTCACTAACATGGCATGTCCTTTTGACAACGATCCCGTGGATGAAGGTGCAGCATTACTGCAAAGGGAATTAAGTATTCATCAGGAGATGGTTATCAGACCGTGCATAGATGTTCTGGCGTTTCCAGACAATTATCTTTTTGAATGGTACCGTTTCACGTCACAGTCCATCATCTACATACACAACCTAATCCGTCCTTACATTTGCAACATCACCAGCCGTAGTCATGCTCTCACATCCCAGCAGATATTGTGTGTTGCGCTGCGTTTCTTTGCAAATGGGAGTTTTTTGTATAATGTCGGAGATGCAGAGCACTTGAGTAAGGCAACTGTATGCAGGGCGGTCAGGAAAGTGTGCCTCGCCCTGAAACGGCTATTACCCATCTTTGTGGTTTTCCCTGGACATAAACCTGTCAGTCAAGGAGTCATCAAGGAGGAGTTCCACAGGATTGCAGGTGAATGATGTAGAGATCCAAATGAATTTTAAATTATATTCCACGAATGACATTGTGCTGTAACCTCAGACTGGAATCAGTAATTTTAATTTCTTTTAGGATTTCCAAGTGTGATTGGCTGCATAGATGGCACACACATCCCCATCATGGCTTTCTCACATAATGAAGCAGATTATGTGAATAGGAAGTCCATTCACAGCATAAATGTGCAGGTACATGTAGATTGACTACTGTTTCAAAATGTTAAAGACTGCATCATAGTTCAAAATTTGTCATTCTCTGCACTGTCAAGATCATATGTGATGCTGCATACCTAATTTCCAATGTGGAGGCCAAGTGGTCTGGGTCTGTTCATGACTCAAGGATTCTTCGCGAGTCTAACCTGAGCAACAGACTGCAACGTGGTAAGTAGCCTAAAGATTTGCACAATATAATTCACTTGTCTCCCTCCTTTAATATACTCTGATGTGTCCACTACACATTACAGGAGAGTTTGATGGCCTTCTGCTGGGTGACAGAGGTTACCCATGCCAACCTAGGCTGCTGACCCCTTACCCTGACCCTGAACCAGGCCCCCAACAGAACTTCAACCGGGCTCACTGCAGGACGAGAGCCCGGAGAGCTGTGATATTATTGTGGCATGTGTTGTTCTTCATAATATTGCCACTATTAGAGGAGAGCAACACCCTGCCCTACAAATTGAAGACCCTGATGATGACCCCATCCACCTGCCAGCTATGCAGGGCAGAGCAGTCAGAGACACCATATGCCATAGTCACTTCAGGGATTGAGTCACCATTATCACCACCACCACCACCACCACCACAGCAGTCAAATAAAGACACAATACACACTTCATTTGGTCTTCTTTATTTCCTACAAATACAAGAGCTAGTTTAGTTAACATTCCAATAGTTAACATAGTTAACATAATTCACCTGTGACCATGCATCCACCTGTAATTTGTGCTCCAGTATTTCAATTTCTAGATCTGCCCTCCTAATCTAGTGGTCCAAGTATTGCATTTCTTTGTTGGTTTTTTGGATTTTTTCAGCAGGTGGATTTTATAAATCTCTTTTACTGGTAACTGGGAATACATAAGCAGGGCATTAAATTATACAGTTGCACATGAATTCCACAAAATGAACCTCTGCTGTTTACTGAACATCCATCTCACTGTGTCAATCTGTGCAGAGGAAGTTGAGGGACTCTCCGGTTGCTGCCCAGCCATGCTCTGTTAAAAAGGATGAGAATGTGTTAATACTTCAGTGTAGGCTAAATGTCACACTCTATATTCCACCAGAATGTTAAGAAATGTAAATGGGAAGAGAACTATCAGTAACATATCAAGATGTCACCTCTATAGGCCTTTCTGGATCCCCCTCTGTAAAGGCAGCAGACACAGTTTCCTCGTGCTCTTCATCCTAGATGAGTGATATGTTTCAGTATACTTAAACTACCATTTGGCAAAATCTATGGAGTATTGCCTACTTACAGTTACAAGGTCTGTTGTGGCGTGAGGGGGCTCCACCAGACAGATAGCACCATCAGAATCTGTTGGGACAAAAGAAAAAAAAGACATGAAAGGGAAATAAATATTTTTATGAATAGGCTTAAAAAAAGATATATAGGCCTTATTACATTTTATAAAGGCACTTGTGTCTTGGGGGTTGAGCTCTGAAGACGAGCTCCCTCCAGGGATTCCCTCATCCACTGGCCTTCCTACATTCTGGCTTAGGACCAGCTCCTCTGCCTCTGTTAGAGGTGGCGGTGCTGGGCCACCACCCGTTTTATGGGCATCTGCCTTCTTTCTGTTGGCTGAGCAAAAGTCTGTGTTAGTTTAAATTGGCTTAATTATTTTACAGAATATGATATAGATGAGAAGACATTTATGTGTGTGAAAACAGCATTATGTTGGGGATAAAACAACTGCACAGTCAAACAGCCACTTAATATTTACTTTACAATGTAAAACACGATCAAAATGAGGTACCCCCATTAAATTATGCCGAGGTCTTACCTGTTTGAACAATGTTTTTATATTTCATCTTAAGCTGCTGCCAAGTGCGCTTCTCCCCCGCGGGATTGCACCTACATGAAATAAATAAATGAGCTACCATTCAAGCAGTTTTCCCCTGTAATATTATTGTGATTGCAAAGGACTACATTTAAACTTACGCATTGACCCGAGCAGCAATGTTCTCCCACGCCGTCTTCCTCTCTTTTGCAGCTGCAGCGGTGTTGCACTTTTTTCAAAAAACATGTTTAGATTCGCCGTATGAGCGCGTTAAGATTTCCAGTTCTAGTAGGGTAAAAAATGCAGCCCTCCTCTTCCTTGTTGCCATGGTGACTCGTGGAATTGGGGCTCCATTGATGTTGGCTTTTTATAGTCGTGGTGCACGCACTTAACTCTGAGTTAACCTACTCTGAGTTGATTGAACTAACTCAAATCACCTGTTCTGAAACCAGAAACTCTGAGTTTCCTATCTCAGGCTAGATCAACTCAGGGTTCAGGATTAGACTCAGAGTTTGTTGAACCTCCTTTGTGAAACGGGCCCCTGATCTGGTATTAGTTGTGAGTTTAGGAGTGGAATGAGGAATGCTGATGTGACATGTGTGGTCCAGCAAGGGAGAGCTCCAGCCAAGTTTACTTCAGTTGATTAAGAAGAGACAAGTGATAAAATATAGTTAATTCTGCCCCAGGCTGGCAGCGCCTATAATATATAGGGTGCCTTTTTTGGTGAAAGACCAAAGCACCAGTGTATATTGTAATAAATGATAAGAATTTACTCTGCATTTAAGTGCACATTTTGCGTTGAGGTCCCACTGTATAATGTGTGTAGCTTCTTATTTACAGTATATTTATCTGTGCGTGACATTATTGAGGGAGCTTTAGACACTTGATTTCTTTCCCTCTGGACTTTCAGTGCAGGAAGCGGGACACACCACAGAGTATGCAGGCGCGCATTGGCAGCCGCTTCCGTGTTGGCAGCCACTTCCAGAGAAGTTTTATTAGACATGATTTTATCTTTTTAATTTTTTGTCCTTGGCTGATTGCCTTAACTTTTTACAGACAATTTTTAGCGACACTGTCCCCACCGTTTATGTGATTCGAAGCCTTTTTTGCACACAGATATTTTTATATTTTCGCCGATATCTGGACTGCTCACACAGCTGGCTTTGTTTCTCGGCATTTCTATATATTATCACTTGCTGGAGTTTACTTTTGTAGCTCTTGCCCAGTGGATGTATCAACCAATTGCGTCTGATGGACTGAAATTTTGATGGATCTTCTGGTATATTTTACCGGAGAACTCACGCTCACAGACACATACACAGAAGCTCGCGTTGGCGCTACTGGGCTACAGATCATAAGGACACTCTATCTTCACAAAGCGGTGTGACAGTAGAAGTCATTCACGCAAACACACACAGCATGGTATAACACCAGCTCTTCTGCGCTCATGTCCAGTTATCACCCGCTCTCCTCCTACAATGAAACTAATCAAATTGGGGCTTTTTAATGCCAGATCCATTAATTAATAAATCACCACTACTTGGCCAAATCAGTACTGACAAGAATTTGGATATTCTCTGCCTCACTGAAACTTTTCAGAAACCAAATGAATATCTGGCTCTTAAGCAGTGTGTGCTCCTCCTGGCTACAGCTACCTCGCCTGCCCTCGCACTACTGGAACAGGAGGAGGAATTGCCGTGATATATGATACTGTTTGCAGTGTGAAAATCACAGATGTGCCATCTCTTACTTCCTTGGAATGCATGGCGTTTATCCTATCTGGCCACATTTCTGTCTGTTCTGGTAGTGGTGATCTATCGCCCTCCTCCCATACCCAATAGTGCTGTCATAGTCCTGCATAGCACTTACCTGTGCTGCAGCTGTTCAGCCACACCACATACCTGCCCATCTGCACACCTAGCCTATTAGGTTAATCTGGAGGGTATATAAGGTACGCTGTCATTCTTCCCAGTTGCCAGATTGTCTTTGCGCCATGCCAGACTCTCCAGCGTTCTTCCCCAGACTGATCTCTGGTATCCGACCTCGCCTGTTCTTGACTACTCCTTCCGTCCTAGCCCTGTGTCTGCGGGTGTGCAGATCTTACCACCTCGGTGGTTTCAAAGAGCGTATTCCTCCTCTGAGAGTGATTTTGACCACGCCAAAATCTGTCAGTGATTTCCGTGTTAGATCCGCTCTCTCCACACTAACTCCTTCTGAGCCGGCTCTCTGCTCAGTACGGCACAGTGTCGCTCTGGCTGTCCGTTTCCCCGCATTCCCTGTAAATCGGCCGGCACTGCAACTGGGTCCTTCACTAGCCCATTACAAGTGCTTTCTTTGCCGAGCTTTCTGAGCTCCTGACCCTTTTGAGCTCCACCTGTCCTGCCATGGTTGTCCTTGGAGATCTAAGCGTCCATGTTGACCGCCCTGAATGCAGCTCCTCTGCAAGTCTGGTGTTTATGTAGAGGTGCAATGTACCATTAGAAATAGTTTTACACATCTATGGAATAAAAGAGCTGCAACAATGAATAGATTACATGTATGTTACTGTAATAATCTCCAACTGTTTTCACAATTGAGTGATGATTTCAAGTCAGAATATTTGAGAATGTCACACTGGGCTTTGGAAAACACTGATCAAGCTGAACCAACACCAACACCAACACTAAACCAAGCTATGAGTACTATTCTGAGAAGAAAAAAAAAAAAAAACTTGGAAATTCTCAAAAATCACACTTAACACAATTTACAACAAACAAACAAACAAACAAACAAACAAACAAACAAACAAACAAAAACTATGGATGTCCGCGAGATTAAAGTCGTACATCCATTAAAAACTGAGTGTTGTTCGTGTCTGTGTTGTTTGTGTGTGTGTTGCGTGTGTCTGTCTTTGTGTGGGAGTTGGATATTGTTTGTGTGTGTGGGCGTTCTATGTGAGATTTACAAGAGAAAAATGTGATGTCCCCTGAGATTAAAGTGGTAAATCCATTTAAAAAAAAAGTCTAATTCACAAGAACCCCCCTTCTCAAATGTACAAGAAAAACATTTACAAAAAAGTCACACATTTAGGAAAAAAGAAAAAAAACCCTTCTCAGACTGTGTCAATATAAATTTCAAAATGAGCTCTAAAATAAGCTACAAAATCTTCCTTTACAGTCTAGACTGATTGCAGAAATCACATCGTGGCTTCTTAACACAGAATATGACACCTGAGGGTCACTACTAAATTTTCACCATATCTGTATGCTGAAAGAGGGAAAACATCATTCAGCTCTTTCAGCTGCACCACACACAGAGGGGGGTTACTGCTGTCACAGATGAGTTCGAAAGATCTCAAATGTTCGTGGTACCAAGCAGTCATCTCATTGCAAACAAACAGGATCTCGGTGTTGAGTGCCACTATCTGTTTGATCTGCCTAAATGAAGGGAGGCCAGCACATGAACCAACAGAGACTATCATGTCAGAACAATATCTAACTCCATCTACATAGACTGATGATGCAACAAGAACTGATGTAAGCTGAGGAACTCTCTGACAGAAAACCTGTTGGACATTCTCAGGATACGATGTGATTGATGCTGTAGTGACCTTGTCCATTTCAACTGATGGCTTGAAAAATGAACTTGTGTCCAAATAGTAAGCCATCATTTTCTGATGCTTAACAGCCAATGGAAGAGCTACATTCTTGAAGTTGTGGGCATTACGAATGACCTGTTTGAAGAATTTGTGTTTCCCCTCGAATCACATTGTCCAAACATCTGAAAGGGGACCAAATGCTTTGATCATCTCGGGGTAATGCTCGAGGTAGTGATGTTTCGGCCGTAATCTAAAATCTGGGAATGTTGTTTACAACAAGTCTATGTGTTATGACACTTTGCAGTCA
Organism: Chaetodon trifasciatus; assembly: GCA_037975065.1. Taxonomy (NCBI): domain Eukaryota; kingdom Metazoa; phylum Chordata; class Actinopteri; order Chaetodontiformes; family Chaetodontidae; genus Chaetodon; species Chaetodon trifasciatus. The sequence continues at coordinate 20,714,043 of JBBMOE010000002.1, forward strand.
AGGAAATGTACCGACTCTTCACTGTGCTTTGTTGTGACAGCCAACTCAACAATGTCTTTTAGGAGCAGCAGAATGTTCCATGCATTGTCTCCCTCAGGGACTTTATGGCCAATGATGGGAGCAGCCTGAGTAGGGCCCCTCCTGCACCTGCTGGTTGTGAGTGTCCATAGTGCGGTGTTCAAAAGCACCTGAATTTCCCTCCTTGGCTTGCATCTCGCCTCTCGTTGCCATGCAGAAGCTGCAGAATCTGTCCACCATAAAGCTTTCGAAGAATCCTGCCAGAGAATGAGCAGCCAGGTTATCTGCAGCCACATATAAAACTGTACCTTTGACACATTCTCCCAACTTCTCAACATACACACCATGTTGCTCCAAAGAAGCTAGATCATGAATGAGTGGGTGGAGAATTTTGGCATAGCCGAATTCTTTTACATCAGAGGCTTTACACAAAACAGCAAGCTGAATGGAGTGGAGTGTGGATCTGTATTTTGATGGCACATTAGCTATCACCTAATACACTGCACTCATTTTATGTTTCTTTCTAGATGTTCCTAAAGGGTTGGACACTTCAAAATCATCTGTATAAAGTCCAACAGCGATTTTGAATTCCTCCCCTTTAAGGAGGTCATTATCATTACAGCACATACCATCTCTGTATGAACTGTACTCATGTTGCACATGCTTTTGGATGGGAAGAGCTTTATCCAAAATGTCTGCCCTATTCAACATCTTCTGTATTGTACCATTGGATGCAAAGGTACATATACAGCACTACATTTTTTTCCTCTTTCAATAAGGTACTACACTGGTTTAACCTCTGTGAAGTTTTTATTCACATATGCTGCTCTCCTTTTTGTTGTTGATAAGGGGCCATCCTTGCCACAGAATTTCATGATCACATTGCTCTTTGCGGCAGCCCTGACAATTCCACAACTGAATCGTCTACATCTGTATGTTGTTTGAGAATGTCCTTGACTGCATTATGCAGCAGTGGCTGGTCTAGTACACACATCTGTAATAGCTGTTGTATAACTTCTTGTACCGTATTTTCTGGAATGTGTAGCACTGTTTGCATCTTTAAAAAAAGAGCTGCGAGATTGTGCTCCAGCTGTTTCTCTAGATCATGAAGATCTTCAGTGGTAGAATCCTCACTGTCCTCTGATTTGGAGGTGTCATTTGGTGTCATGTTCTTCTTGTGCCATTTCATTAGTTACACTACCAGAGACAATTTCCGGCCTGAACATCCTCCAGTTGTGTGTTCTGTGCTCCTTACTTCTGTGTACATTAAATGTAGAATACACATTGGTGTGAAAGTTACAGCCATTAAATGGACACTGGACTCTGTGATTTACCTTCAAATGTGTACTGCGCAGGTGATTGAGAAAGACTGCTTCTGTGCAGGGTGCAGAAAAATCACATGACTGACACTGAAAGGTTACTTGTGCAGTGTCTCTTGGTTGTGCACCCTGGGTTTTCTGGTGAATCTTTGCTAAGTCATTGAGTGCATTAATGGAGTTGAATGTGCACACACATTCTTGGTGTTAGCAGGGAAATGGGACAGTTCTACCATAGTTTCCGTGTTTTAACCGATAATGTTTTAAAAGGTAACCCCTTTTCTCACACATAAACTCACAATACTTACACTTGCACTGCATCCTCACAACACAAGGATCTGTAAAAATAGAAAACGAGAAAACTTTTAGCTCAATAACTCAGCTCAACAATATCGCTGTTAAAAAAACAAAATGCTCCTCCTTGAACCGCCACCTTATCGTGGTGGAGGAGTTTGAGTACCCGAATGATCCTAGAGGCTATGTTGTCCGGGGCTTGATGCCCCTGGTAGGGTCTCCCAAGGCAAACAGGTTCTAGGTGACGGGTCAGACTAAGAGCGGTTCAAAAGCCCCTGTGAAGGACAGTAAATCAAGGACGCGTACGTTGCCCGGATCGGCGTTACCGGGGCCCCACCCTGGAGCCAGGCCTGGGGTTGGGGCTCACAGGCGAGCGCCTGGTGGCCAGGTCATTGCCCATGGGACCTGGCCGGGCGCAGCCAGAATGAGTGACGTGGGCCCGCCTTCCTGTAGGCCCACCACCCGCAGGAAGGTTCAGAAGGGGCCGGTGCCTTGTGGTATGGGTGGCAGTCGTGGGCGGGGGCCCCGACGACCCAAACCCTGGATGATGACCCTGGCTATGGGGACATGGAATGTCACCTCGCTGGGGGGGAAAGAGCCTGAGCTAGTGCGCGAGGTTGAGCGGTACCGGCTAGAGATAGTCAGGCTCACCTCTACGCACAGTCTGGGCTCTGGAACCCAACTCCTTGAGAGAGGCTGGACTCTCTTCTACTCTGGAGTTGCACGTGGTGAGAGGCGGCAAGCTGGTGTGGGCTTGCTTATAGCCCCCCAGCTCAGCCGCCATGTGTTGGAGTTCTCCCCGCTGAGCGAGAGGGTCGCTTCCCTGCGCCTTCGGGTCGGGGATAGGTCTCTCATTGTTGTTTCGGCTTACGGGCCGAACAGCAGTGTAGAGTACCCGGCCTTCTTGGAGTCCCTGGGAGGGGTACTGGAAAGTGCTCCAACTGGGGACTCCATTGTTCTACTGGGGGACTTCAACGCTCACGTGGGTAGCGACAGTGATACCTGGAGGGGTGTGATTGGGAGGAACGGCCTCCCCGATCTGAACCCGAGTGGTGTTCTGTTATTGGACTTCTGTGCTAGCCACAGTTTGTCCATAACAAACACCATGTTCAAGCATTAGGGTGTCCATCAGTGCACGTGGCACCAGGACACCCTAGGCCAGAGGTCAATGATCGACTTTGTAGTCGTATCATCTGACCTTCCACTGTATGTCTTGGACACTCGGGTAAAGAGAGGGGCTGAGCTGTCAACTGATCATCACCTGGTGGTGAGTTGGATCCGCTGGCAGGGGAGGAAGCGGGACAGGCTTGGCAGACCCAAACGTACTGTGAGGGTCTGCTGGGAACATCTGGCCGAACCCGCTGTCAGGGAGGCCTTCAACTCCCGCCTCCGGGAGAGCTTCGACCAGATTCCGAGGGAGGTTGGAGACATTGAGTCCGAATGGACCATGTTCTCCACCTCCATTGTTGACACAGCCGCCCGTAGCTGCGGCCGTAAAGTCGCCGGTGCCTGTCGTGGCAGCAAACCCCGAACCCGGTGGTGGACACCAGAAGTAAGGAATGCTGTCAAGCTGAAGAAGGAGTCCTATCGGGCCTTGTTGGCCCAAGCGTGCGGCAGCCCGGGCGGTTGTAGAAGCAAAAACTCGGGTCTGGGAGGAGTTCGGGGAGGCCATGGAGGAGGACTACCGTCAGCCTCGAAGAAATTCTGGCAAACCGTTCGGCGCCTCAGGAAGGGGAAGCAGCTTTCTGTCAACACTGTTTACAGTGAGGGCGGGGAGCTGTTGACCTCGACTGGGGATATTGTCGGGCAGTGGAAGGAATACTTCGAGGATCTCCTCAATCCCACTGTCATGTCTTCCGTAGAGGAAGCAGAGACTGGGGACCCGGGGGTCGGTGCATCCATCACCGGGACCTTAAGTCTCTGGATGTTGTAGGACTATCTTGTTGACACGCCTCTGCAACATCGCGTGGCAGTCGGGGACAGTGCCTCTGGACTGGCAGACTGGGGTGGTGGTCCCTCTTTTTAAAAAGGGGGACCGGAGGATGTGTTCGAACTATCGGGGGATCATACTCCTCAGCCTCCCTGGGAAAGTCTATTCCAGGGTACTGGAGAGGAGAATCCGTTCGATAGTGGAACCTTGGATTCAGGAGGAACAATGCGGTTTTCGTCCCGGCCATGGAACACTGGACCAGCTCTATACCCTCCACAGGGTGCTTGAGGGTTCATGGGAGTTTGCCCAACCAGTCCACATGTGTTTTGTGGACTTGGAGAAGGCTTTCGACCGTGTCCCTTGAGTCTTTATGTGGGAGGTGCTCCGGGAGTATGGGGTTGGGGGCTCTCTGTTGAGGGCTGTACAGTCCCTGTATAACCGGAGCAGGAGCTTGGTCCGCATTGCCGGCAGTAAGTCGGACCTGTTCCCGGTGCACGTTGGACTCCGGCAGGGCTGTCCTTTGTCACCAGTTCTGTTCATTATTTTTATGGACAGAATTTCTAGGCGCAGCCAGGGGCCGGAGGGGGTTCGGTTCGGGAGCCGGCAGATTTCGTCTCTGCTTTTTGCGGATGATGTTGTCTTGTTGGCTCCATCGAGCCAGGACCTTCAGCATGCACTGGGGTGGTTCGCAGCCGAGTATGAAGCAGCTGGGATGAGAGTCAGCACCTCCAAGTCCAAGGCCATGGTTCTCGACATGAAAAAGGTGGCTTGCTCCCTCCAGGTTGGGGGAGAGTTCCTGCCTCAAGTGGAGGAGTTTAAATATCTCGGGATCCTGTTCACGAGTGAGGGAAGGATGGAGCGTGAGATTGACAGGTGGATCGGTGCAGCGGCAGCAGTAATGCGGTCGCTGTACCCGTCTGTCATGGTGAAGAAGGAGCTGAGCCGAAAGGCGAAGCTCTCGATTTACCGGTCAATCTACGTTCCTACCCTCACCTATGGTCATGAACTTTGGGTCATGACCGAAAGAACGAGGTCCCGGATACAAGTGGCTGAAATGAGTTTCCTCCGCAGGGTGGCAGGGGCGCTCCCTTAGAGATAGGGTGAGGAGCTCTGTCACCCGGGAGGAGCTCAGAGTAGAGTCACTGCTCCTCCACATCGAGAGGAGTCAGCTGAGGTGGCTCGGGCATCTATATAGGATGCCCCCTGGACGCCTCCCAAGAGAGGTGTTCCAGGCATGTCCCACCGGGAGGAGGCCTCGGGGAAGACCCAGGACACGCTGGCGCGACTATGTCACTCGGCTGGCCTGGGAACGCCTCGGGATCCCCCCAGAAGAGCTGGGGGAAGTGTCCAGGGAGAGGGAAGTTTGGGCGTCCCTGCTCAGGCTGCTCCCCCCGCGACCCGGCCCCGGATGAAGCGGCAGAAGACGGACGGAAAAAACAAAATGGTGATAGAACCGAAGCAACGTCTGTGTTACACATAAAATCGGCATTGTAAACAAGTGTGTGTCTGCGAGAGAGAGTGAGACGGGGAAAGAGAGTGGGCACGGAGCGGTCAAGTGGATCAATGCGTGGCGTGCAATTCGCGGTGTCCACAACAGAAACACCTCCACAGCGCCTGCTACACTCCTTTGCTCCCGACAGTGGTTGAACCGCTTTTCTACCACATGAAATGACGGAAATATAAATTAAAGTCATGCAAACTCGCCGGTATTTGAGCTGTCCTCAGACTGTTAAACCTAAGCTAACTTTAACATTCAGCTAACACTATTTTGAGTGGACATTAGCTAGCAATAAGCACGTATTAACACCATGCACAGGTTCAAACAGTACATTAACATGTGACAGAAAAAAAACAGCGTCAACAATCTGAAAAGTTTAGCCATATGATTTTGATAAGACTAATCAAGATGTGAATAAATCTGTCTCTCCTCACTCCATCTCTGTCTTCGTTCTTCTGTCTCATTTCTTCTGCTCTTTTCTCATCCTCTCTGTCTTGCTTTTCCATTTTCCGCTGCATGTTTCACTTCAGCTTACTTTGTTACAGTCCAGCCCAGTACTTACCTGTGCTACAGCTCTTCAGCCATGCCCCATACCTGCCCATCTGCACACCTAGCCTATTAGGCTCATCAGGAGGGTATTTAAGTCATGCTGTCATTCTTTCCAGTTGCCAGATTGTCTTTGCGACATGCCAGACTCTCCAGCGTTCTTTGCTAAACTGATCTTTGGTATCCAATCTCGTTCCTGACTACTCTGTCCGTCAAAGCCCTGTGTCTGCAGGTGTGCAGATCTTACTGCCTGTGGTATTAAAGAGCATATTCCTCCTCCAAGAGTGGTTTCAACCAGGCTGAAGTCTGTCATTGATTTCCACGTTCCATCTGCTCTCCTCACAGTAACTCCGTCTGGCTCTCTGCTCAGTACGGCACAGTGTTGCCCCGGTTGTCCAGTACCCTGTATTCCCTGTAAATCAGCCGGCACTGCAATTGGGTCCTCCACTAGCCCGTTACATTCTTATTTAGTGCAGATATAAAAAGCCCACATCCTGCCACTGCCTTGCTGGGTAATAAATAGTGGCAGGAGCTACAGCACCTATCAGAAGATCAGGGGTTCGATCCCATGGCTCGACAGTCTACATGTCAAAGTATTCTTAGACAATCCCAAATTGGTGTGCTATGAGTGTGTGCGAATGGTTAATACTTGTAAAGCAGGTGGCCTACCCACCAACGTATGAATGTGTGCTCTGAGTGGTTGTCAGGTGAGAAAAGTGCACATCAAACTACAAACCTTGGTTTAACTATAGTTTGTACTGTGTGGGTGATATAAGAGAAAGTCAATGAGCAATGTGCTGGATAACAAGACTTTACTTGAGTATCCGTCAGCATTTTTACATTACACCTTTACTTCAACTGAGTGAGTTTGCTAACCCCCAGCTGAACCAACAGCATAGGGTACAGATTACCACAGAAGAATCTGTATGTCTTTTTTGTTCATTACATTTTTTATGACTAGTACAGTATATGCTGGCTCCTGCTTTCCTCCCATTTCATTCTTAAAGTGGTTGGCAAGAATCACATTGTGAATAAATAGATGCAAACAGCATATTACACAGGTCTAATTGTGTGAACTCAAGTGTAGTGCACTAATTATGTGAGCCCAAGTGCAATATTGTGGGCCTGGCTTATTGTCCTACCAGGAGCTGGATGGAAGGTTAGTATTTGTTTGGTCTCTGAATTTCATGAAGAGATGTGTTTGATTTTTATTAGCTTGGTTCAGGCGCTGGAGGTGTGGGGACAGCCTCTATACCAGGAGAGAAGAAATGCATCTACCTGTAACTCCAACATTGTCTTATGTGCTTGCAGTGAAACTAGTGAACTCAAATACAGACAAACCAGGGAGTCAGAGAAGAAGGGTAAGGTATTCATCTAAAGCATGTAGACAATGATGATTGAAGAAGGAAAGGGGAGCCAGGGATTGGAGATTGATCGGGCCAGAGTGGGCCAGAGGAGATTCAGGTCCTGTGAGATCTAGGGGGATTGGATGAATATGGATCCAAGACAGTGTGGCGGGGATTGTGACAGAGCAGAGTTTAAGAGGTGAAGGAATACAGGGCTGGAGTCACTGTAACAATACAAGACAATGAAGACTGGGAGAACAATGTCAGCCACAAGAATTTAGAACATGACAGGAGCAATTCGCAAAGAGCAGAATACAAGGCTGGTGCAAAGCAACAATATCTGGGAGACAAAACTATGAGGGTGGAAATGGGGCAGATGAGTATATGTATAGGTCTTGATTACAGTGATGAGTTGCAGCTGGTGGCTTCACTCTCACTCCAACACACCAGCAGACAATCACACAGACACACTTACACACAGAAAAAGAGAGACGCTGTGAGGGGGACAAGAGGTGGCCAAGTATGTGTCCACACACAGGAATTTGACTAGTTTAAACATTGCACACAGTGTATTTTTCCGTGTCCTCAGTCTGGAGGTGTGTCCTGAATAGAGGGCAGGTTGGCACCAATGATTTTCTCAGCAGTCGTTATAGTCAGTTGCAGTCTGTTCTTGCCCTGTTTAGTTGCAGACCCAAACCAAATGATGATGCATGTGGATAGAACCGACTTGATTATTCCTGTGTAGAAGTAGATCAGCAGCTGTTGAGGCAGGTCGAGCTTCCTGAGCTGATGCAGGAATGTGTTAATGTGGGCCTATCAAACTGGCAGTAAAATGTGTTCAGGTCATCGGCCAGTTGATGGTTCTCAGCTGTATGCATATCTCCTGTGGTTGGTAATATCCCGCAATTTCCTCCACACTGATGAAGGGTTGTCCTCCAGCTTTTTGGTATGGCATCTCCTTGCTTGTTTATTATCCTTTGTCAGTGCATTTCTGGCTTGGTCATACGTTATCTCTGTTTCCGTAGGCCTCCTTAGCCTGGCGAAGCTGTCTGAGTCTAGTTGTGAACCATGGTTTATTGTTGTTGTATGTGCAGAAGATTTTCCTTGGCACACACAAGAAATCTCAAAAGCTAGTGTAAGGTGTCACAGTGTCAGTGAGTTCATCCAGACCTGTGCAAGAATTAACCAGCCTCAAGAAGACAATCAGTGGTGGACTATCTCCACAGCAGCACCATTGATGGTCAGTGGAGGGTGCTTGGTGGAAGCTCTCTGGAAGTCGACAACAATCTCCTTCGTCTTCTCCACATTGAACTCCTTAATTAGTCATTTCTGTCTTTGCAAATGCAGCAATATAAACACTCAGGTGGTCCTTCACAGTATCAGGGTCAGTTGCAAGGAGACAGTGCTCATTTATAATAGTCAGTTGCTCATCTCTGTATGACCTTGCATGGATTTCAGAATCAGAATCAGAATCAGAATCAGAATTCCTTTATTGATCCCCGAGGGGAAATTGTTTTTGTTGCAAGTTACAAGAATAGAATTAGAATAAAACTAGAAAAGAAAAGAAAAGAATATATATAATAAACATATATATATATAAACAAAGTATAAAACAAAGTATATATACTGAGAAAAAATGAACACAGTATATACAGAAGGAAGTCCAAGGGCCATTCGGAGGGAGGAGTTGTACAGTTTGATGGCCACAGGCAGGAATGATTTCCTGTGGTGTTCAGTCTTGAATTTTGGTGGGATGAGTCTCTCACAGATTTCTCATGTTTAACAAAGGGGACCCACTTGAGTTGTCATGTTGGTTTTGGGGTTTTTATACCATGGTGGAATGAAGGAAAAATGGCATAAAGCTACATGAAGAAAAGTCTTGTTATGAGTAATTGATCCAAGCATACAGTACTATGTGATGACAACATTCAGTTTGCTGATGGCAACAAATGTAGTTTCAGACAAGAACTGAAAGACAAATCAACACACTGTCATCTTTTTTTTCTTTAATTTTAATTGGTTATTGAGACCCATCAACAATTAGCAGATTAAACAAAAAATATAGGAAAAAAAATTCTTGTTAAAGCTGCAGTAGGTAACTTGTATAAAAGTAATTGTTTTGTCATATTTGCTAAAACTGTCCCTATGCCCAGACAGCAATACGTGAAACATGTAATCTGTGAAAAAAAAAAGGCTCCATCGGTCCTACCTACTGCTCCTACTGCAATTTACAAGAATCCACCGCAGCTGACACAAAACAACCAATCAGAGCCAGAGGGACGTCTGAGGAGAGGTAGTGATCTGTCAATCACTACTCACACGCTGTGAACCGCCCCCTCCCTCCACTCATGCTGCCAGCTGCCACTTAGTCAAACAGTTCTGTGAGCGGCGTCAGGAGGCAAGTGAAAGCTATGGCGGAGCAACAGCCACCCGCAGAGGTGAAACACAAATGTGAAGCTGCCCATACTGCCGCTGCCAACAACAACATATATGGCTAAGACAACAAATAAGGCTAAGACACAAAGCTAATATGGTGATTGTTATAGTAACACTCCACAGCTTGCACGGTATGTTAGCAACTGTGATGTAGCGGCTGCGCAGAGTTAGCTTGTTTACGATGCTAAGGCTTAAGTTACTGGTTGTCACGGCAGCCACGCAGACGCCACAGGGAGGAGGGGCTTGGAGGCAGGGCATGACTGCAGCGGAGAGGGAGGGGGAGTGACATGGAACTTGTGTTGCTTTAAATTTTCAGGCAAAGTCTGCTCTCTTCTTGATCTTATCTACTGCAGCTTTAAAGAAATAGTTCAACATTTGTTTCCAGATTTTCTTTTTGTAATTTAGATAGGACAATTTGTGGATGTGCCCTAAAACCATTGTGTCTATCAGTCAGCTTTAGAGGTATTGATAGGCATAGTTTTGGACTTTGGACAGATCTAGGCTATTTGTTTCCAGGCTTCATGTGAAGATGAGCTAACACACGTCATGATTCTTTTAACGATGAAGCTATGGATAAACTGCTAACAGATTGGTGCTGCTATGATAACAAACTTTGCACATATACATTTAGGTCTGTGCTTATCATGTGCGTGATTATACTGTTTGCATAGCTTGTATATTGTATGAAAATAATGGTAGACAGAAAATGAGAGAGGTCGGTAATCGGAGATTGGGCACCAAACCCTGTGCTGAAAACTGCAAACTGAATTTCCTCTCTTACCTATGTAGGGGAATCAGTTCATTAGACCTTTAAGTTAACGTTGCATTTGTTAATAAAACAGGGGCACCAACCTTCTTCGTCTCAGAAGGATTTTATTTATTATTTCTTGTAATGATGATTTAATGATAACGAATGAACTAACGGTAGACCAGTTTGATAATCTGAAGCGTAATCTCTCGATACAGGAATTGCTTATATCCAGCTCAAAAGGACAGGTCTGACCACGACTTGAATGAAAAGTCTTATTTATTAAAAACAATAATCGGGATGAATATGAATAATGAATAATACGACAAATATGGGTGATATGACGTAACACAAACAACTGTATGGAGAAATTTATGGCAAAACAATGGCAGAATGAGTTTGGCAATAGTGAGAAGTAGTTTCAAGAGAAAATGGGGACACAAATGCAGTGTTAATTTCTTGAATGACTGAGAGAATCTGAGGAGAATTGAGAGTATTATAGCCTTACGACACCAACTTGTTATTCAAACCCACATAAGCATGCCTACTTTCCCAGCGATACTCCGGTGGATGTCTGCTCCGAACTGACACGAAGGGGCTCCAGGCTGTCGTTCGTGGCTCTGATCCGTGCTGCGGTCCAACAGGCGAACCAATCAAACCACGGTTGAGAGAGATGTTGGACAAGAATATTTCAGGAGCTGGAAGGCCTCCAGTGTCGGCTACAGACGAGGAACGGCTTCTGATGGTTATTTAACCCAGGCAAGTGGGTCAAGGCTGGCTACAGGTCTTCGGAGCGAGACTTGGCGGCCATATGGCAAAAACTTAGGTTAGTAATAAAATTGAGAGTCTCTTCGATGGCCGGTCGAAAATGTCTCCAAAATTATTATTACGTGACTAGAATTTAACTTTGGAAAAGTTATGCGGCTTAACGTGGCGAGCAAAAATTAAAGTTTCACGAAGATAAAAAACTAGAAAAAGAATGTTTTTCTGATTAAAGAAATCAAGCAACTAAGATAAGATAGACTTTATTTATCCCACAGTGGGGGAAATTCACATGTTACAGCAGCAACAAGACAGAGTGCAAGAAGTCAGAAAAAATAAAAACATAACAAGAATAAAAAATATTGCACAAATGTTATACACCTTATGGTAATTTACAATATATACAATACGTAGACACTAATTTAAAGATGACGATTGCACATGAAAACAGAGGTTATCAGTACAACTTGCATTTGAGTGGATGTTTATTGTGCACTGCCGTAGCGCTCCTTCCTGCACTGGGGATGTAAAAGTCTTGTGCTCAAGGAGCTGCGCAGGGTCCTCACAGTGGGGTGCAAGGGTGGGAGGAGTTGTCCATGATGGATGTCAGCTTGGCTAACTGAGGGGAGATGAGGTGTTAAGGACTGCAGCTGAGGGAAGACAACTGGCCTGGAGAGGTGTGAAGAAGGGGAGATGATTAACCTGGAGATGTGTGAAGAAGTGGGGCCCCAATGAGAGGGGGCTGGAGTGGGGGCAGAGTCAAATCTTTAAAAAAACAAGTTTAACTCATTTGCCCAGGCCTGATCTCCAGTGTTGGCTGGTCCATCCCCACTTTTGCCATAGCCCAAGATATGTTTCAGACCTCTCCACACATCTCGGACATTGTTCTTCTCCAGGCGCTGCTCCAGTTTCTCCCTGTAGTTTTTCTTACATCTCCTGATATTATACTTCAGGTCTCGCTGTACTCTCCGCAGCTCTCCTGAGATGAAGGCCCTCTTCTTCTCATTTAGCAGAGCCTTCAGTTCAGGGGTCACCCAGGGCTTGTTGTTGGGAAAACACAGTACTCTCTTGGATGGCACAGTGTTTTCCACACAGAAGTTGATATAGTCCGTTATGCAGTGAGTCAGACTGTCAATGTCCTCCCCATGAGAGCTGCACAGTATGTCCCAGTCGGTGGTGTTAAAGCAGTCCCTCAGTTGCTCACATGCTTCCTCAGTCCAGGTCTTCACAGCCTTCCTCTGTGGAGACTGTCTTTTCAGCACCGATGTGTATTCTGGCTGCAGATGGACAAGATTGTGATCAGAGCAACCGAGAGGGGGGGACTGACATTAGCATACAGAAGGTCCAGAGTTTTATTGTCCCTTGTGTGGTTTACATACTGTGTGAACTTGGGGAGAGTGGTAGAGAGAGAGGCATGATTGAAGTCCCCAGAGATGAGAAAGAGGGCCTGTGGGTGTCTTGTCTGCAGTGGGGACAATGTGCTGTTCATGCACTTACAGGCAGCAGCAGCATCAGCCGACGGGGGGATGTACAGAGTCAACACAATAACATGTGAGAACTCCAGAGGAATGTAATATGGCCTAACACTGACTGCAAGAAGCTCAATGTCCCTGCTACAGAGCTGCCCTTTAACAGTGATGTGGCCAGGGTTACATCTTGGCGAGAAAAAGAAAAAGACGAACAAAGATTCCCTGAAGACGAAGACTAGACTGAAGACGGATGAATGAAGAACTAACGAAGACTGAAAAAGGACTGAGCGGAGATGAAAGACGAAGACTGAGCATCTGCTGTGTAGCAGAACTGGCCTCTAACTGACCTTTCCTCACCCTCTTTGCATTCCTTCAGGAGAAATGGAGTTGTAAAACAACCCAAATTTCAAGAGCTATTGACCATTTGAACTGTTACAGGGATGGCGTTAATTTGGAGAGAGACAAGATGTCTGGCTCAGAGACATCTCCTCCACACTCTTTTGGGGGAGCAAGAGACACAGGCACCTCAACATCAAAGGTTGCCTTTTTGCTCCATGTTTCCCATGGAGGTGCTAATGCTTTCTTGATAGCCCATGGGAGATACGGACAATAAAGCTGTCTGGGTGAGGGGTGCCAGGTCCCAGAGGAACCTACAGAATCAGATAATGCTGATGGGTTGTAAATAAGACATTCCTGAAGCAAACTGTTTTGTATGTCTGTGTGCCTTGTTTTCCAGTACACCAGGATAACCAAATCTATATGTTTGATTCAACTTTGGATTTCCTTACAGTACCAAGCCCGTAATCTGTGTGATATCAATGCTTTTTCAGTGTTTGTAGCTTGTAGAATGACAAAGCTGTGATTTTAACTTTTCTTCCAAGTTTGTCTGAGTTTTTATCATGGAACCATACTGCCATCTAGAGGTTCGTAACGGTTAGGTTGAATACGCTTGACGTGATACATTTATTAATAAGTAACCGTTATAGTGATGATCATTTTGGGCAAATATAGTCTTCCCTTCTTTATTTCTTTATTTTGTGTTAGTTATACCTTGAGTCATCATATATATTGGGATGAGTATTAGAAATTGTTATCATCATTCCGTTATCATGAGTCATCATTTAATGTTGTCAGCCACTCATACGAATTGCCTAACGCATGTTGTGAACAATGTTGAAATGCCATTGAAAATTGTCCATTCAAAACATATGTGATTGACCATAGTGAGAAGCAGATGAGCCCCTCATACAAATCATTAATTAATCCTTGCCTTACAAGATGAAACGACGTTGCGCGCCTACGAACCATTCCACATGCGCGACAGCCTGTCGGTGATTAGACACGCCTTGGAGCAAGAAAAACCATCTGCCGCATGCAGCGGACAGTTTTTAGTCTGTTGAGTCTTGTCTTAGTCTTCCGTTTGTCTTCTTTTAGTCTTAATTTTTCCTTTTCAGTGTAAGTTTCTATTCTAGTTTTTTTAGCCTTTGTTCTGCCCTGTTTTGCGTTTGTCTTGTCTTCTCTTCTTTTTTTGTTGCTGCTCATAATCACGCTGAGTAGCCTGAGTTCATTCTTCAGAAGACGTATTTTCTTTTGCTTTCTCTTCGTGAAACTTTAATTCTTGCTCACCACCTTAAGCCACATGATTTGTTTTGTTTTTGTGTAAAATTCTACTCACGTAATAATAATTTTGGAGGCACTTTTCGACCGGCCATCGAAGAGACATTCAATCTTATTGTTAGTAATCTAAAGTCCTGTTTCACGGTCACCAACTATTACTAAGACCTGCAGCCATCTGCTAACCCGCTGGCTCGGGCTAGGCAAATATCAGAAGCCGCTCCTCGTCTGTAACCGACACCAGAGAGTTCCAGCCCCTGAAACATCCCTGTCCAACACCGGCTCGCCACCGTGCTTTGCTCGATTCGTCCAGCAGACTGCCACGCAGATCGGAGCCACGGACACAGCTTGGAGTCTTCGTGTCTGTTCGGAGCAGACATCCAACAGGAGCGTCGCTGGCCAAGTAGGCATGTTAAGTGGGTTTGAATAAGAGTTGGTCCGTGAGGTTATGATACTGTAAATTTCCCTAAATTCTCTTAACCATTCGTTCAGTAAATTAACTTAACATTTGCATCCCCAGTTTTCCCTTTAACTACCTCTCACTATTGCCAAACTCATTCTGCCATTGTTTGCCATAAGTTTCTCTCTACAATTGCTCGCGTTGTTTCAGATCACCTATATTCTCTGTCGTACTATTCATGATACATTATTCATAATTGTATTTAATAAATAAGTTCTTTTTTTCATTTAAGCCGTGGTCAGACAGTGTCCTTTTGAGCTGAGTAAAAACGATCCCTATATCCAGAGTTTACCCTTCAGATTATCAGACTGGTTTACTGTTGGTTCATTCGTTATCATTACATCAGCATTACAGGAGTTAGTCCATACAGTCCTTCTTAGCTGAGGAAGGTGGTGCCCCGATATTTTATTAACGAATGCAATACCAAGTTAAGTTAATTCCTCTACAGCTGCATGCTGCAGACAGTATATTCCAGGATTACAGTATTTACTCCAGGACATGTCTAATGACCAATAGACTGTTGCACATGTGGGATGGTTTGCAGGCGAGCGATGTGATTTCACCTTATAGAGAGAGAATTAACTAATGATTCGTACGATGGACTCATTTGCTTCTCACTATGGTCAATCACATATACACATATATATTTTCAATGACATTTCAACATCATTCACAACATGCGTTAGACACCTTGGATGAATAATGACAACCCATCTAAATTACAACCCATCAGCATTATCTAGTTTTGTAGATTCTTCCGAGGCCTGGCAATTGTCCATTCAGACGTTCTCAGGCCTGCATCTGCTTGTGGGGCTGTAAAGAAGAATTAGCATCTCCACAGGAGACACTTTAGGTGAGAGGTAACCTTTGAAGTTGAACTGTCAGTGCTTCCCACTTCCCTGAAAGAATGTGGAAGAGGTGTTTCTAAGCCAGACATCCTGTCTCTCTCTGAAATCACACCTCCCTGTAAACAGTCCAAATGGTCAGTAACTCTTAAAATGTTGGTATGTTTTACGACTCCATTTCTCCTGAAGAAACAGGGGGAAGAGGGGGTCAGTTATAGGTCAGATCTGCTACACCGATCACGCTCTGATAGTGTCAGGTTACCTCTGGGGAAGGAAATGAATATGTCATACTGTGTCTGATCCCTCACCTGTGCACTCTGTAATCTGTCAACAATGGGATCTGAAAACAAGGTAAATTTTCCAGCACCCCTTTTCTTACCACCCCTTGACCTTTTACCACTGTCTATGTACCCCGTATAAGGGTACACACAGTGAATCCTAAAATCACCAGCAACCACTTGCTTTAAAATATCAGAGCAACAATGATTAGGTTAACTAGTTCCTACATTAAGTGACTACTATGAGTTGGTTAGATACCTTCAAATTACCTTGAAATGCTGTGAACACCCCTGAAAACACAAAAATGTATACAGTGTATAAATTCAGCACATGTATTACCTGAAGGATATGTCCATGTCACTTACACATTATGCTCTAGTTGTGATTTTGAGGGAGTCAAGTGGTAAGTGACATAATTTGTAGGAGAGGATGATTATTAAAATTGATGGGAGAGATAGTATAAATGTAGTTGGCACAGGATATTTCCTGTGCTTCTTGGGTGCAGTTATGCTTTGTGCATTTATAGCTTTTCCCTCTGTGTGATCCACTAAAATCTGTGTGGCATATTTTTTGAAAAGTTCTTCTTGTTCTTCTTGTTCTTCTTCTTGTTCTTCTCGTTCTTGTTCTTGTTCTTCTTGTTCTTCTTCTTCTTCTTCTTGTTCTTCTTCTACTTCTCCTCAGCTGCAGACTTTGCACCCCCAGGCCCTCCTACTCTTATCCGGTGACTTCAATCATGCTTCCCTGTCTTCCACTCTCCCTGCCTTCACCCAGTATGTTAAATGTCATGCCAAAGATAATAGAACCTTGGACTTACTGTATGGTCACACAAAGGACCCTTAAAGTTCTTCACCCCTCCCCCTGCTGGGCCGCTCTGATCACAACATGGTTCATCTGCTCCTTGTCTACATACCTATGGTGAACAAACAGTTGCCAACCATCATGTGTGTGAGAAGATGGTCTGAGCAGTCCAACATAGCACTGAGGGATTGATTTGAAACCACTGACTGGGAAGTGTTGTGCAGTCCAGAGGGGGAGGACATCAAAGATTTAACAACCTGCATCACGGACTCCATAAATTTTTGTGTGCGAAACACAGTGCCTATCAGGAAGGTACAGTGTTTTCAAAATAAAAAACCCTGGGCATCCCCAGATATTAAAGCCTTGCTGAATGAGAAGTGATTTTTAGACCTGGGGACAGAAATGAGCTGAGGAGGACAGCTACAGGAGGAAGCTGGAGGAGCATCTTCAGGGAAACAACGGCAGAAACATCTGGTGAGGCCTGAAAACCATCTGTGGCCATACCATTGACAGAGGTAGGAGCCCAGAATCTGGGAATGGGCAAATGAACTGAATGTTTTTCAATAGGTATGATTCTACCTCGCTAACTCCCCATCACCCTCCTCACACCACTTAACCCCCCCTCTACTCCACTTCAGAGACTGAATACCCCTCCCCTGACTCATAGCCTTCGCAACTGTGTGTCTAATGTGGTAGCTTGCAGCACGGGATCTCTGCAGGGTACAGTGCTCTCTCCTTTACTGTTCACCTTGTACACAGTGGACTTCAGACACAACACAGACAGCTGTCATCTACATAAGTTCTCAGATAATGCAGCCACCGTTGGACATGTATCATGGGGACGAACTCGAATACAGGGAGGTAATCACCAACTTTGTCAAATTGTGTGAACAGAACCATCTGCACATAAACACCAGCAAGACAATAGAGATGGTGATAGGGTTCCGCAGGAGGGTACCACAGACTATACCACTGAACATCCAGGATTTGGACATTGAGGTCATGGGAGAGTACAAATACATGGGTGTTCACCTCAAACGCAAACTGGACTAGACAAAAAACATAGACATTCTGTACAAGAAAGGCTAAAGTTGACTCCATCTGCTGAGAAAACTTGGTGTGTGCAGGAGACTGTTCAGAACATTTTATGACACTGTGGTTGCACTTGCAGTTTTCTATGCAGTGGTCTGCTGGGGCTCTGGAAGCTAGGAGGGACAGAAAAAAGTCTGAAAAAACTGGTTAGGAGACCTGGCTCTGTCCTGGATTACCCTCTGGACACCATCAAGGAGGTGGGTGAGAGGAGGATGTTAGCCAAGCTGACATCAATCATGGACAACCCCTTTCACAACCTGCATGTGGGGGCCTGAAGCAGCTCCTTCAGCAACAGACTACTGCATCCATCGCGTAAGATAGAATGCTACTGCAGATCTGTCAGTCCAGCAGCTGTCAGACTATTCAACTCCAACATCATTTAAAATAGCACTGTGCTGATGTTGTTTCACATTACAACATCACAAACCTACTGTTTGCACTACTGTGCTATTTATGTTTAACATTTGCAAATATACATTACATCTGTGCAAATATCTTGTGCAATATTACATTTTTTTTTTACTGTGCCTATACATTCTTTTTCCCGTTACATATTCTGTACTGCACTGTATTTTATTATCCATATCTTCCATGTTTAATTCAAATATTCATTCAAGGCAATATTATTTTTATACTCGTCCTATATATAATGCACATATATGTAGTTGATTTTTATTTGTCCTGTTTCTCTTTTTTATTCTTGCTTTATTCTTGTTATTATTGCTGTCTGTAACATCTTAATTTCCCTGGTGTAAGATCAGTAAAGTTGTATCTTATCTAAAATGAGGAACAGAAAGATTGAGATAAGGCTGAATTTGTTGAATTTCATTGAAAACACAGTCATTATCCAATATACGCAGTAACATATACAGTATGGTTGCCCATTTTTCAACATTTGAAAATTATCTGAATTACAGGAATTATTTGTTTGAATTATTTATTTATTTTTGGAAATACACTTATTTGCATTGTTAGATGAGAAGATCAACACCACTCCTGTGAAATGTGAAGCTACAGCCAGGAGGCAGTTAGCAGGGGTTAGCATTCACTCTGAAAACAGCTGGCCTGCCACCTGGCCTGTCGCCTTGTTTTCCATGTTGTTTGCCATACTCCTTTTCTGGATGGAAAAAGAGTATGTCTGCAGGACATTTTTCATTTTATGTTTAATGTCACCCTTTGAACTAATTCGTTCTCCCCTCAGGTTGTCCACTGTGCTCCTGCTCTGACAATGCAGGTGCTTTTTTGTCTTTACCAGTCTGCACACAGCACAGGTATATCAAGTATCAGTCTATTGGGGAATTTAGATAAACTACACCATTAATTTTACAGGTAAAATGTGAATGGCCAGAGAAAAGTCCTCACTGTTCATTAGTCACAGCAGCAGATGAATCAGTATTAGCATAATTCTGTTGTCTTTGGCACAACAGTTACAATAACATAGTAACTGTTATTACTGTTAACTGTAACATTGTGTCCACTGTTACAAAATTGAAAACTTTTCCTCTGTTTTTGAGTGAGTGTTCAACATATTTGCAGAGCGAGTGGGAGGAAGAGGAAAAAGAGAGGACGAGGTTGGGACTGCGCCTTGTAGTTCACATGCTGTAGTCATTAGTTTGTGTGGTGGGGAACTTTATTGCTTCCTACTCATATTAGGTCAATCCAGCAATTTACCTCTCCTTTGACAGTTTCATATTCGACTGTTGTGTCTACGGATGTTTCTGGTCAATCAGTGCAATGTTGTGGTTGGGTGAGCCAGTGGTCTGTCAGCCCTCTGGTTTAGGCCTTTCAATGATTTTCTCTTTTGATTTTCTCCTTTCTCCCCACTTTTTGTACATACAACTCAGCTCTTCTCGCTGCCTTTTTTTCATACTATACATCTGTGTTTTGGACATCCATGTCTCCCTTGGCTCCTTGGAGGATAAATATTAGTCACTGTCTAGAGTGAACAGTTGTGCAATGTCCTTATTTCAAACACCTTTTGCCAAAAGGGAAAAAAAAAAACGTTTTATTCTAAATTAAACTTAACTATTCTGACCTGAATTTTTAAGTGCAGCTCATTACAATTACAATTAGTCATTGGGCAGATGCTTTTATCCAAAGCGATGTACATATAAATTCACACACCAATGGCACAGCATCAGGGGCAGTTTTGGGGTGTAGTATCTTGCCCAAGGACACTTTGGCATGTGGACTGCCGGGGCCAGGGATCAAACCACTCTACCTCCTGAGCCACAGCTGCACACGGTAGTATTTTACCCGGATCGCTGGATCCTGCTACAAAATCTTTTAGATCAGATAATGCTATGGCCTAATATGTATGGATCCAATGTCTTACTCTCTCTTAAAGGATCAGTGTTAGGGATTTAATTTAGTGACAGTGCAGTAAGGTTGCAGATTGCAACCAATTGAAATGCCTTACACCCCCATTTCCAAGCGTGTAGGAGAACTACACAAATTTCATGAAGAACATAAAAGAACCAGTCTTCAGGTTTGTCCACTCTGGGCTACTGGAGAAACATGGTGGTATATCCTGGTGGACTCCATGGAAGAGGACCTGCTCCCTCTGTAAACATAAAGAGCTCATTCTTAGGTAAAAGGTGTAAAAGCAGGTTCTTATTATGATGCCAGTTATTGTGATGCCTGAGTTAGACAGGTCAACATTAAATAGCACAGCATTTAATATGAAAATGTATAATGTCTTTGAATGAATGTGAGATGACTCTCTGCGTTCCCAAAAAATTGCCTACTTACTACTTCCCCCTCAGTAAAAATACATAATATGCGCTCACCCCTCCCTGTGCCCATCTCCCCCCAGCAACTGTCCTTCCTTACTTTTTATGCATGTGAGGTAAACCCCTGACCCTGCTGAGACTTCATGCCATGCTAACCCAACCACAAAGGATATGATGGTATATGACTGCGACTAAGCCCATAAAAAAGTGTATGAATCAGTGGCAGCTGGTGAATTTTTGTCTTGGGGGGGCGCACTTAATTTACCAAACCAAAAAGCGGAGTTGGCAAAGCCAGACCACAAGAATTAATGTATATTATGTTTACAACCATTATTATTACTATGTATCACTACTAGGGTACACGTAAGCACTACTGCTGAGTCAAATAGACAGTTAAATGCAGTTGAATGTTACCAGTTAGTGAATTTGAATTTATTTCCCCAGTGTTTGATATGAGATATTTGAGATCTGATATTTTGTAGAACATATTTAAATCATCAGGCTGTCAGCCTAAAGTGCCACTTCCGTCAACTAACATTTCTATTTACAATATTACATGACAAAGAAAAAATAGTAAATCCTCACATTTAAGAGATTAAAACCAAGCAATGATCATACATGCCTTGCAAGGTGCTTTCTGTCTACATCTGTATTATTTTTTATATGTAAGTTTTGCCCTTCTGTCTTTGAGACATGCAAATTTCTCTATAACTCTATGGTTAAAATCTGGGGTCTCTCTGACAAGTTTCTCTTCCATAGAGAGCATGGCCAATGCGTTAAGACAATCCTGGGACATTGTGTTCCTGAGGAAGGTCTTGATTCTCTTCAGCGTTGAAAAGCACCTCTCAGATTCAGCTGTGGTCATTGGTGTTGTGATGAGGATTTTCAGGAGAGCCACAGTCTCTGAGAAGGTGTCCTGAAGATTGTTGCTCATGAAGAGCTGGTACAGAGCCACAGCACCATTGCAACTCCTGAACTCTATGTTGCTGAAGATGAGCGACAGTTCAGTTTTCAGCTTGCCCTTGTTCAGCATTGGATAGGCGTCCAAGGTGGTGTTGAGCGCTGCTTCAGGGAACCGGCTGTCGTACTCCTGGAATCTGTCTCTTTGAAGCAGTGTAGCACTGATTAAGTGTTTGGTGAAGGAAAACCTCTCCCTTGCATGGCCCAGGATTGTGTCACAAACCTATAAAAAAGACACAGATTATATCACACAGGACCTACACGAAAGTATCCTGTCCAATTGTTCATATAACACCTTACTATGATTATAACACTGTAAAACACCTATACAACACACTCAGGTCATGTCCATATTATTAAATCTTATTTTGAAAATGTGTATCTTTAATAGAATAGAATAGAATATTCTTTATTCTCCCCTTAGAGTAATTTGCTGTGGACTCAAAATGTTTACAGATCAAGCTGTCCGACATCAATAAATAACAAAACATGACTGACACACATTGCACAAATGGAGACTTTTGTGAATGCTGCTGGTCCCATTTCAGTTTGTGTTCCATTTAAGTGTAAATGGCCAGAAACCAAGGTTTGGAAACATGTTTGCGGACACCTTTGTGTTACACTACATGTCCCTCTCTAATTTACCACGCTCCAAACACATTCCTTTACAGAGGAAAATAACAGACTTCAGCCTTGAACTCCAGTGTTAATTCAACACAGATAATCAGTTACTATTGTTTACATAACTGCCTGTACTAGAAGCTGTTGTGCAGTTGAATTCTGTTTTTCATAGAAGGTCCTGCTGTCTACATGTAGCAGTTTGTCCAGCAGGTGTATCAGCCCTACATGCAGCCATGTTGTTTGGATTGCTAAGGCCATTACGAACTGCTGCCTGTTGATATTAGATTTATTTATGAAGTTGTGTGTCCTGATGAATGGTGAGAAAAGTTTTGATTGGTCGGGTCACCACTCATCACGTTTAGAGAGACATAATGTCCACATATAGAATGGAACAACAACAAGAAGGAGAACAGTCAGAGGCATCGTAGGGCATTGTGTTACCAGAGCCTCAGCTTCCATCTCACCTTTGTAGCTATCCTCTGCTGTTCGTCTGGTCCCAGTGTGAGGCTCTTCTTGGCCAGCTGCTGCTGAGGCACACAGCCGTGATGTCCTTCACTGAGTGTAGGGAGGGAGTCCCTGACCAGCCCCAGATGAGAAAAAAATAAACTTTAGTTGCCAGAAAACAGACAGAAAATGTAACATAGATGAGCACATCAAGTATCATAAATGTTGACTCCTTATGGTTAATATCACTTCCATTTTTACCTGATCCTCTGCATGCTGTCTGTGAAATGCTGCATCACTCTGTGGACACAGACAGAGTCGACGGACCTCTTCTGGAGTTGGCTGTAGAGCTTGTCCACATGAGGCATGATGCAGTGGAAAACCTCCAGGAAGAAGGAGAAAGTATCATCCTCCAGGTGTCTCACAAACCCTCCAGATTCTCGCACAGTGGTAGGATCAAAGTCACCCGAGTCCCTGATGGTTTCGAAGCACTGAAGGAGGTCGTCTTTGTGCTCAAACACAGTATTAACAGCACAGCTGTGGAAGTTCCACCTCACTGTACTTGCTCTTGGAAGCCTGTATGCCACCACTTTGTCCAGCATACTGGTTCTCTTTGGAGATCTTGAAAAAAATCCTGAAAATCCAGCCAGGTCAGAGAAGAACTGACCAACTTTTGGGATGCGGGATGTCACCTGCTGCATGATGATGTTGAGCTGGTGAGCATAGCAGTGGACATAGTGTGCATTCACATACACATCGCTCACCTTTTTCTGTACACCACCTGTGGCTCCTCTCATGACACTCACGCCATCATAGGCCCGGGAGATGAGCTTGCTCTTCTGGTCATCAGGGAGAATGAGGCTCAGCCTCACCAAAAGTGCTGTGGCAATGGAATCAGCTGTGGCAGACTGCAGAGGAATAAACTCAAAAAATCTCTCCTGAACTTCATTCACTCTGTCTATGTAGCGGACCACAAGAACAAGCTGACACTGAGTGGAGATGTCCATTGTTTCATCAGCCTGGATGGAAATGAAGTCTGCACATTGAATTTCCTCAATAATAGACTCTCTCAAAACTGCCAGCATGCAGTCAAGGAGTTCGTTCTGCACTGTTTTGGATGTCCCTTTAAACACAGTCGCAGCCTGAAGGTGCTCATGGACAGCTGCATCTAGTGATGCTACAAAATCCACCAGTCCTCTGAAAACACCTGGATTTTCTGAGCTTTCACTTTCATCATGGCCTCCCAGGGCAAGCTCAAAGGCACCACAGAACTTAATGCAGTCTATTATTTTCGACAGGACATGCCTATTTTTGCCAACCTCCTCGTTATGTTTACGGATCCCTATCCTGTAGCCATCATCAAGCTGAGCAGCGATGTTAGCTCTGCCAAACATGCCCAGATGCATAGCACTCTCCATGTGGCTCCTAGCGTGCTCAGTTCCCTTGGTTTGGAAAAGCAGGCGAGGGAAGCAAAATAAAGCACCTGCCTCATTGCATCGAGTTAGCCAAGATGTCTTCTCATACCAGCTCCGTGAAAAAGAGCAGGTATATCTCCTCCCTCTGTCTTCGGACTGCTGTATAATTAAGACCTCCGGCCGGTCAGGTCCAAGCTCCTTCACTCTTAGTTTCTCCTGTAGTGTTCTCCTCTCGAATGGCGTTGTTTTCAGTGACTTCACTGAATTTTCTCTCTCTAATTTCTCCTTTTTCGGCTCTCTCTCTGACTAGCTAATGATCTTATTTCTTGCTAATTACTCCAACACTCTGCGCTCAACGTCACTCGCTTGGCGGTTTTAATTACAGACTTGGCGGGCGAACAAACCGCTCGCTCTCTGCTGCCACCCCATGGCCGGTGGTGTGTATAGCGATCAGAGGGAGTGCAGTCAGGCTGCGCCCCGCTGTCTCCTATCTCTTGTATTGAAGAAGAACGAACTGCGCATGTCAAAGTTATAACGAGAGTCAATGGGGAAAGATGTGTGCGCCCGTGGCCGGATATATGTCAGCTATAAGTAACTGTAGACAACGTAGTACATTTCTAATCTGACTATTTAGTGCAGATTTTACATTTTAGTAACTCACTTCAGACTATATTATTCATTTTGCCTTTTTAAAACATAGAATATACACGTAAAAGTCATTTTAAAAAACGTTTTATTAAAGGAAGGGCTGTGTGATTCTACATGATGTGCGACAGAGGGGGTGGTGCCCTAGCGCCCTCTATTGGCCAGCCGCCCCTGGTATGAATGTTGAAACGTAAAAGCAAGCAACATGTAGCACATATTTAGAACTGGATATTTTCTTGTCGCTCGGAAACATGGAGTCAATTTCATATATTCAGAGTTAATTATTCCCAAGTGCAGTTTGGCCAGGGCTACAGAGGAGTAAAACAAAGAGGTCTCTTTTTTGTGTGCATGTTCATGCACATGAAACCCCTCATAAAGTGTGTTTGTCAACTTGTGCAAAGCCAGGTTCTGCAGTGTCAGATTATCTCACCTGACAAGAAGGTGAATCATGCTTCTGGGGCAAATGCAAAACATAACCTGAATGTTATTGTCTGCTTATAGACTAAATATATTTTCTTGCATGTGACAGAGAAAGCAAAGTACATCCCCTCATATCCCCAGTCTTACAGTGTTATAGTGACTCTAGCAGTGATTTTCTTCTGTTTTGACCCAGAGTAAATAAATGGATCACCAACACCATCCCCTCAGGGAAGATATGGTTGGCTTGCCAATGCCAATTGCCATGACTGACTGGCATTTGCCAAAATAAAAACTCTCTGCAGAGGCCAAGTGGCACTGGTCTGACACAAGCTGCTGTCTTGACCCAAGCCCACTGATTTCCATTCACAAGCTAATCTTCTCCATTCTTGAAGCATTCAGTAAATCATTCGACTGTAGTTATTTCACTGACTTCTCCTTTATTCAGAATTATTATAATTAATATTAGGACCATACTGGAACCATACTGGTTCATTGTTCTGTCATTAGTTTAGAATACAAGTGAAAAGCAGTAGCATAGTCTTATTTCATATAACTGAACTTTATTGATCA
>JBBMOE010000002.1:20747703-20764435 GCA_037975065.1 Chaetodon trifasciatus
GGTGTTAGTCAATGCCAATATTCTTGTTAGCTTATAAATAAATAAATAATCATCATCATATCTCATATCTCCCTGAAAGTCTATTTAGTTCCACTTTTACATAGGTTTGCAGGGAGATGTAGTCATGTCCACCATGTGTAGGGTAATTATTATTATTATATCCAGCCTTTAAAGATGAATGATGTGGTGCTGTGGTCAGTCGTACAATTTCCAAATGGTAGGGCGGCTGTAGTTCTTCAGAGCTGGTTGAAAGAGAAGACCTTGTTATGGCCCCCCAAAAAAATAAGCCTTACCAAAGCTCTTCGAGACAAGATGGAACCAGATGATGACTAGATCTCCTACAGCGATGTCCATCAACTTGTTACCTGTGGTGAGTATAATCTTCACAACAGTTGAAGGGTAACTCTGCTAAAGAATCTTGAGGGGATGTTCGACTAGATACCACGTTGAGATAGACCCTGGGTTGTAATTACTTCGGAATATCCCTGTATTTATCAGAATCAGAATCAGAATCAGAAAAAGCTTTATTGCCAAGTACGATTTTACACATACAAGGAATTTGTTTTGGTGAAGTTGGTGCATGAGACATCTACTAAAAATAAGCTATTGAAGAAGTAAAAAATATAATAATATAAATATGTATACACAAGCCTGTTTTTTTTTCTGGAAAAACAGTCTTTTTTTTTTTTTCAGAAAGAAGTCCAAACTGAACGGTTCTGGGCCTTGTTGATAAGGCTTACAGCAGACGGGAAAAACTCTTTGAGTGACTCAAAGAGTTTGTGTTCGGGATGGGAGGGATCAGCCACAATCTTTCCTGCATGCCTCAGGGTCCTGGAGGCGTACATGTCCTGGAGAGATGGGAGATTGCAGTCGATCACCTTCTCTGCCAACCACGCTGCAGTCTGCCCTTGTCCTTGGCGGTGGCAGCAGCATACCAGATGGTGATGAAGGAGGTGAGGATGGACTCAATGATGGCTGTGTAAAAGTGCACCATCATTGTCTTTGGCAGATTGAATTTCTTCAGCTGCTGTAGGAAGTACATCCTCTGCTGTGCTTTCTTGGTGAGGGAGCTGATGTTCGGCTCCCACTTGAGTTCCTGGGAGATGATAGTTCCCAGGAAGCGGAAAGACTCCACAGTGTCAATAATGGAGTCACAGAGGGTGATGGGGGCAGGTGAGGCTGAGTTTTTCCTGTAGTCCACAACCATCTCCACTGTCTTTAGAGCGTTGAGTTCTAGGTTGTTGTGGTTGCACCAGGTGCCACCTGTAGGTGGACTCGTCGCCATCAGAGATAAGTCCGATGAGGGTGGTGTCGTCCGCAAACTTCAGGAGCTTGACAGACTGGTGACTGGAGGTGCAGCTGTTCGTATACAGGGAGAAGAGCAGAGGAGAAAGAATGCAGCCCTGAGGGGATCCGGTGCTGATGGTCTTTGCGTCGGAGACGTGTTTCCCCAGCTTCACGCACTGTCTTCTGTCAGACAGGAAGTCTGTAATCCACCTGCAGGTGGAGTCAGGTACGCTCAGCTGGGAGAGCTTCTCCTGAAGCAGAGTTGGGATGATGGTGTTAAAAGCAGAGCTGAAATTCACTACTGGGATCCTGGCGTAGGTTCCTGCGGAGTCCAGGTGCTGGAGGATGAAGTGGAGGGCCAAGTTGACTGCATCGTCTACAGACCTGTTGGCTCTGTAGGCAAACTGCAGGGGGTCCAGGAGAGGGTCTGTGATGTCTTTGAGGTGTGAGAGCACAAGGCGCTCAAGGGACTTCATGACCACAGAGGTCAGGGCGATGGATCTGAAGTCATTAAGTCCTGTGGTCCTTGGCTTCTTGGGAACTAGGATGATGGTTGAAGACTTGAAGCAGGCTGGCATGTGACCTATCTCCAGTGAGGTGTTAAAAATGTCTGTGAACACTGGAGACAGCTGATCAGCGTAGTGCTTCAAGGCGGATAGGGAGACAGAATCTGGTCCAGCTGCTTTCTGGGGGTTCTGTCTCCTGAAGAGTTTCTTGACGTCCCTTTCATGAATGGAAAGAGTCGTCACTGAGGTGGGGGGGGGGGTCCTTTAAAGTGGGCTTTGGTGGAGGTGACTGGAGCTGGAGCTGTTGGGAGGTGTCTTGGGGGATGGTTGCTGGACTGTCCCTTTGTCTTTCAAAGCGGCAGTAGAACTCATTCAGGTCGTTGGCTAGGCTTCGATCTTTGATGGAGTGGGGGGCTTTAGGCTTGTAGTTCGTGATCTGCCTGAGCCCTTTCCAGACAGATGCAGAGTCGTTAGCTGAGAAGTGGTGTTGGAGCTTCTCAGAGTACAGTCGTTTAGCGTCTTTCACCGCCTTGCTAAACTTGTACTTCGACTCTCTGAATCTGTCTTTGTCCCCACTCCTGAAGGCCTCTTCCTTTGCCAGCCTTAGCTGTCTGAGTTTGGCTGTGAACCAGGGTTTGTCATTGTTGTAACTCATCCTGGTGCATGATGGGACACAGCAGTCCTCACAGAAGCTGATGTAGGATGTCACAGCCTCCGTGTACTCATCCAGACTGTTGGTAGCAGTCCTGAACACGTCCCAGTCAGTAGAGTCCAAACACGCCTGAAGATCCCCCACAGCCTTGCTGGTCCACTTCCTTGATGTCCTCACTACAGGTTTGCAGAGTTTTAGTTTCTACCTGTACACAGGAATCAGGTGGACCATGACGTGGTCAGAGTGGCCCAGTGTAGCACAGGGGGCGGCGTGATAAGCATCCCTGACTGTGGTGTAACAGTGATCCAGAATATTCTCCTCTGTGGTCGGGCATTTAATAAACTGTCTGTATTTACGGAGTTCGTGGGTGAGGTTACTTTTGTTAAAGTCACCAAGGACAATAACTAAAGAGTCTGGGTTGGTCCGCTCCACACACAGTATCTGGTCGGCAAGCATACGTTGTGCGTCCTGCATGTTGGCCCATGGCAGGATGTAAACGCAAACCAGGATGAATGAAGCGAACTCACGGGGTGAAGAAAAAGGCTTACAGTTAATGATGGAAGTGCTGCTGGATCACTGTCACATAGATGTTGATATAGAAACAGATTCCTCCACCTTTAGTTTTGCCCGAAAGTTCCGTGTCTCTGTCCGCGCCATGGACTTGGAAGCCAGCCAGCTACAGCGCAGAGTCCGATATTAATCCACAGAGCCACGTCTCAATGAAGCACAGAACCGCAGATGAAGAAAAGTCCCTGTTTCTACCCAACAGCAGTTGCAGTTCCTCCAGTTTGTTGGGCAATGAATGCACATTAGAGAGAAATATTCCGGGTAACGCTGTGCGTAGTCCACGCTGGCGACAGCATACCAGCACGCTGGCCCATTTTCCACTCCTCCAGCGTTTCACTGCGTGAGCAAAGGTGAGTGCACCTTTGACCAGGATGTCCAAAATTTCCACTGTTGGGAGCAGAAAATTAGGAAATAAATCCTGTGGTGTTGCTCCCCTGATTTTCATGAGTTCATCTCTGGTGAAAGAACTCCGGGTATCGACACAAAAAAACAGATTTAATACACAAAACAAAACAAAACAACGCACACACACACCGAGGCAGCCGTCCATGGCGCCATCTTGAAACATCTGTGAGCTTATAGATTGGCTATTTTTTTGAACGTTTGCTTGTTTTCACAAACATTGCAAATCAATGCGTCAATACTTAACCTGTTAGGTTAATTAGTGTTTTATTTTTCATTTGCACTCTCCAGAAACCTTTGAAGAAGCTAGACAACGAGAGAATAAGTACAACTCAACAATGTATGCAACCACTGAAAAAGAATCAGAGGATGAAATATAAATACGCGAGAAAAGAAAACACCGATAAAGTGATCAGCATGGCACCAAAAGTTACTTCTGTCCCCTCACAATTGAATCAGTTATTTATTATTTATCATAATTAGCACAAGGAGGTCACAGCGTTATTTTATCTCTACTTTGGCTAATACACTTGTGATGTGTTTATTTTATTCAGGCCAAATCCACAGTATATGCAGTCAGACTCTGATGAGCCATCAAGTGGTGACCTTAAGAGAAAACATCTTTTCAGACCACCTGATGTAGGCGTCCCAGGTATTGACTCAGTAGCATGGCAATACACTGACTTTTCCATAAGTGCACCTGTGTATAATGTTAGACAGTCTTGTATAGTAGTCCTTTAAAAACTGCAGCTCCACACTCAAAAGGAGTATTTGTCTGATTTTGTGCCAATACACTGTGTAAATACACTTTTACGTCCTACTGTATGCTGCAGGAGAGACATCAAAATTCAGTCAGTTTCGAGAGATGCCAAAATCCAGCGAGGCCCAAGCTGTGTGGTCTCCAGAGCATGCAAGGGAGGGGATGTTGTTAACTAGAATACTGTTTGAATTCAGTTTGCTGTATCTTATATTCATACCCTTGATGGTTTTCATTTTTGGGTTCAGTTGATGATGTTGACAACTTGATGCCTTGTGATCTAAATAACAGTAAGTGAATCCATGATCTGTGTGTTTTATGTGCTTGTGAGGAGCTAGCTGGCATCATGCATACAACAGATGACATTTAACTTTAAAATGTGTTTACATTTCAGTTACAACACCAAGATCAATTCCAGGCCATTACGGACAGCTTAGGCCCTCACAACTGGCAAGAAATAGTAAGTCATACATAAAATATATATAGTAGTATTAGATCATGGTTTTAGGTTGAGAGTTGTGTTAAAACCAATCATGTTTCACACAACTTGTTTTGCCCCTTTTGCATATCTGTTTGCAGGTGCCTGTGACAACCAATCAGCACATGAGCAATTTCACAATGGTAAGCTGCCAAATAATTGTCAGTAGTCACATAAGCCTCTGTATGGGGCATCTTATAGAATTTGAGTCTTTTATCGAATTGTTTTGATATGTCTGTCTTTATTCTTAGTGCCTGTGCACTTTACTGTTTACTTGAAATTGTCACACTGTGGGACAGTGGGAAATGTAATTTCGATTCCTTTGTATGTCTGTGTGGCGAGGAGGTGGTAAAAAGGATATATGTCAATAATATTGCTAAAGAGCTCGACAACACCACCCTGGGAATTTCACCCAGGGAATAACTCTTGTCAGAGACAAGGCACACGGGCTCGTGGTAACTCAGGGCATGAGACGTGGTTCAAAGTTAAAATACAATTTATTAAATATTTATATTTTCTAAAAACATCAGTACTAAACTCATTCACACAAAGACAAAAGGGGCAAACCTAATCAGGGCTGAGGCCGAAGTGGATGGACGAAGGCTAGTGCAGGGGAGGGATCCACCAAAGAAAAGAGAAGAAACTCAAATCACCGGGCACACGTGGCAGGCACACTCTCAGTGAAGAAAACCCACCCACCCAGGAACACAGCAAGACAAGACAAGGAGATGCCACCACCAGGTCACCGGCACCACCACCACCGGGCTACAGCAACTGAGAAGGGAGGAAATAAACCAGGTTAATGGGGCTGCACCCATAAAAAGACAAAAGAAAACAAAACTCAAAACTCAATTACATGATTTACAAAACAACTCTCAATTAACAGGATTAACAAAATAAAACTACATAATCAAAATCCAAGATGAACCCAAACCCAAATTACTCCAAAGGTAACAAAAAAAATAATCGTGCCCGGCCCTGGCGTGCGGCCGAACAACCGTGCACAGGGGATCCTCTGACGGCCGCAGGATGCCGTAACAGCAAGCAGCAGCAGCAAATACGCGCCGCAAACACAGTACAGGCAAAGCAGCAGTGGTCGAATGAGGTGGTTACAATAGCACCTATTCCAGGAAAAACACCATTAGTATTACTACATATACTAAAATTAATACGGTTGCATGTTACACATACATACCTTTTTAGCAGCAACAGACACTCACACACTAATGAGAGGGGGAGAAGACTCCAGGTGGCCGCCAGCATTTACCTGTGACCACATTAGCATTAGCCACCTAGTAGCACCAACCACAATGCAGAGAGAGAGACGGCACTTACCACCACCAGACGATAACAGCGCACACCGGGAGCACGGAGCAGCACACTAACAGTCACCCTACAACACAACACAAATGCCTTGAGCATAATAACCGGACAAAACGGCCAGCGTGGTGAGGCAGCTTAAGACCATACCTGTCAGGCACACAACCTCTGACCCGGAAGTGACACAGGTGATGGTGGGAGTGCAGAGGAAGAAACGGTGGGCGGACTACCGTGTTTATACTGGCTCACCTCAATGCGTAGCGGACACCATGGTAACCAAATGTAAACAAAAAGGAGCAAGGGGAAAAATAATAAGGTGCTCATCCTGCTACATCTGGTACATGTGAAGAAATTGACAATAAAGCCGACTTTGACTTTGACTTTGATCTCACTAGGAAGGCAATCCTTCAAAACAACAGGACTCCAGTACAGCACAAAGGATCTAAACACAGTGGCTTTCCAACGATCTAATCCACCTAGTGCCCTTGGTTTATGGTTAAATTCACAAGGCATGTAGGAGCGCAGCTTAAGCAGTTTTTCTGAAATGGTTTGTACAGTTTAGGACGGAAGCCTTGTCCTCAGACCTTCCCATTTAACCACTTATTCAGCAGGTTTCTATTTACTCTGAGGCAGCAGAGATGCATATAGTCATCTGGAAACATGGGAACCATCTTAACTACCCCAGACAAAGGATTGTTTCCAATATGACGTTCCTCATCAACCCTAATGTCACATCCTGAATATCCGTTATGTGCCTTGGTCTGTTTAATGAATGCTCTGGCTGGAGTATCACATATAAAAGAAGAAACCAGAACTTTAAACTGTCAAGATACATAATGCCATTACTCATTACATTCTTAAGATGTCCAACAAATTGTTCTAGGTACTGACAAACACTCTTTGGCTTGCCTACACCGAAAAGATACCAACAATAAAAGGGGACTTAGTGAAATCACATTTCAGACACCCAAGTATGGGCCAGAACTGAAGTTTTGAACTTTAGAATAACGGTAGACCATCGATATTGAATTGTAATACAAGAGTAATCAGAGTTGCCGGTAAACTCAAACATCGCAACCTTGAAAGTACACCCTGTGCTATCCCAAAATGATAGTACTCTCCCCCTTCTATTTTAGTGGTAGGCACACTTGCTTGTGTTCCAAGCAATAGTCTTCCATCTTTGGGAAGAGTGGGGTGAAACACCTGTAAGATGGAGAGCAAAGAGGACAGTGCAAACAGAGAAACAGAATAGGATGTTGCCCAATATTTTTAACTTGTTTTTAGGAATTCTTCATTAGGCTCATTGTCACTGTCAGGGCCACTGTCACTTTCAGGTTCAATTTCATCAGCCCCTGGTTCACAGTCTAAAACTGAAGACTGTGCAGTGCACAAGCTGATATCTTCCTACTGTTCACTGAAAACTAGTGGTCTGTTTAGCGAGAAGAGGTTGTGATAGGATTTGTGCTTTCAAAAATCCACTATCTTAACGCAACATGCTGGCTGTGCTGCACCGGTGTTGTGAATACATGCGTCGCTCGTTTGTTATACTTGTGTGTGCAATGCATCGTGGGTAACATGGTGTGAAGTTGTGTAGTTCAGGAGAAGTGTGGGCAGTGAGTGACAACAAGTCAACGACATGCTGTTGCAAAAGTGCAAGCAGACCTTTCACTCGCCAGGATAAGAACATTTCATAACGTTTAATTGGACCTCAACCAGGGCTCTCAAGTCTCACGCATTGGGCGTGAGACACACGCATTTCAACCCGTTCACACTGCACACCTTGTATTTCTCACGCAGAGAAATTACCAGGATAACGCCCACCGAGTTGCTTCGCTATTTTTAATAACAGTGGAGCAGGTAGAGTAATTAGTGATGTGTCGGTCGCGAACCCTAACAGCTCTTTGAAGTGAACAATCGGAGCCAGCTACTGCCTGGGAGCCGGAGCGGGACCCACTTTTGGTCAACTATATGATGTGTGGTGGCTTCTGTGTGTACACGCTGTGTGTACACACACCTAGCCTATATTATCAATTAATTATAAAAATTAACTTACAGTTTTCATTATCAGTGTTGGGAGGGGTCACGTTATCCTTCCCCGAATTTGCTGGTTTTAAAAATGTTAGTAACGATCCTGAGGAGAGATAAGAAAGAAATATTTTTATAACATATTTATTAAGCCAGTTCAAAATGATTTCACATTACAATTCAACATGTTTTAAGTTTAAATGTTCTCCTCAGAGTACACATATATCCATCATTATGCATAGCTTTTTCATTCAGTCTGCCTGTCTATCTAGACACTCAATAGAAGTTTTGTTGTTTTTTGCTGGTGGTGAGTGAAGCAAATCTAGTGGGACTTACCAGCATCACGCTAGTGGCTGCTGCTAGCTAGCCTGCTAATGTTGTTGTGTCCTGTTTTCATAGCATTCATCATGGCTTAATTGTTAGCTTAGCTAGCTGTGTTAGCCCCTATGGAGTCCGTGACAACACAGTAAGTCAGTAGGCAACAATGCACTTACCACTGTCTTGCTTTCTTTTTTCCTCCTTTTCTTTTCTCTGCTTCTTTTATTCAGCTCCAGAGGGATAACTCCTCTTCATTTCTTCTACATTCAGGGTGGGAGGTGGGGGAGCTTGACCCAGGGGGGCAGTGGGACGAAATCATGTTTCAGCACAACACCGGACAAATCACACTTAAATTTCACTTTTCACATAATACGGGATCAGGTGCAGGCTGAAGGCAGATGGGGCGGAGCCCCACAAGGGGCGTTTGCTAGGAGCGTTTCATGTCATTGCAAATTGCCCATTGTTGTCGTTGCTGTGGAGTCCTGTATATTTTGGCAGCCCTAGGGGGCCTCCCTAGTGGCCAGGGGCTCCAAGCAACTGCCTGACTTGCCTGTCCACAAGCCCTGCCCCTGATAATGACTTCCCAGATGGTTCATTGGTCAAATTTGTATGACTGACACAAGATGAAAATGTATGTGTTTTTGTTTGAACACACCTCAGGTTTTTGTGCAGATTGAACAAACACAGACCTGCCAACCTTGTCAAAATATTTTGAGTACCACTTGTGTTGTGCAGCTTTTTTCGCAGACTTTTGCAACTCCATTGCTTTGCACGCAGTAATTTCCCGATTCACAAAACATGACTAAGGTGCATTGAGTGATCTCTTAATGGAGATTCCTTTACTCATTACTTCTCCTCCAGTGGCAGTGTTGTGCCTAGAGCATCATTTAACCCCCTCTCCTCTTTTCTCCTTTCCTCAGTGACACTGAATAGCTGTCTATGGCAAACAGAACTAGGCTTAAAGAGTGGCTGGTGCCCAATATCAGCTCTTACAACTATACATCCTAAAATAATAACCAACTGTTATATTGATATGATTATGGACACAAACAACTTAAAACATCTTGTGCAGTTTTGCTGTATTTCGAGACCTGAGAAGAGTCAGTTAACTGGGAGCATAATGATAGTCAGAAGGAATTCTCATCATGCAAGCATAGAGAGAGAGCAGCTACAGTCAGAGGTATGCTAGAGCTCCATCAGTTCCTCCCTGAGGGTAGACAGTGTCTTGCATTAGGATGTGGGGAGTCACATTGCCTCAGTCCATCCTGGCAACATTCAGCACTTAACTGTCAGTTTGTCCCGCTATTCCGCTGAATCAAGGTTAAGCTGCTAGACAGCTACAGCTCAAGTGTAACAGTAAGTTGTTTTTATTCATGTGTTTGAAGACTTTTTCCAGAGCAAAAGCATTCGATCTATTCAACAAAAAATCAAATCAAGCCACAGAGACAAATGAATAAATACGTTTTTAAAAGGGTGATTAAAGAACCAGGGTTAAAGTAAAATTCACTTTTTTCATCCTTTACCTCATAATGAGAAAATTATGGCATGTGCAGTGCAACATTGTTGCAAGTGTTGCAAAGAGTAAGACAAGAGTTCCCCCAAGAATTACAACATTTATTTACATAGTAAAAAATAAGATAACATAAGATGAAGTGATCTCACACTGGGGCTGGCCTGGAGCTGATGCCATCCCTGTAGCCTTCTTCCCCTGAAGGCACTCCTCCAGCTTCCACCTGTAGTTGTCCTTGTCTCTCCTTAGCTCCCGTTTCAGCTCCCTCTGCATCCTCCTCAGCTCATCTTTGTCCCCTGAGCTAAAGACCCTCTTCTTCTCGTTCAGTAGGGCTTTCAGTTCCGGGGACACCCAGGATTTGTTGTTTGGGAACCTTCCTTGTAGGCAAAGTGTTTTCCACACAGATGTTGATATAGTCTGTGATGCAGGTTGTCAAACTGCCAATGTCCTCCCCATGTGGACTGCACAACACATCCCAGTCAGTGGTGTCAAAACAGTTCCTCAGTGCCACACTGGACTACTCTGACCATCTTCTCACATACCTGAACGTTGGTGATATACCAGGCTGTGATCGGAACGGCCCAGCTGGGGGATAGGTGATGAACTGTAAGCATCCTTAGTGTTGCATACAGTAAGTCCATTGTTCTGTTGTCCCTGGTGTAGTATTTAACATACTGAGTGAAGGTGGGGAGAGTGGAAGACAGGGAAAGGTGATTTAAGTCAACAGAGATGAGGAAAAGGACCTGAGGGTGCGATGTCTGAAGTTGTGAGACCACAGTGTGTAGTAGTTAGCTCAGCAGTTGAAAATTGTGCAGTTTAACATGCAAGTGCGGCATGATCCCCATTAGCTACGTTTCAGTGAAACACATGAGAGTACACTCCCGATACTCCCTCTGCAGTCTGGTTAGTACCGTTTAGCTCTTCCATCCAATTCGGGAGAGATCTCACTTTCCGCATAGTAAGTGATGTCTGGATGGTTTGTACTGTGTTTTCTTCTCACGCCACTTTGCCCTAGCTCTGCATCCCTTTCTCCTTCTTATTTTCGTAGGGATCTCAGCATGGCCAAAGCTGCTGTAACAAGCTGCTACTTGTGCAGCACCATCTTGATTAAAAGCATAAAAGCAAGAAATTAATTAAGGCTAGATTAAAAGCTTGTCAAAAATACTCAGTAAGAATAAAAAAGTGAGTGCTGAAGGATGGCTGGCCGTAGCCATCCACAGTGAATAGGGGGGAATATGTTGGATAGAGTACTCATTGCGCTTCCATGCCCAACACACCTGCACACACCACAAAGCAAAATGATAGAGAGCAAAATATAAATGTGAAGAAAGTGCAAAATTACCACATCACGCACACGATTATGGGGGTTAGAAGCACACGTGAGAAGTCTGTAATGAACTTTCACTCTCACTGTCTGAGTTTTGATAGTAGGGTCGGCTGATGTGGGTCACGCCCCCTATCTGTCGCTTGCTGGCGAAATCTTGAAGGGGCGAGTTCAACCCTGGTGATGAGCTGTGACGGGGCACAGCTGTGGCATTTCCTATATTTAACACACAGCCTTTGTGCGTCAGCCCTTTTGTGTGAAGACTCTTGTGGTTAAAGACCTGTGAGTCTACTTGCCCAAGTCCACTGAGCAGGGATACAGATAACCACCAACACTCTTACACTACTCCCACTAACTTCCTGTGCACACATACCATGTGCTACCAGTATGTCCAGGGCATGCGAAAACGCATTGGCCATAAGAGGCAACACGATCCTGAGACCCATTACTCATTAAGAAAAACCTCAGCTACTCCCTCTCCTTTTTCTCAGGAGGTCAGTAGTTCGAACCCTGGCCTCAGCAGTCCACATGCCGAAGTATCCTTGGGCAAGATACTGAACCCAGTGCCATAGAGCCATCAGTGTGTGAATTCAAATGTACGTCGCTTTGGATAAAATGACTACTTGTAATTATAGCAGAACTGGACATGGTACTCTCCGCCATACCTGAAGATGGCACCCCACTGTTTGTCATGGGTGACCTGATACACAAAGCACGCAATACTCTTGACTTAATTGCGGTTTGAAAACTGTCAACTGTCACCCCTTTACATGTATCAGACCACTTCTTTATACAATTCTCTGTATCCTTACCAGAGCATCCTCATGCTCCGTTGCAAAGGGTCTCCTTCAGATGAAACCTCAGGTCCCTCACACTGGCTGAACTCTCCGGTGAGGTCTCGGCAACCATGCCTCCTCACAGTGTTTTTTTCTCATTCCCTGTGAATGAGGCAACAGACACACACTGCTCTTTGTTAGCCACCTCTCTAAACAATTTATGCCCACTCTGATCCAAACTTGCTCAGTGTCATAAGAGAGCAACAGGCGGTGATCAGAAAAGCTGAGAGAAAATGGAGCAAAACCAGAGATCCCTCCGACCTCAGGGACTATCAGATTCTCCTGTCTGCATTCTCTTCCCTTCTGAAAAGTGCCAAATCCACTTATTAGAAGACGGAAACTATTTTCTGCTTTTAACTCACTACTCAACCCCACACTACCTCTATCCTCAACTTTGCTCACAGCCAATCACTTTGCTTTCTTCTTTACTGATAAGGTTTCGACCATCAGCAACCAATTCTCTGAGCCTGACCAACTCAGTAGAATACCACCAGCTAGCAGGGTCTTACTCTTCTTATTTTCCCATGTCACAAAGGAACAAGTCTCCAACCTCTCGCCCCACTACCTGTCCATTGGATTCTATACCCTCCAACCTCCTGCAGGCCATCTCGCCCACACTTATCCCTGCTGTCACCCACATCACCAACTCCTCACTTACAACTGGTGTGCTCCCAAATGCCTTTAAACAAGCCCACTGCTAAAGAAATCTACACTCAACCTAGCTCAGGTTGAAATTTACTGGCCGGTTGCACTCCTCTCTTTCCTTTCCAAGACTCTTGAGCGCACAGTCTTTAATCAAATCTCTGAATTCCTTTCTGAGAACAACCTGCATGATCCTAGCCAATCCAGTTTCAAACGCAGACACTCCATGGAAACTGTGCCCTTATCTGTAGTGGAAACACTACGATCAGCTAGAGCTACTGATCAGTCCTCTGTTCTACTATTGTTCAACCTATTGGCTGCCTTTGACACGGTTAACCACCAAATCCTCCTCTCCACACTTGCTGAGCTTGGCTTCTCAGGATTTGCTCTCCGCTGATTTGAGTCCTACCTCTTAGGGAAATCCTTTGCAGTATCTTGGAGGGGAGAAGTGCCTAAATCCCACTGCTTGTCCACAGGGGTACCTCAAGGGTCAGTGTTTGGACTCTTTCTCTTTTCAGTATACACTACCGTACTTGGTGCAGTCATCCGCTCATATGGCTTCTCACACCATTCATATGCTGATGATGTGCAGCTCCTCCTTTCGTTCCTGCCAAATGCCCCCACAGTCTAGGCATGGATATCGGCATGCCAGCCGATATCACAGCATGGATGAAGGAGCACCACCTTCAATCATCTTCAATCAGCCCAAACGGACACATGTCACTCCACTGTTCATATCCCTCCACTGGCTCCCAGTTGTTGCCCACATCAAGTATAAGTCCTTGATTCTCACCTTCAAAATTGCCACAGAAACCGCTCCAACCTATCTGAACTCCCTCATTCAGGTTTATGCTCCCTCCCGCTCACCACGCTCTGCCCAGGAATGGCGCCTGGTGTTGCCAGCTCAAAAAGTCTCTAGCTAGACTCTTTTCTTCTGTGGTTCCCTGATGGTGGAACGGGTTACCAAACCTCATTCAATCTGCAGTCCCTTTCAATCTTTAGAAAAAGACTGAAGACCAAGCTCTTTACTGAACACTTTCTTTCTTAAAATAAACAAAAAACAAAACTCTTTATTGACTCTATGCATTACCTTGTAGTACCTATGTCCAATTGGACCAGAAATTGGCATTAGGGCATATACTCTTGTTGTTCTCTCCTGTCCAGAACCTTGCTTATGATGTATGAAAATCTCATATGTATGTCGCTTTGGATAAAAGCATCTGCCAAATGACAAATTGTAATTGTAATGTCTCCTTTGCCACAGGAAGCATTGAATTGAATTAACAGCATATTATGGGAAAGAAGTGAGACAAAGAAAGGCCAGGACCCAGAATGCAGAGACAAGAGGTCTGATTTAATAACAAAAGACAGAGTAACAAACAAACACAACAAAAAACACAAGGGGAAAAACACTAGAGCAACTAAAACGAAGAAAAGCTAATCTCCACGTGGGGAAAAAAAGAAAAAAAAACTAAGTAAAGTAACAACAGAAAAGCACCTTCACAAGGAGGACACTAGAGAATACAAAAGGCTAGACAAGTACTGGCTGTACAAGCTAGAACATGTAGCAAGCGACTAGAGAACAAAGCGTGGCGAGACACGAAGGGCCTGGGCGAAGGAATCATCTGGCACAGAGGTGAGTGAGGAGCCGCACGTTGATGAGGGCTGATGCGACTCAGGTGTGTCTCAGCAGCGCAGCTGGACGAACTCAGCCCCGCCCCCTGCCTCACACTAAACTGCTGAGAGGGAGAGTGAGAGAGGGAAAGGAGGAGGGAGGAAAACACAGGCAGCACAAAAACATGCAACAAGAGAACACAGCCATAACAAAATCTACTCACAGTGATCAAAGGGCTAAGTAGATAGTCAGCACTTTCAGCCATTTCAAAATTCACACCCTGCAAACAGTAAGAAGGGTAAAGAATGAAGCTGCAGAGGAATAATAAACTGTCAGCAAAATGACATGGAGAGCAGTCTGCCTTGTCAGCCTGTGAGTGAGGGCAACTAACAAACAGCATGAATACATTTGAGAGAAGCAAGTAGGCATAATTACTGTCTTGTATGGCCTGCATTGTATTCTCATCCAGGTACTCACTCTTCAAAAATGGCATATTGATATAACAAATGTATAAAAGGAAATAATGAGATACTGACATTTAAGAAGGGATGCTGTGTTTTTTATTCCCCTTTTACCTGGATAGAGAAATCACAGAGTTAACATAACTGCATACATTAACAGAATTAGATATAGTTTTATTAAGGCTTACTTGTACTTTGACTGTGCTCCACCATGACATAAATGTAATGCCCCCTTCTCTCTCTTTCTCTTTCAGGTGTGCTCAGTCTGCCTGAAGGTCTGATTCTTCACATGGACCAGCAGCAGCAACAAGTGGGGAAGAGTGGAGAGGGAAATGCCTACAGTCAGTCTGAGCTGCGCTCGATTGAACAGTGTTTGCTGGCTACAAGAGTGGGCAGCATCTCTGAACTCAGTGAGTCACGTGGGTGTGGGTGTGGTGGGAAAAATCTGCTTAGTGAAGTGAGTGACCATCATTGACACCTTCCTCAATAGTCACTGTACCCTTGAGCAAGGTAATTAAACCACCCAACCCATTCAGTGGATTTGCTCATTGGTCACCCTGTCTGTGCCAGGTGATGATTTAGGAAAATCCAGCATGGCAGTCCTCCTGTGCACAGAATACAAAATACAATTATACAAATACAAATAATACAAACCCAAATTACAATTTAAGATGTTTTGAAGTAACAAATGGATATAATGTTTGGGTGTCCCATACTTTGTTTTGGTGTCCACATTCAGTTGTGACTGTGTGACTGGTAGGATGGTGATGGAAAAAAAGACCAGGGAATCTACCCTTGAAAAACACACTGTGAAGTCTTTGTGGGTGTTATGGTTCGATCAGTATGGCTGAGTACCTGTTTTTAGTTGAAACTGCTGACACCTGTTATTTTTGACTGATGCTCAACAGTTTTAAGTTTGACCAATTTCATGTAAAATGAACATGCCATGTTTAATACTTTCCCAATAGCTTTTCTAGACTGTTGTTTTTGGACTTCAGCAGCTCTCTATGGCTAGTGACCCACCACATTTCCCATAAATTATTGTTAAACTGGCAATAGTAGTTGTGTAACGTCACAAGCTATCTTGTGTTAGATCATGAAAATACTCCAATAGAAGTGTGGTATATAAGTATTATCAGTACCTCAAAAGTAGTCACTGTGCAGTAAAATGATCCTTGTTAGTGTTCTACTACTATATAGGAGAGCTAAACTGTAGAAAACAACGTACTCCAGGCAACTTTTATAAGCAACTTGCCATTTTCTGTAAAACACTGCAATATACTGTGAAATGCACTGCATTCTGGAGTGATGTGAGAATCAAAGCTTGAGAGGTATGCGTCAATGATTGCAGTGGCCTTGTGACAGGATGCCACGGGATGGGTTCATTAAAACTGTGTTTGTGTCTGGGTGACATGGGTCCCGGTAGACTGTGAGTCTGGATGTCATAGACGTAGACTTAGACTGCCTCTTTATTGATCCCAATTTGGGAAATTATTTTGTTGCAGTAGCAAGTACACATACAGACAAATACAGGATTTATAGAACAATTGTTTAAAAAAGTAGCAAAAAATATAAACAGGAGTAACAGCAGTTTGTTAGAAATAAACATATAACTAAGTATAATAAAATATATAGTTATATAATATGTATTATAATGTATAAAACATGTTATATAATATATTAAAATACAATATAACTAAGTATATAAACAAGTGTTGACCGCAAAAAAATTGTGCAGTTCCAGATGATAAATAAATGTAAATAGTAGATCGTATGTGCAATATTGCAGTAGTGCAGATAATTTGTAAAATATTGGGGTTTGTGAGGTTGGTGGATTAACCGTTAAAGTTGCTATTTTACAGTTTGATGGCTCGTGGCAGGAATGATTTCCTGAAGCGGAGCTGGAGCAGTCTATTGCAGAAGGAGTTCCGCTGTCTGTCCAAGAGGTGGTGAAGAGGATGTTCAGGGTTATCCATTATGGATAACAGTCTGTCCAGTGTCCTCCTCTCCACCACCTCCTCAAAAGTGTCCA
>JBBMOE010000002.1:20779042-20882113 GCA_037975065.1 Chaetodon trifasciatus
TCCGAGGAGTGTTTCATATTCGAAGGGAGCGAGGAGCTGAAGATTGGAGACCCCCCCCCCAACCCTCGCCCGACATTCAGGCCTGAACTTTATTTACTTTTGGTTAGATATTCGTATTGCCGGCTTTAGGTGAATTTATTTTGTAAGTGGGCCTACATATACCCTATATTGATTTTATTTGGTGATTGCCTATTCTGCTGGTCCAATTTATTTTCATTTTATCTTATTTCTTCAAACATATTTTTATATAAATACTTCATATTTTACTCTTTGGGTGTTGAGAGTTCATTTACATTTATAAGAACCCAGGGCCTTGCTCTGTAGTAGACAGCACGAGAGCAAGTGCGCTACAGAAACAATGCCAGCAGGTAAGACTGTGACAAGAGAGGACTAATTTTTCCCTTTTTTTCTGCAAGCAAGCAGTATAGCCAACAAGGTGTGGTGTGTGTGTGGTGTTAACTGTTGTAAATATGATGTTATCCAGCCATTTTGTACTGTTTTGAGCAGTTTTATTAAGAGTTTTGACAGAGTTTGTATGTAACTTTTTAGGCGCGATTTGCTGTTTAGCGTTCTGCCAAAATCATTGTCTTCACATAGAGCAGGAGATGTTCCACCTTATTTATTGTTAAAAATTTATTGCTTAGGAGCTGAGGTGCAGACAGTGGACCGAAGGGCAACCTATATGTTGTGTCTTCTGCAGGTACGTTTTGTTTGATTTATGTTGTATTTTCTGTTGCTTCTGTTAAGTTCCCCCTCCATGTGTGCCTTTTTATTTTGTCCACCAGGTGTCACTGCTTGTTTCACGAATGTACTGTTTTTAGTGTTTCCTGATGATTTGTTAAGATAATTCATGTTAAACTTTATATGCACCAGCAGTCTTTGATATGACTCTATAAATAATTTGAAAAGCAATTTGTATGTTGTATTAATTGCGTATTTAAATGTAATTTGATTTCATTTATGCAGATTGTTAATAGACTAATTAGCCCACACAGTGCTGTTCTGCATTGCTGAGGGAGCTGAGGTGCAGACAGTGAACCGAAGGGCAACCTATATATGTTGTGTCTTCTGCAGATGAAAATAAACCACATCCGTTACACTGACTCCTCAGGCCTGTCACTAACAGAGCTTGGTAGTGCTGCATTGCCACCAAGATGTCATTCACACCACTCTGAAAACAGCGCAGATGGGACAACAAAT
The DNA here is from genome assembly GCA_037975065.1 of Chaetodon trifasciatus. Taxonomy (NCBI): domain Eukaryota; kingdom Metazoa; phylum Chordata; class Actinopteri; order Chaetodontiformes; family Chaetodontidae; genus Chaetodon; species Chaetodon trifasciatus. The sequence continues at coordinate 20,780,243 of JBBMOE010000002.1, forward strand.
TATTTCATAATTTCTGAGTAGAATGCGCATAAGAGACTATGCTACCCCTTATGCAAGAATTCATAAAACAAGGATAAATATCCATTGTTACTGTGTTGCAGTAAAAGGAATTTTACGTGCATTGCGTACATTGTTTTTTGACTGAGTGCACAGGTAAGAGAAAGTAATAAACTGAGTGTATTGTTCAGCTCCAAAGAGTATATGTTCCTGAGTTTTTGTCAGCAAAAAGAAAGAGTGACTTTAGAAGCCCTACACTTGGGAACGCTGCATAGGTGGCAGCAGTAATTGAGTGAGTCCTGGCTTTTGGAGCAGTTTTCTCTTTCGACAATTACTGAACTTTCTAGTCAGGTCCTGCTAGCTAGCTAGTTGTACTTGTGTGGTTGTTTTGGAGCAGCATGTTCGGAGGATTGAAGCGTGACTTTTGGACATGATTGGGGATTTTTTCTTCCCGCTGCTGTTTCGTGGCAACGGCGAGAAATCGTTTGCTGCATGAGTGAAGCAATTTGAAACCGCGGCCCCACGAGGGGGACCGGAAGCGCCGCTTTGGTGAATCTTCTCCCTACGAGGCTGGACGGCGCGGCTTTCCCGTTGTGGGACAGTTTGAACATCGCCGGATGTTCAGTGTGAGTATGAGCAAGTTAAGGAGAGATTAAAGGAAGCCGTTTGGACAAAAACAAAACAAAAACAAAAACCTCCTATACTTCCAGACATGTATGTCTGCACAGCCCGAACAAGAGTTTGGAGGTCTATGCAGCTGATATCTCCAGGCTCGTGGCTGAGGCTTTTCCTGACTATGACAGAGCTGCCAGGAATGGTGAGACTTTTATACGTTTTCTTGCTGGGCTCGACCCTGCCCTCCAGGCCAAGTGCCACAAACAGGGGGCAACAGATGTGGAGGAGGCATTGATCATAGCGGGCTGTTGTGAACGGGCCAGGCGGGCTCTGAAGGCAAGCACACCTGGATTGCCCTACTCCAGCCCGCACCCTGCTCTTGTGGCCGCTCTCAATCCGGTGTCGCCAAGAGTTGTGGACTGTAATGCTGACACCACAGAGAAGCTCGTTCATGCCATGGAACAACTTGCCTCAAAGATGGACAATTTACAAATGGAGGTGAGGGATTTGAGAGCATGTACCTGTGGGACTGAGTGTGATGGTGGCTCCCCTTTTCCTCATCAGCAGAGCCCGGGGGAGCGCAGAGAGCAGCAGCGTGCCTGTCACTGCAAATGTGAGGGGCCGGTCTCTGCAGTGCAGGCTTCAGGGAGGAAATGGTGACAGGGAATGGTCTCCACATGAGCAGGGGACCCAAGACACCACTACTGCCTTCTCACCATGCTGGCTGGATGGTGAGGGCCCGAGGGGGCCATACTTCGCAGAGGAATGTCAGCCACGGCAAGGAGTGAGGTTTCTATCTCCCTCCCCATGATCACCATCTCCATCCCTGCACTGCCAGGAGCGGGGAAACTTCCAGTAGCTGGCATCGAGACCCGGATGCCAGTGTCGCCACCACAGGGTCAAAATGACAACTCTGCATTAGCTACTCCAGACCCCACGGTGGACTCCTGCTTGGTGGGTGAGTCCGAGTCTATGGCCTATGTAAAAGGACTGGTAGAGGGTGTGACTTTGTTAATTGACTCTGGCTCTAATGTTTCTTTGATTTCTGAGGAGTTCAGAATGTCCATCCCAGCTTTACGTAAATGTGTGTTGAATACACAGTACATGTATGCATGTGCAGTAAATGGACAGTTATTGGACACTTTAGGTACTGTGGCCCTTCCACTAAAATTGGGGGGCAGGTCTTATAAACAAACTGTGCATGTTGTACAGGGGGCTTCGCAGGCTATCTTGCTGGGTTTTGATTTCATGCAGCAGACTGGTGCAATTATGGATTAGGGTCGTGGGGTTCTCAGCATTGGAGACATTAACATTCCTCTCTCGGAGGCTACAGACTTTATTCCAGAATGTTGTAACCTCTTTATGTCTACTGATGCTACTGTTCCACCTTTCAGTGAAATGATTTTCCCTGTTCAGGTCGAGCCCCCCCATGTTGCCGGACCAACTGTTGACTCTTACCTGGGCTATTTAGAGCCTGAGGTGCGTGACAACATGGGACTGGTGGTTGCACACACAGTAGTGCCATTGAAGAATGGATGCACTGTGGCACGGCTACTCAACCTGACCGCCCAGGAACTGAAACTGCACACTGGCTCTTACCTGGGGGCATTTCACCATGTTAATGAATGTGACATACTCACCCCTGCAGAGGTTTTTGATTCTCGACAGGTGGATGCCCCCCTACCTGATTTAGCTGATTGTCCACTATCCAACGATCAGAGGCAGCAGCCGCAGGCCTTACTGGGGAAGCATCAGGGAGTGTTCAGCCAGGCACGGGGTGGAACAGGCAACTCCAACCTGATCAAACACCATATTCAAACAGGTAACCACCCTCTGATAAAACAACGGGCCTACCACACTTCCCCTGACAAGCGGAGAGAAATAAACAGACAGGAATAAAGAGACAGGTTCAGCGCCTTTTGTAGGATGGCATCATCAAGGAGAGCTACAGCCCTTGGTCCTCTTCTGTGGTTCTTGTCAGAAAGAAGAATAATACATGGCAATTTTGTGTGCTGTGACAATAAGGGACTCCGACCCACTGCCGCGGGTCAATGATGCACTTGGCGCCCTAGTGGGGGCCACCTGGCTCAGCACCCTGGACCTTTCACATGGCTACTGGCAGGTGGAGGTGGCGCTGGAGGACCATGAAAAGACTGCCATCACCACTGGACAGGGCCTCTACCAGTTCAGATCCATGCCCATGGGTCTCACAAATGCACCGGCGACATTCCAGTGAGTTATGGAGCTGGTGTTAAAGGGGCCTCCATGGCACATCTGTATGGTGTATCTTGATGACATATTGATATACAGCAGGTCGTTCAAGGACCACCTCTCTGCTCTAGGGGAGGTCTTCACCTGGATTGGAGCAGCTGGGCTAAGGCTGAATGCCAGGAAGTGCCACCTGGCCCAGGACCACGTGGTCTTCCTTGGGCACGTCATCTCTGCTGAGTGGCTTTGCCCTGACCCCAAAAACACAGACAAGGTGAAATCATGGCCTGTGCCAAGGTCTGCTACAGAGGTGCGTGCCTTCCTGGGGCTCTGTTCTTACTACAGGAGGTTTGTGAGGAGTTTCGCCCAGTGAGCCACCTCCCTCAGTCACCTCACGAGGAAGGATGTCCCGTTTCAGTGGACTGCAGAGTGCCAGGAGGCGTTTTAGTTCCTGCAGAATGCTCTCTGTGCTGAACCAATAATGTGTCACCCATACTTCACCCACCGTTTCATTCTGCACACCGACGCTTCCCAGGTGGCTGTGGGGGCGGTGTTGGCACAAGATGCTGACGGTCTGGAGAAAGTCGTGGCGTATGCTAGTCACTCCCTCACGGCAGCTGAACGACGATGGTCTACATATGATGGAGCTGTGGGCGATAGTGTGGGCCATTCGTTATTTCAGATACTATTTGGGTCTTCGCCCATTCACCATTGTTACAGATCACCAGCTGTTGGTGGGCCTTCGACAGCTTCCCATTGATAATGACAGGACAGGCCGTCACGGCCACTGGGCCCTGGACCTGGACCCGTATGACTGGGTAATTGTGCACAAAAGTGGAAGTCAACACACTACCGCGGATGCTCTTTCACACAGACCCGACCTCAGTGCAGAGATAGTGGACGATGATGGCCCTAATGCTACCCACACTCTTGTATACACAGGTACCCAAACAGTTATGGACAATAACCCCAGCACTGTGTGCGCTAAAGAGACTCCAACCCCCACCACAGCCCCTACAGCGGACCCCAGCTCCAGCCCCAACCCCCATTTGCCTTCTGACCCCCAGGCTTGTGTGGACCGGGCCTTAATCTACACTTTCACACAATGGCTCCAATGTTAGGGAGCTCCAACAGAGTTACACGGACATCAGACAGGTGTTGTCCTCATTGGAGGAGGGTCAGAGATGCCCTAGGTGGAGGTTAAAGGAGGCTAGTCGGGGTTTAAAGAGACTGTGAGTTTCCCTGGCTGACTTTCATTGATGGACTGTTGTGCAGGGTTGTGTGGCTGTCTGATGTGGGGCGAACAACACAGGTTGTGGTCCCTGCTGTCTTGGTCCCCGAGGTTCTCCGACACTTGCATGGTGCACCTTTGACAGCTCACCTTGCCTATGAACGAGTCCTGGCTCGGGCCAGAGGGGTATGCTATTAGCCCACTATGTACGGTGACGTTAAGGCTTGGTGTGATCAGTGTTATGCCTGTCAAAGGAGGAAGTCCCCGGTACCATGACATCATGCCCCTATGAGAACTTCACAGGCAGAGAGGCCTTTCCAACGTATTGCAGCTGACATACTTGAGTTGCCGGTCACCTCTAAAGGCAACTGGTATGTTTTGGTTATTGAGGACTATTTCACTAAGTTCATTAACCTGTATGCCATCGCTGACCAAAAAGTCATCACTGTTACTGAGTGTCTCTTTCAGAACTACATTTTGGAAATGCTTTTAAAACGCTCTTGTCATATGAGGGGGAGTGGGACTCTTTCCTGTTCCAAGTTGCTTTTGCATACAATACCAGTATATACTCCAGCACTGGGTTCACACCGTACTTCCTCACACACTGCAGGGAGGCCTGGATGCCGGTGGATGTGGTGCTGGGGCCACTGGTGCAAGGCAGGCCTATGGATGGGTCACCGGTGGACTTTGCTAGTTCTCTTCTTAGGCGCTTGGACACTGCTTTAAGTCGGACAAAGGACAACAATGTTGTGGCAAGTAGAAAGCAAAAGACTTTCTATGATACCAAGGCGGTGCAAGAGGCTAAAGGACTGTACTCTGAGAAGCTCCAACACCACTTCTCAGCTAACGACTCTGCGTCTGTCTGGAAAGGGCTCAGGCAGATCACAAACTATAAGCCCAAAGCCCCCCACTCCATCAACGATCGACGCCTAGCCAACGACCGGAACGAGTTCTACTGCCGCTTTGAAAAACAAAGGGACAGTCCAGCAACCATCCCCCACGACACCTCGCAACAGCTCCAGCTCCAGTCACCTCCACCAATTCCCACCTTAAAGGACATCCCCACCCCCCCACCCACCTCAGTGACGACTCTTTCCATTCATGAGAGGGACGTCAACAAACTCTTCAGGAGACAGAACCCCCAGAAAGCAGCTGGACCAGATTCTGTCTCCCCATCCGCATTGAAGCACTGCGCTGATCAGCTGTCTCCAGTGTTCACAGACATTTTTAACACCTCACTGGAGACATGTCACGTGCCAGCCTGCTTCAAGTCCTCCACTATCATCCCAGTTCTCAAGAAGCCAAGGACCACAGGACTTAATGACTTCAGACCCGTCGCCCTGACCTCTGTGGTCATGAAGTCCTTTGAGTGCCTTGTGCTCTCACACCTCAAAGCCATCACCGACCCTCTCCTGGACCCCCTGCAGTTTGCCTACAGAGCCAACAGGTCTGTAGACGATGCAGTCAACTTGGCCCTCCACTTCATCCTCCAGCACCTGGACTCCGCAGGAACCTACGCCAGGATCCTGTTTATGGATTTTAGCTCTGCCTTTAACACCATCATCCCAAGCTCTCCCAGCTGAGCGTGCCTGACTCCACCTGCAGGTGGATTACAGACTTCCTGTCAGACAGGAAACAGTGCGTGAAGCTGGGGAAACACATCTCTGACACAAAGACCATCAGCACCGGATCCCCCCAGGGCTGCGTTCTTTCTCCTCTGCTCTTCTCCCTGTATACGAACAGCTGCACCTCCAGTCACCAGTCTGTCAAGCTCCTGAAGTTTGCGGACGACACCACCCTCATCAGACTCATCTCTGATGGCAACAAGTCCGCCTACAGGTGGGAGGTTGACCATCTGGTGACCTGGTGCAACCTGAACAACCTTGAGCTCAACGCTCTAAAGACAGTGGAGATGGTTGTGGACTACAAGAAGAACTCAGCCTCACCTGACCCCATCACCCTCTGTGACTCCACTATTGACACTGTGGAGTCTTTCCGCTTCCTGGGAACTATCATCTCCCAGGACCTCAAGTGGGAATATCAGCTCCCTCATCAAGAAAGCACAGCAGAGGATGTACTTCCTACGGCAGCTGAAGAAATTCAATCTGCCAAAGACAATGATGGTGCACTTCTACACAGCCATCATTGAGTCCACCCTCACCTCTTCCATCACCATCTGATATGCTGCTGCCACTGCCAAGGATAAGGGCAGACTGCAGCGTGTCATTCAGTCTGCAGAGAAGGTGACCGGCTGCAATCTCCCATCTCTCCAGGACCTGTACGCCTGAGGCATGCAGGTAAGATTGTGGCTGATCCCTCCCACCCTGGACACAAACTCTTTGAGACACTCCCCTCTGGCAGGAGGCTGCGGTCCATCAGGACCAAAAACTCACGCCACAAGAACAGTTTCTTCCCGTCTGCTGTCAGCCTTATTAACAAGGCCCGGAACCCCCCTAACACTCTTCACACTCCACCTCTGCCTCATCTGTCACATTGACACTACCATAACTCTATGCATTACAGTAGCACTCAGCTTGGACTGCCTTCCGAAAAAACAGACTGTGTTTCTGTAAAAAAAAAAAAAAACTTGTGTATACTTGTGTATATATATTTATATTGTTATATATTTACTTATTGTTATATTTTTCACTTACTGATATATTTTTACTTTTTTAATAACTTCTTTTAATAGATGTGTCATGCACCAACCTCACCAAAGCAAATTCCTCGTATATGTAAAATCGTACCTTGCAATAAAGCTTTCTGATTCTGATTCCATATTGAGGCATGAACCTTACAAGGTCGGGGACTTTGTGTGGTTGAATGACCCCACAGAGAGCCACCGTAAACTAGCTCCCCACTGGAAGGGACCTTATTTGGTGCAACAGTGAATGACCAGGGATGATGAGGTGGGAGTCACTTATCAAATGAGTAGCCCATCTGGGGAGGAGCCCACTCTTCAGACCGTCCACTATGATAGGCTGCGGCGCTACAATCTGCCTGGGGCTTTTTTGCTGGGAGGGCCCATCTGGAAGCCTCCTCTCCCCTTCTCCACCCGTTGCTCTGCAGGGGAATGCTGCCAAACTCAGTAGCCCTGCAGGCATTTTCCTCTTTTGTAGTGACTGTGATATTGGTCCTGGTTCAGATGTTGGGGATTCCCCTGAACAGACATGTGCCCCACCAAGGTTCTCCTGAGTTGGTAGATCATCACGACCCCCTGCCCGTTTTAGGGACTGTGATGGAGTGAAAGTTTTATACATGCTCATGTTTACTGACTCCCTGTGTTTTAAGGGGGTTGCAGGTATGTTGTTTTTTGTGTGTTTGTGATTCTTCTTCTTGTTGTGAGTTACCTAGATTGTGTTTTACACTTGTGTTTATTGAATAATTTTCTCATGTCCTGTTTAGGCTGTATGTGTTGTGTTTTACATACACCCCCATTTTTTTCTTTCTTCCCCCTGTGCATGCTATTTCCTTGTGTATTGTGAAATGGGGACATTTGATGTCATTGACATTTAATGCAAGGGGGGAGGCATGTAGGAGTGGGGCGCGAGCGTGACATCTTTAAGAGGCGACGTTGTTTTTTTGACTGAGTGCGCGGGTAAGAGAGAGTAATAAACGGAGCATGTTGTTCAGCTCCAAAGAGTATATGATGATACCAAAGTGAGTTGTAGACTCCATACTCTTTGGTACAACCATCGATTCCACAAAGAACCCGAAAGTCTGGACTATGACTATGAGCAGAATTTATATGACTCAATAGAGATTTGAGGCTTTGAGGCTCAGAGCCACAAACGCAAAGCAAATAACACCTTCACCACAGCGACAAATCATTTTCTCTGTTTTTCTGGCCTAAGCTGCCTAGCTGACCTGGAACACTGATGTCTGAGCTAATTTATTGTTTTATTTCCCAAGACCCACTGCCACCGAAGTTTAATACATGAGATTATATCAAGAGGTAGTTAAATAATTATTTCAGGCATGGGCTGACCTGACTGTTAACTTACTATGCCTAAAATGTGCCACTTTTAATCTTTATTGGCGCAAGAAATAATGTAATTCCAAAATAGTTATTCATCCATCTCCTTGCCATTTTTAAAGATTTTTATGAGTAACTTAAACGTGGCTTTTAAATGTAAGGTCACCTCACAAGGCGCGTTGTTGATGAATGAGACTTTTTTTCTTTTCTTTTGCGAAAGGAAGTCGACTTGTCACTCATCACAATCACTGGGGTGCCATCTTCTGGAATGATTGAGAGTAACATGTCCAGTTCAGTTATAAAGTTCCCAAGTAGCCCAGGTGGGCGATATACGACCAGTATATACAGCTTAGTGGGAGCAGTAACAATGATTGTATGATATTTGAATGAGAAGCAGTTGCTTAGAGGAGTAAGCTTGGTGAATTTCCAGGTTTTGGAAAAGAGTGCGCCCGTGCCACCTCCACATCCATCAGGACGAGGTGTGTGGGAGACGGTAGAGTCAGCTGAAAGCACAGCTGGTGTGGCTTTGTTTTCTGGACGGATCCAGGTTTCGGTCAGGGCCAGAATTTGATGTGCCTTTACAAGTGCTTGGATAAATTTGGTTTTGTTTACAGCAGACTGGCAATTCCATAGAGCAAAGGAAAAAGCAGAGGGAGTAGCTGAGGTTTTTCTGAGTGAGTCATGGTTCTCAGGATTGTGTCGCCTTTTATGGCCAATGTGTTTTTTTCATATGCCCTGGAGGACCAGAATACATTGGTAGCACGTGGTGTCTGAGCGCAGAAAGGCAGCAGGAGTATTGTAGTGGGTTAGAGTAGTGGTGGTTACCTGTGTCAGTGGACTCGCACAAATAGACTTGCAGGTCTTTACCCAAAACGGTCTTCACACAAGGCTGACGCTTCAGCACAGCATGTGTGTTAAATACAGGAAGTGCCACAGCTGTGCCCCCTCACAGCCTGTTGCCACGGCTGAACCCATCCCTTCAGGATTTCACTGGCTAGTGACAGGTAGAGGGCGTGACCCACATCAACCAACCCTAGTATCGAAACCCAGAGAGTGAAAGTGAGTGCTCTGTGACACAATAACAATAACAAAGTCTGCTAACAGCCTAGCTCTTAGTGTGAGCCAGAAATGATGACAGAAATCACTTACTGATCAATTGACAACTTCTATCATCCACAACCTAGCTTGCTGTCTCATTTTTGTGAATGCAATACCTCAAGAATGTCATGATGGAATTTGTTGAAATTTGGCACGAAAGTTTGCTTGGGTTTGATGATCTACTGATTAAATTCGGGGGCCAAAGGTCAAGGTCACTATGACTTCAAGTTTGTCCCTTTCTTGTGAGCATGATATCAAGCATTCAGAAAAATTCTTCAAAGTTGTCTCAAGTGTTCAATTGAACTAAAGGATGAACTGATTATATTTTGGGGTTCAGATGTTAAAGTCAGTGTGACCTGAACTTTGTCCCCTTCTTATGAACATGATATAACTCCATGAGTGAATTTCTTTAAATTTGGTACAAGGGTTAACTGATTAGATTTTGACATTTGGTCTGATAATCACTTGGTGTCACTAATCCTGGGTGTCTACCTTGACATTATGTCATTGTATCTTCTGTGCTGCTGGACTGAAGATGTTAATAAAACATCAACATTTTAGAATCTGTAGCGTCTTTGCAGCAACATCCACATTTGGCGAACTGTCAACTTGGCTGATTGATGAGGCATACAGCACAATTCTTTAATTGTAGTTGACCTGGTTGATAAATTATGATTAATATTATTCAGTGTCTGTTCAAGTAGCAGTGTGTTACTGGTGTTTTTCTAATCTACTTTGACTTTTGTCATCTGGACTTCGGAGGACCCTAATGCTTTCCTGCGCCAACAAACCGTGTCTTGTCCGATTGTGCTTGTGTCTGAGGAGAACTGCATGATTGCCATAGGAAGCACACCACTGACCACCTTCAACAGAGAGAAGTTTGATGAGGGACTGCTCTACCTCATGGCATATTATTATGCCCTGCACCTCACTTACCCAAAGTGTATTTCAACACTGTTATCAGTGTTGCCTGGTGATTTTTTTCTGACCTTGGTGTTAAAAAAAAGCCCCAACTTCTTCTCAATCAGTTGATGATTGATCTGATACTTAGGTCTGTCTGACCATAGAGAAAGTTGCCTTGTCTTGTTTTTGATGGACTGTGAATTACTTTTCTATCGCTTTGTTGCCGAGTTTTTCAATGTTTTGATAAAAAAACAAGCAAGATCCAAGAATGCTTCTGCTGCCTTGATTTAAGATAAAGTCACTTACCGTATTTTCCAGACTGTAAGTCGCACTTTTTTTCATAGTTTGACTGGTCCTGCGACTTATAGTCAGGTGCGACTTATATATCAAAATATATGTAATTTAACATGTTTTTAAATGTTAATTCATTCTGACTGACACGAACCAAGGAGTAAACATTACCGTCTACGGCAGCGCGGAGGCGTTCTAGGCTTGTGGCAACTATATTTGTGAACCGGAGCTTTAAGGCAGTCTTACGTCACCTGTGGGAGGAGTGGATGGTGGATGGATAGCACAGCTTCATGGCAACCGGGAGGATGCGCCATGCAACTTTCTAGCAAGTCCTAGGATGGATCAACAAAGCGTGGACTTCAGTGACAACCGAAACCATCCTGTCGGAATTCAGGAAGGCCAGAATAACTGGAACTGATGCTGAGTCTGACAACAGCCTCGCAGAAGAGGAGACAGCATCTTCCTCAAGAGTTGGCCGAGTTGTTCAGAAGCAACACCAAGAATGAAGAATTCAATGGATTCAGTGATGTGGAATGAGAATGGGAGCTTGGTGAACTTGTTTACCGGTAACTTGCTTGTTGGACTCGCTGGCTTGTTATGTTAATTTAGCCTATTCAGCCTCCCAGGTATGTTCTTTATGCTATTATGTTGCTGAATAACTGTTAATGTGTTATGTTAACATACCAGACACCTATTCAGCCTGTTGTTCTGTGTGCTATTGTATAGTTGAATAACTGTTAATGTGTTACATTAACTTATCGGACACCTATTCAGCCTGTTGTTCTGTGTGCTATTGTGTAGTTGAATAACTTGCCTTTCCAGATTAAATGTCTGTTCTTGGTCTTGAATTTTGTGAAATAAATTTCTAAATAAATGCAACGTATAGACCAGTGCGACTTATATGTGTTTTTTTCCTCTTATGACGCTTTTTTTGACTGATGCAACTTATATTCTGGACTGACTTGTAGTCCGGAAAATACAGTACTTTTATTATACTGATTGAAGAAAACTGTGTCTTATTGTAAGATTTTTTTTTTGCTAATTATTAATCTTAGATAAAGGTTTGTATTCAGTTCAATCAAGAGACAAAAAAGTGCTCATTTTAAGTATATCTATCTTAATAACTGAGCTGTCATCACATGTAATAATTAAACTTTCTTAAGTTTAAGATTTTTTTTCTAGTCTTGAGGTCAATTACAGTCTTTCAGACTTTTTTTTGCTAGTTATAAGAATTCTAGCCAAGCAAAATTTGCTTACCCCATTGACAGATTTTTTCCCTTAATACAGGAATATTTCCCTATATTTAGGAACATTTCACCTATTTCAAGTGGGGCTGTTTTTGCAGTGTATTTTTAGCTTATTAAACTGCTGTACTTCTGTCTATACATCCTCTTTTGGGCCAAAACAAAGAATCCTCAGAGCTCTGTGCTGGTATAGGGTCACTGAAATTGAAATAATGCTTAAAGTCCTTTCTACATACACCTGCTGATCTCGCTTTACAGGTTAGCTATTTCTCCTTAATTGCTGTTGCACTCTTTCAGTGTCAGAAATAATCTTCCTCCTCAGCCCAACATCCTCCTCTGCTTGCACAGGAAATGTCACGGGCCAGCATAAATACAGTTTTTCACAATTGCTAAAACACTAAACCCCATTCTCTGAACCAAATTCTCAGTGGCCTTAACTAATTTTTCGAATCAAACACACTTTTGGCCAAGCCTTATACACTGTTCAGGCACTTAGACTCAATTTGCAAAACTCATCTGCTCTTTTCTCAAAACCTTAAACAAATTCTCAGTCACTAAACACATTTCATACTGTGATACACTTGTGTTGCAAAATTGGCAGCAAAATGTGAACACAACTCCAACACAGCTGTCATCTTTTACACACAACAAATCAAAAGTAAACACACATGTTTCTAATGATGTGATCGGATCACTTGGGCAAGATAAAAGCCAGAGGGCACATGTGCTTTCATCTACAATGGATAGAAACATACAGAGAGGCAGAGGAGTTCGTATGAGAGGTGGTGGATGAGGAGGAAAGGGATGAGGAAGAGACCGAGGAAGACCTAGAACAATCATCACTTATGAAATTCGGGCAACTATTGTACACCATGTCCTTGTTCATGGTATGACAATGAGAGGCGCAGGACAAAGAGTACAGCCAAATTTGATCAGATTTTCTGTGACCAGCATCATCAGGACATTCAGAGAAGAGAACAGGTAAGTGTTTCTTGTTGTACAACATTTAACATACAGAATACTGTACTGTAAGTACTGTAATGTTCATTACAATGAGTGCAACTCTGCAAGAGTCAAAGATCTAAGATATCAGTATGTGCAAGTAAGTGTAACCTGCACACACTTTCAGTACAATTCTATATTCATAGGCCAACTGTTACTGTAGGCTAGTAGTTGCGTTGCTACTTTTACAGTACAATAAACTGTATTGTAATGTATGAAAATGTGGGGTGCATACTGTAAATACACTATTGCAGAAGTCTTTCTGTGTCACTTGCTGTACTAAACTACTTTTTATCTATTTTTATAGAGAGTGTTTGAACTGGATTCCATGGAAAGGCCCCATGAATACATTTTCATAGATGAAGCAGGGTACAATCTGGCGTAAAGGAGGCAGAGAGGCAGGAACATTGGTCAACATGCCATTGTGGAAGTCCTTGGCCAGTGTGGTGGCAATGTTACCCTTTGTGCAGCCTTAAGTAACTGGTGGGTTCTCCACCATCATGCAAACCTGGGCCACATAACACCGAACATCTCCTGACATTTCTGGGTGGTCTACAGGATATTATGACTGCGCGTGAACAGCCGGGTCAGCAAGCAATGCATCCAATCCAATATATGTCATAGTTTGGGACAATGTGAGTTTTCACCATGCTGTCCTGATACGTGAGTGGGTCACCAACAACCAGCGCTTCATCAAGGTTTTCCTTTCACCCTACAGCCCCTTCCTGAATCCAATAGAGGAGTTTTTCTCTGCATGGTGGTGGAAGGTCTATGACTTACAGCCCTACACCAGGGAAAATTTACTGGAGGCAATGGAACAGGCCTGTGATGATATGACTGTGGAGTCTTGTCAAGGCTGGGCTCGGCACACCAAAAGGTTCTTCCCCCGTTGTCTGGCAAGGGAAAATATTGCCTGTGATGTGGATGAAGTCCTCTGGCCAGACCTCGCACAAAGACAAGATGTTGGAGAATGAATCTCAGTGACTTTGACTGTGCAGTAATGTGCTTTTCTTTCTTTTTTCTTTTTTTTTTGTTGAATTTTTGTTTTGTTGAATGTAGATATCACTTTGACTACGATAATTTTATGCTAAATGCATTTACAATAAACATTTTCTGTTAACTACATGCCCTGGATACTGTGTCCTAAATTATTTTATGTAGTGTCTAATGAATGCTCTGATGTGAATATGTTTTTACTTGCTCTATGTATGATCTGAACACATTGTTTGGTTTTGAACACAGGATAACTGGTTTGATTTTGATTGAAAAGTCTGGGGTTTTGTGAATGTAGTTTGAATCTTTGGATTTGTGTTTAAGGTTTTGAGAAAATGGGTGGAGGTTTCAAGAAATGTGTTTTAGCAATTGTGAAAAACTGTAAGACATGAGAACTGGCTGTAGTTGACCACCTCAGCTCGAATTACCAAGCTAAAGAGGGCATCGTTACAATCTTATCTGTATTCATGTCAGTACAGTCACAGATAGTCCAATCCAATCCAGTCCATTTTATTTATAAAGCACAATTTTAAATAAACACAAAGTTTTCCACAGTGCTGTACAGTAAAATAAACACAATAAAACATAATAAATAAAAAGATTAAAAAAGATAAGAAGATAAAATGATAAAATATCTGTGTACATAAAATCAACAACCTAAGTGGTGTGAAAACCCAAAGAAAAAAGGTGCATTTAAGAAGAGTTTTAAAATTAGACGGTGAAGAGGCCTGTCTAATGTGCAGCAGCAGTTCGTTCCACAATTTTGGAGCTGCAACAGAAAGCGCTCAATCCCCTCTGAGCTTCAGCCTAGTTTTGGGAACCCTCAGGAGCAGCTGGTCTCTTGACCTGAGAGATCGGCTGGGTGTGTAGGGGTGCAGAAGCTCAGAGAGGTACAATGGGGCGAGACCATTTAGAGATTTAAAAGCAAATAAAAGAATTTCAAAATGAATTCTAAAATGGACGGGTAGCCAGTGGAGTGAAGCTAAAATTGGTGAAATGTGCTCAAACTTCCTTGTGCCATTTAAAAGACGTGCAGCTACATTCTGTACCAGTTGAAAACGTGCGATGGAGGACCCACTAACCCCCATATAAAGTGCATTACAGTAATCCAGTCATGTGGTCACAAAGGTGTGGATTACTGTTTCAAAGTGTTGTCTCTGGATAAAAGGTTTTATTTTTGCCAGCTGCTTTAACTGAAAAGCTCGTTCTCACCACAGCTTTAATCTGGCTGTCAAACTTAAGATCCGCGCCCACTTTTACCCCCAGATCATTAACAATAGGTTTGGCGTTCTGTGCCAATGGATCCAGATCGACTGGGGGGGTCACCGAGGTGCCACCAGAGACCATTACTTCAGTCTTGTTTTTGTTCAAATTTAAAAAGGTTAGAGCCATCCAGGCCTTGACATCATCTAAACAATTTAACAGTGGCTTAAGGGAGAATGAATCAGCCTTTTTTAAGAGGGGCATAGATCTGGCTGTCATCAGCATAACAGTGGAATAAAATGCCATGCTTCCTGAGAATGGAACCAAGTGGGAGAAGATGTAAAGAAAATAAAAGAGGGCCCAGCACTGAGCCCTGTGGGACCCCACATGAGAGAGGAGCAGTGGAGGACACAGAGTCACCCAGGCTGACAGAGAATGTCCAATTAGACAGGTAGGACCTGAACCATTCCAGCGCTGATCCCCTGATGCCCACCCACTGCTCCAAACGAGCAATCAGGATGTCATGGTCCACTGTATCAAATGCTGCAGTTAAATCTAAGAGCACAAGGATTACACAGCGACCAGAGTCAGTAGCTAAAAAGATGTCATTAAAAACTCTTGAAAGCGCAGATTCTGTGCTGTGCAATGTTTTAAAACCAGATTGGAAAATTTCAAGAACATTTTGTTCATTTAAAAAGTCTGAGAGTAGACAATCTTCTTTAAGATTTTGGAAAAGAAGGACAATTTAGAAATGGGCCTAAAATTAGCCATAACAGCAGGATCCAGTCCAGGTTTTTTAATCAGTGGCTGCACAACTGCATGTTTAATCTCTCTATATCTTTCCCAATATAAGTCAACGAGAAGGCTTCATAGTGATAGTGACAGAAAGAAACTAAAGGTCTTTGACTTAAAACTTGTACCAGAGGTGATCATTCCTGCCATAATAATTCCTGCTCATTGTGTCATTAGATGTTTTCCAACACATTTCTCCATTGGCACAGCCCCACTGTTCCTAAAGGAAATATTGACTATTTTATTGCATGAATGCTTTTCCCTCATTCAGGCATCCTTTTCACACTTACCTCTCACATTGTTCAGGCTAAATGAATTTTGGCAAGTGCCGAAAGTTACAATTTTGATGCTAAATAAACCCTTTTGTCCAAGGGACAAAACTGTTAGTTTCTGTTCTGTATTGTGTAGGCACACATACAGTATAGCTCATTTAGACCAGGGAACCGAGTGCCATTGTACACTATTAGACATCTGACAGAATTCAGTGAAATGGGATTTCAGTCTGTGTTTTAACAATAGAGGGCTTGAAATATTTCCAATTCATCTCTACATTTTTGATTAACTGAATTTGCTACACTAAAAGACTCTCTGTCTTGTTCCGCCTTATTATATATGGGCTGAACATGCTTTTCTAAGAACTGTTTACTGTCTTTTACATGTGCTCAGAGACATTTTATTAACTGAGTCTTCCAAGCTTTGATTTTTCAAGGACAAAAGAATGACCCTAGAGTAGGAGGGAGAGGAAATAGCTTGGAGTAGCTAATGATGACCCATAAATATTCATTCTTCACACAGTGCAGTCCTGAGCATCTCCAGCTCTCCCTCTGTGAGCTGCACAGAAAAGATTCGGATGAACTCTGGCTTTTTCCAGACTGTGGTTTGTGGAAACTCTCAATTTCCCCTGAGTGAGCTGTAAGGAATGAGGATGATTCCCTAGTGTCTTTTTAAAGGCTGTGTGCTTAAAATATTCTTGTATTCTCACTCTTGTGCTTGCACATGAATTCCTTTCACACTACTCATGTCCCTTTTGTGTACCCTATGATGTGTGTGTGTGGGGCGGGGGGGGGGGGGGGGGGCTTGTTTGTGTGTAGGTGACCTGGTGTCTAGGGCCATGCTCCACCTACAGCCACTGTACATGAAGAATCTCAACAATGGGATGCCAATCCACCTCAAGAGCAGTATAATTCATTGGGAACCTGGGGCAATCTACACGCTGTGTTACTGCATGCACTGCCCTCAGATTGAGCGGGAGAACCCCAATATTGAGCTCTCCAAGGTTACCTTACAAGCAGAGAGGTGAGAAGCAAACATGTAGATAAAATATAAAGAGGAGCTCCAAGTTCTGAACTGAAAGGATAAGGCTGGAGATGATATTTTCTTATTGTCAACCAATCCCATGAAAAGACCAAAGCCACCAATAAATTGATGTTATTCATAAGCCTTGTTCTCTGTGACATGGAGCTCCATTACTATCCAAAAGCTACTACTAATGACTCTAATACATATATTGTTGGATTTGGTTATTTTTTGTTCACATAAAGAAAAATGTAGAACAACACCAGCCTTCAAAATATTGGGTTTGACCCTTTGGATGTTGAGAATGAAGGGCTAAATGCAATGAATAGTCTGCACCAAGTCTCTTATTTTCCCAAACAGAATTTAATGTCCCCATAATAACTGAAGAAATGCTCTATTCAAATGCAATCTCTGCACTGTTTCTTTAAACCAGCTATATTCAATATTTTTTATACTAATATAAACACTGGATCACATGTCAACTTGTATGTGAAAATAGTAATTTGTAACATTAAATCCACAGATTATTATCTAAATCTACAGTTCCCTTCAGTTATGCAGAGTGTTTGTGAGCAAATGAAGCAGGCAGTTGTTTACAACAAAATGCTCCCTGTTCCCTACCTGAACTGAAGAGAAAACGTAAGCCAGTAGCTTGTAAACGTAATGGAGCATTTTGCAAGTAAAGCGTCAGATATTTTCACAGTTGGTGAAGATCAAACAAAGAACTAAAAGGAAAATGAGTATCAGATTCAGCTCATTTCAACTCAGAGGGTGATAAATATGTCAGAACCTGACCACTTAGGGGTAAGTTTCCACTGCCCTGAGGTGGTAAAAGTCAGTGGTTCCATCCCTGGCCACAGCAGCCTACGCGTTGAAGTATTCTTGGGTAAGATACTGAACCCTAAATTGCTCTCATTGCTGTGTATTGGTGCTGTGTATCCATTGTGTGAATGGCTGAATGCAGGCTTGTGTTTGTAAAAGGGCTTTGAATGGTCATCAGACTCAAAAAGCGCTACATAAACACAGTCCATTGACTATAAAAAACAAAAAAAGTTATTGCAGGCTTATCATTAAATTTAACCTGAAGACCTCTGTGGACTGTTAATTAAAATCTGGTGGCATTATGGAACTATGAGCACTAATTATGGCTTTGATCAACTTCTATCAGGAACTGAAAAGACGGACATCAGCAAGTTTGTGGCGCAGCTTACAGCCTGAAACTGAAATATAAAGCTTGAATTTTAACAATCAAACTAGAAGCAAACTAGCTAAAGAAGGAATGTAACAGGAACAACAAAAATGTTTTGTGTTTTTATACAGTGAGGTTTTTTTTTTATCTGCTATTGATATAACCATCTAATCCCCCCCCCCACAGTTTTTGTACCATACAACACTAAAAACAATGGACCTTTAATGTTTAGTGGGACAATATTATCGTCCCACTAAACATCCTTTTAACTTCTGCATATGACTTTGACACTTCCCCCAGGTTAATGTTACTTATATAGAGAATTGCTTTGTGCTGTAACTGTACACCTCAGCAAACATTTATTATATTCTGACTCACTGTGCTCTCCCCCAAATGTTTTCCTCTCAAGGAAAGTACAGTTTTATATAAGTGAATTGTCAACTTATTGGCTACTTGAGTGGGCCCTCCAGGTGACTTGAGCAGTAGCAGAGAGTGGGCATGCACAGAGATGTACTCAGGCAGTATTTTTTAATTATGACCACTGGCATAGTGGAACACTATCACCTGGCAGCTGTCGGACTGTGTTGGTGATCTATGCATGTTGTCAAGGACAGTGCTGGCATTAGACATTCTTTGTAAAGTGATGTATTGAACAGTAAATCCCACAGGATTATACCAAGTTTGATCAAGTACACACGGCCTTGATATGTGACAGTTTAGACAAAACACACCACCAGCTTATTTCTTAAGCAGCATGCAAACAAACTGTAAAAAAAAAAAAATGGTATTTTTCTGATGAAACGATTCTTCATGCTATCATCTGAATACTGTTTTATATGATTAGAATCTATGTACTGTTAAAAAATTATTAAATGGTCAGATTCAACATATGCTGTTTTAAACGGATTACTTTAAAAATGGGTAACTAACTGGTAAATCTTTCTTTTAATCCCATATCTTATTTTTTTATATACCCATATGTATATTTAGACATGTGGAATGCATTATAATATTCAATATCAGCCTTCATAATGTGTTACACCAGCACTCATAAGGAATGATTTGTCTCATCATAATGTTTTCAGCATCACAGTATATTTAAAGGCATATAGAAACCTTTACAATGCATGACACAAATGTATCAAGTGTGGTTATAGAACACAATATAGGCCTCAGTGTATCCAGCTGAGCCATGTCAGTATATGTACAGAATTATAACATTACTCTGTCAAACGTCAGGTCTTTATAATACAGCAGAATTGGTAGTGATTCAAGATATAGTGGATACAAATTTTACATACATGACCCAGACTGCATAAAACATTTTATTGCTATGATGTATAGTCTATAATTTATGCATGATCTTGCTCAGTTTGGATTTTCTCACATCGGAATGTCCCTCTGTTACATACTAGTTTTGGGTCTTTGATTTCATCTTCCAGTCAGAGTTTATCCTATTCTCAAACATTGCCTATACTGGGCAAGATCTCCAAAACACATGCAAACATATGCAAAATCTGTATTAGGTGGATTTTCCTTGCAAGTGCCCAGGCACACTACATACTTAGTGTGACTGAAGTTCACCGTGAGTTTCTGATGTCCAGAAGATGTGATTCTATCTCCCTCTACAGGCCTTTCATGATGCTGCCGCCTCTGATGGAGTGGGTACGTGTGGCTATGGCTCACACCGAGCACAGACGCAGCTTCTCTGTGGACAGTGATGATGTCCGGCAGGCTGCTAGACTGCTACTACCTGGAGTGGACTGTGAACCTCGTCAGCTCCGGTATGGCTGTAAGCAGTGTGCTTGCCTCTAGGCTGTCAAGCGTATGTGCATCAACCTCTTCATCCACACATAAAAAACACCAGCAGGCCCACGTGTAAACACACACACAAACTCACAGATGAGTAGTATGAGCAAGAAATCAAGAAACAGCCTTGCTTGCACTGTGAATCACTTTGTGTGCTTTGCCTTTCAGGACAGATGATTGCTTCTGTTCCTCAAGGAAACTGGATGCTACCTCTACTGAAGCAAAGTTCCTGCAGGAACTGGGCTTCCGTATGCTCAACTGTGGACGCACAGACCTGGGGTCCGTTTCACAAAGCAGGTTTAGTGAAAACTCTGTCTGTTAACCCTGAAATGAGGGAAACTCTGAGTTTTCCGTTTCACAAAGCGAGGTAACTCAAACCAGAGAAAGAGGGGTAACTCTAGCCTGTTTCACAAAGAGAGGTAACTTAAGCTCTCGGTCAGTTACCATAGTAACAGACTCTCTGAAACTAACCTGGTCGGGACCAGGTTTTTCTCAATGAACCTCGAGTTTCTCTCTGTCTCCGCCCTCTTTCAGCCACACACGATATTTGATTTCCTCATTCATTCAGTCAGCAGGCGAGTTTTGGCGTAACGTAGGCTAGTTCTGCCGCGTGTTATTTAAAAAAAAAAAAAAACAGTCAGTAGGTGTAGTATATTAGAAGTCGACTTTTTTCACCAACATGGCATGTCCTTTTGACAATAATCCGGTTGATGAAGGCGCAGCATTACTGCACAGAGAATTAAATATTCGTCGGGAGATGATCATCAGACCACACAGAGATGTTCTGGCATTTCCAGACAGTTATCTGTTTGAGCGGTACCATTTCACATCACGGTCCATCATATACATACACAACCTAATCCGTCCGTACATTTGCAACGTTACCGGCTGCAGTCACGCCCTCACATCCCAGCAGATATTGTGTGTTGCGCTGCGTTACTTTGCAAATGGCAGTTTTTTATATAACATCGGAGATGCAGAGCACTTAAGTAAGGCAACTGTATGCAGGGCAGTCAGAAAAGTGTGCCTCGCCCTGAAACAGCTTTTACCTTCCTTTGTGGTTTTCCCTGGACATAAACCTGTCAGAGTCATCAAGGAGGAGTTCCACAGGATTGCAGGTGAATGAAGAGATCCTTTTAATTTTAAATTATATTCTGTTAATGACATTGTGCTGCAACCTCAGACTGGGATTAGTAATTTTAATTTCTTTTAGGATTTCCCAGTGTGATTGGCTGCATCGATGGCACACACATCCCCATCACGGCTCCCTCACATAATGAAGCCGATTATGTGAATAGGAAGTCCATTCACAGCATAAATGTGCAGGTACATGTGGATTGACTACTGTTTCAAAATGTTAAAGACTGCATCATAGTTTAACATCTGTCATTCTCTGCACTGTCAAGATCATATGTGATGCCGCAAATATAATCTCCAATGTGGAGGCCAAGTGGCCTGGGTCTGTTCATGACTCAAGGATTTATCGTGAGTCTAACCTGAGCAACAGACTGCAACGTGGTAGGTAGCCTAAAGATTTGCACAATGTAATTCACTTGTCTCCCTCCTTAATATACTCTAATGTGTCCACTACACATTACAGGAGAGTTTGATGGCCTTCTGCTGGGTGACAGGGGTTACCCATTCCAACCTAGGCTGCTGACCCCTTACCCTGACCCTGAACCAGGCCCCCAACAGAACTTCAACCGGGCTCACTGCAGGACAAGAGCCCGGGTAGAGATGACCATAGGCCTGCTGAAAGCCCGTTTCCAGTGCCTTCGTCACCTCAGGGTGACCCCTGAGAGGGCCTGTGATATTATTGTGGCATGTGTTGTTCTTCATAATATTGCCACTATTAGAGGAGAGCAACACCCTGCCCTACAAATCGAAGACCCTGATGATGACCCCATCCACCTGCCAGCTATACAGGATGGCAGAGCAGTCAGAGACAGCATATGCCATCACCACTTCAATTGAGTCACCATCATCACCACCACCACAGCAGCAGTCAAATAAAGACACAATGCACATTTCATTTGGTCTTCTTTATTTCCTATAAATACAAGAGCTAGTTTAGTTAATGTTCCAATAGTTAACATAATTAACATAATTCACCTGTGATCATGCACCCACCTCTAATTTGTGCTCCAGTATTTCAATTTCCAGATCTGCACTCCTAATCTGGCGGTCCAAGTATTGCATTTCTTTGTCGGTTTTTTTAATTTTAATTTTTTAACAGGTGAATTTTATAAATCTCCTTCACTGATAGCTGGGAATACATAAGGAGGACACTAACTTCTACAGTTGCACATGAATTCCACAGAATGAACCTCTAGCGTTTACTGAACATCTTACTGTGTCAAGCTGTGCAGTGGAAGTTGAGGGACCCTCCTGCTGCTGCCCAGCTATGCCCTGTTAAAAAGGATGAGAATGTCTTAATACTTCAGTGAAGGCTAAATGTCACACTCTATATTCCACCAGAATGTTAAGAAATGTAAATGGGACTGGAACTATCAGTAACATATCAAGACATTACCTCTATAGGTCTTTCTGGATCCCCCTCTGTAAAGGCAGCAGACACAGTTTCCTCATGCTCTTCATCCTAGATGAGTGACATGTTTCAGTATACTTATCTATCATTTGGCAAAATCTTTGGAGTATTGCCTTCTTACAGTTACAAGGTCTGTTGTGGCATGAGGGGGCTCCACCAGGCAGATGGCACCATCAGAATCTGTTGGGACAAAAGAAAAAAAAAGACATGAAAGGGAAATAAATATGTTTATGAATAGGGTTTAAAAAAGGTATATAGGCCTAGGCATATTACATTTTATGAAGGCACTTGTGTCTTGGGGGGTGAGCTCTGAAGATGAGCTCCCTCCAGGTATTCCCTCAGCCACTGGCCTTCCTATATTCTGGCTTAGGGCCAGCTCCTCTGCCTCCGTTAGAGGTGGTGGTGCTGGGCCACCACCCGTTTTACGGGCATCTGCCTTCTTTCTGTTGGCTGAGTAGAAGTCTGTGTTAGTTTAAATAGTCTTAATCATTTAACAGAACGTGATACAGATGAGAAGACATTTATGTGTGTGTGAAAAGCATTATGTTGGGGATAAAACAACTTCACAGTCAAACAGCCACTTAATATTTACTTTACAATGTAAAACATGATCAAAATGAGGTACCCCCATTAAATTATGCCGAGGTCTTACCTGTTTGAACAATGTTTTTATATTTCATCTTAAGCTGCTGCCAAGTGCGCTTCACCCCCGCAGGATTGCACGTAAATTAAATAAATTAATGAGCTACCATTCAAGCAGTTTTCCCGTGTAATATTATTGTGATTGCAAAGGACTACGTTTAAACTTACGCATTGACCCGAGCAGCAATGTTCTCCCACGCCGTCTCCCTCTCTCTTGCAGCTGCTGCGGTGTTGCACTTTCTTCTAAAAATATGCTCAAATTCGCAGTACGAGCGCGTTAAGATTTCCAGTTCAAGCGGAGTGAAAAATGCAGCCCTCCTCTTCCCCGTTGCCATGGTGACTCGTCGAATCGGGGCTCCATTGATGCTGTCTTTTTATAGTGGTAGCGCACGCGCTTAACTCCAAGTGAAACTACTCCGAGTTGATCAAACCAACTCAAATGAGCTGTTCTGGAACCGAAAACTCAGAGTTTCCTATCTCAGAGTAGATCAACTCAGAGTTCAGGGTTAGACTCAGAGTTTGTTGAACCTGCTTTGTGAAACGGACCCCTGGTGAAGCAGGCTGTCAACCTGCTGGGGTCTGATGGTATCAACAGCATGAGTGAGCAGGTTAGAGACACAGTCAATACATTACAAAATGCATATGCAGACACATTTATAATGATACACACGCACATACACAACTTGGGTAACAAAAAATCTTGTTTACTTGGTAAACTAGCTCCTTTACCTTTGAACACCATGCAGACTTGTGAGCAGAGAGGCAGGCATGGATATTAAAGCTTATTCTGACATCTATTTTTCCTGCGGCTTTACATGTGCTCTGCATTATATCACAACTACCCCCTCCAGTGCAGTAAATCATAAGGGGAAAACTGAAAGGGTAGCTCCTGATTTTCCACTGGAAAGTCAATGTTTAGTTTAGAGCTAATCTACACAGAAACCTTCAAATATAGAGTACTGTCCTCGATGTTTCTGTCAGACAAGGCCTGCTGACATCCCTGATGGCCCAGAGGAGATGTGGATTCTTAAGGTATCCCAAAATGATCAATAGCAGAATATTACTCTCATCAGACTCAAGGTGCCAGGAGTGGAACTGTCCAGAATCAAATTTAAGAGAAGTCAAAAGTTCAGCCTTGCTTTGTACTACCTTATCATGAGACTTAAACTTATGCTCAAATAAGTGTCACAATGGAGTGTATCTTTAACATATGAAATAACGTGTTTGCTCTTGTTCTCTGCATCTGTGCTTGTGTAGGGGATGACCCCGCTGATGTACGCTTGTGTCCGTGGAGACGAGGCCATGGTACAGATGCTGCTGGATGCAGGTGCTGATATTAACAGTGAGGTCAGTAATGATGAAGTTTTTACTGCTATTTTGTTTTCGAAGGCAGGATTAAAATCACTCAAAGCAGAATGGAGTACACAGATGTCTGCATTGTATATACCAACAAAGGATGTTTTTTATGACAGGTGTGAGGTGTAGACCCATATAATATTCTACAATTTTCTGCAATATGTCATGTTGATAATTCTAAAGTGATTCATCAATATTGTAATACTGAAACTATGTGTTTTGTTTAATTGGACAAAACGCAACAAAACGAATCGTGTCTGAAAGTGTAGGAGCTGAAAATCATGGGGCACTGACTGCCCTGCTACAGTAGAGGATATGTTAACAGTGTGCAAGCAGATTTTGAATTGTTTGAGCAAACTGACTTGCATTTGAGAATTTGGAGCGTAAAACATAACGCAGGATTGCTGCTGAGTCATTTTTCCTCTGTCTGGGAACAAAAGTGATAAAGATTGCCTGACTTTAAGCAAATTGAATTTCTCTTAGAGTTTAGAGAGAATCGAGGTGACATCTGTTCAGACTTCAGAGAGCTTGTTCAGTTCAGGCCTCATGATCTCATGGTCCTTATGGTATTCGTTCACCTCAGCAACATGTCCCATCAGCCATTGTGATGACTTGCAGTCCACTGCATTCGTGACCCTGGCAAAAGCACAGAGCACTGTCCACTAAAATATAAAGATGGGCTTTCAAATTAATGTTATGTATCTTGTTCTGAAACTTGTGTGTAAGTGTGCAAATTTGTTTCATTCCACAGCTGGGCAACCTCGGGTACCAATGAATTGCTTACAGGTTCCAAATGTTGGAACAGTCATAGAAAATGAGTATAGGGTAAATGGAGTAAACTGGGAACTTTATAGAAAAAGAGAAATAAGTTAGAATAGGGTAACTAAAAGGACTTTGTGAATATCTGTAAACACTCAGATGGAGGGGTTATTAAAGAACATGTAAAATATGTACCTTCCCAGAATTTCAACAGGGGTACTAACTTTTACAGGTGCATAGCTGTGTCGTTTTAGGGTACTAGTCTTGAAGACCATGGCTACAGATCCTGTAATGAGGGACTTGGCAACCATTAATGGAGGGAGCACAGTAGTTTAGCATCGCCAGACCTATCTTCACAGGAAGACAGCAACATACTTATAGTGGACTTAACAAGGTAAATGTTAGCCTTCTACATTGGCGATACTGTCTTATATTCTTTGGATTGACCACAGTGTAGGTGCATTTCTTTTGCATTTTTTTTGACAGTTATTAGATACAGTTGTTTTAACAGAAAATCTGGTGTCCATCTGACTGCTAAAGAGATACAGGTATTGGTAGAGAGGAAAACTGTGACCAGCTTTTATTTCCAGTGAGAGTGTGGCTACAGTACCTTAAAAAACACAAAATACATCTTGTAGTTTCACTCATTAAAAGTACTATTAAAGCTATGTGCCTCAATACTCTGTTCATGTGACTGTGTCTCATGTGTGTCATGCTTTCATTTGGGTCATAGTTTTTCATTGCAGCCTGACTGGAGAAATCAGTCCTACAGCGGCCAAGTCAGAGCCCTGTCGCAGGAACACACAGTGGAGGGTGGAAAAATTAGAGTGAAACCATTAGGACTGACTATGCAGATCAATCCAATGTGTTCATTAGAAGGCACACACAGACACAGGATGTCCTCTGTAGCCCCAGGGTTCCTTGTTAATTACTGTATTGTCTCCTGTTGAGTTTCCTGTCCCCCTCTCCCCCTCCACAGCTACTTGTCTTGTGCTCAGTAGGCCATGTGGTAGTTTTAATTCCTCATATCTCTCTCCCTCACCTTTCTCCCTCCCACCTATTCAACCCACCTGTGTCCCTTCCCCAGGTTCCACCAAACTCAGTGCACAAGCACCCCTCAGTCTTTCCTGAAACACAGCAGGGGACGCCCCTCACTTTTGCTGTGTTACACGGACATGTGCCTGTGGTGCAGGTAGTGATGTCCTTCCTCCCCATTGATTCTTTCATCATGACCTCTTGTTATGGTCCAGTTCATGGTTGGTCATCATTGTCATTTTTGTCATCAAAGCTTCTTGGTGGTGATGATGATAGTGGGTCTCTGCTATGAGTTTTCTCTTGCCTCTTCTTATTTTAATTTTTGTGAATTACTGAGATTATGCTCTTTGTTTAATGTGCAGTTTGATCTTTTTATCTTCATAGAGGGCATTTTCCCAGTGAGTCTTTAGGTCTGGACAACATGGCCTAATGTTAATTTGCAGTTTTGAACAAATGGATCAGACTGCATTTAATGAGTGGAAAGTGGAAACAAAGCGGTGTGATTGTTAGTAAACTCATTTAAGTAATTCAGTTTGTCCTTTAAGTGATCTGTCCATTGGATTTTGGATCATTAAATTCTAATGGAAAATGTTTAAGCCATGTGACAGCACAATTTGAACTCTGAGTGTTAAGTGCGAGGCTGACTAGGACCCCAAAGCAGAGGGACAGGACACCACGGAATAACCAAAAAACAGTTTTAATGATTTCAAGACAAAAAAAGATTAGCAGGCAGTAGAGGCAGGGAGCTTGCTGGCACACACAAGGAAAAACACAGGTCAGTATGACAATCCGAAATAACAAAAAGCAACTGCTAAAGAGCAGTCAGAAACCACAAGGCTCTACCGAATAGGACAGAATTATCTGGCAGCGAGCACACAGAAGTCTAAGGCCTTTATACTGCTCCAGATGATGAGAAACAGGTGAACCTCGTCTGCTGCAGGAGAAGCCAACCACACCCCCTGCCATGCACATACCTGCAGGAAAAGAGAACAGAAAAGGGAGGGGGAGGAAAGAAAAAAAAAACACCAAGCAAAACCACAACACTGAGGACATAAAATCAAAGAAAGAATGAAGTTAAAAAGATTCAGTTCAGAGTCAATATATATTGTCATTAAATATAAATAATTTCACTAATTTCAGTGGTATGAATCTTCTCATCTAACTCTCATCAAAAGAGCAAATAAGTATATTTCCCAACATTTGGAACTATTCCTTTTAAGAATGGCAACAAGAAGTGTTGTTAACTAGGAATGTAAAACTTAAATATTCACTGTACAGATTTGGTCACCAGATGAGAGAAGCTAAATTCTACTAGACTGACCTCTAATCATTCTCACAAGCCAAGTGACTCTCTCTTTTCTCCTGACCCTCCTATCTCTCTACCACTCTCTCTCTCTCTCCCTCTCTCTTCCTTCATGCCCCTCCATGTCACCAACCAATCTCTTCTGCAGCTGCTGCTGGATGCCAAAGCCAATGTGGAGGGGTCACTACAGGACAGTATGGAGAACTACACAGAGACCCCACTGCAACTGGCTGCTGCTGCAGGTACAGAGACGTGGTGTGACTGCCATCCACAGCCTCCTGTCCAACTGTATTATAGCACACAGACAACAGCAGCTGGCTTTCTATAACTAGTCAATAACCTGTAAGGCATACAGGCAGGATAATGATCAAATGTTTATTTCTTGCTTATTTCTTGTCTCTCTGCGAATTGTTTTTCATGCACAGGTAACTTTGAGCTGGTGAGCTTGCTGCTTGAGCGTTGGGCAGACCCCATGGTGGGAACTGTGTACCGTAATGGCATCTCCACCATGCCACAGGGAGACATGAATTCCTACAGTCTGGCAGCAGCTCATGGACACAGGTATTGGAGGTTATGCACACACACACACGTGCACATACACACATTCATGTTCAATCACAACTACATAGTGTATTTAGCACATAATCTTGTTTATGCACACAATCTGAAAAAGAGGATGTCCATGAATTTCCTCAACCTTTGTTCACATTTGGTTTAGTGCAAATATTTCCCTATGAGTATCACATGAATACTGACTTTTTATCAATTTTTCACAAAATGACACATATAATGGTGACAGGAACATAAAACTTTTCTAAAAAGACATTAGACTTAGACTTTACTTTAGTGATCCCAATTTGGGAAATTCTTTTGTTGCAGCAGCAGGTTAAACGTAAACATAAAATTGTTAGGTCTGGAGAACACTTTACCAGAAAATGACTCTAACGCCAAGGCACAGAGGACGAAAGCACAGGTAGCCGTTAAACGGCTTTAATTAAGTAACAAAAGGAACAATAAACCAAAATCTCTCCACAGGAGGAAAAACCCACAAACACAAAATCAGACCCACAAACATCAAAACCAGAAAACACAAAAGAACAAGAGAGAGAGAGTCAGAACTATAAATTATATACCAGAAAAAAATATGTGCAAGTTTCAAGTGATAAATAAATGTAAACAAACAGTATTGTGCAATATTGCAGTAGTGCAAATAATATGTAAACATTGAACAATTGGAGTTTGTGCGGTTGGTGGAGATTAACTGTGGAGAATCAAAGACATGGAAAAAGTGTTTGTCTGTAATTGCACTACAGAAATTTAAATAGAATTTTAATACGACTCACAATGATGTGCACTAAGCATGTGTTTGTTTAGACATACTTGTTCATTAAAACTGAGCTTTATGCAACAATAACAATCAAAGCTGTGAGACAGTTCATTTCAGATTGTCCTCAGTAATGACCACATCTTGCTGACGATCAAATAACTTTGAAAATACACAGAATTATCTATTACAATATAAATGCACCTGTTTCCCCCTTAAACTGGACAAAAGCATGTGGACAGGACACACAAACTCTTGTAATGAACAGCAATTTAATAGATTCCTGTGCAGACCAATGAAATTAAATTTCTTTTTTGCGTCTGTACTTTTATTCTTCAAGAAATGTGTTTCGTAAGCTGCTGTCCCATACAGAGAGTGGCACAGGTGATGTCATATCCCTGGAAGAGATTCTGGCAGAAGGTTTGGAGCTGCAAAGTAGAAGTCTGTCTCAGATGGATCTGATTTGAGCTGGGAAGGCCAAACTTAAAGCCCTGAAAGAAGCCATGTACCATAGTTCAGAACATGGGCATGTTGATATCACCATGGATATACGGAGGCTCGGTTTGTTTCTGTAAACACTCTCTAAAATATTCGCATGTATTTCTGTACATTTATACTTTCTTTGTACATGTTTATATGCATAATTAATATGCTTCATGTGTGTTTACATCCATACCTATTTCCTAGGGGTTCCATGGACTTTGCACACTTGGCTGGAGTCTTTTCGCACATGTTTCCATCAGCATCGCCGATCTCTGATCCAGGGTCTTCTGAAAGAGTTCAGCTGCATTGAGGAAGAGGAGTACACTGAAGAGCTAATCACACATGGCCTGTCTCTCATGTTCCAGATCCTTAGAGCCAGCAAGGTACTGCACAGTCTGTTTCACTTGTTAAATCACTTTGAATTGTTGTTTGAGGTGCCACTTCGTATGTCACATTGTTATAGATTCAGTAGAACTTCCAAAACTACTTTTTGATCTCTATCTGTAAAATGTTCTTTTATATTTTCAAATCTGTCTGCTCTGTTTCCTGAGTTTATCTCTTTTTTGCATGATTGTCATTAGGTAGTCAGGTCATAGCTCAGCTTAGAGAGACTGACAGAGTACCAGAGGCCTGCTCAATATCAATTACTTAAAATAATAATGATTTATGACATGCTCATTAGATCAGGGGTCCCATCTCATTACTTAAGCTCATGATTCCCTTAGCCAAATTAGATTTCATCATTGTCCTGTCTGGCACCTCTGTTTATGTCTTGGCTTAGTACTACCCTGCCGGCAATGTGAGCTTTGCTGTCATTGCTAATATGAGAAAAAAACACTGCAGTGCGTACACAAACACTCACACATGCACACGCATGCACGCACACAGGCACACACAGATACACATGCACGCACACACACATAAATGACACACAAGCAGACCTGCAGAGGCTCACAGTGCAATCCCATACCTACAGCATTTTTCTCTCTCTCACACAAACACCCTTACCTTGCACTCAAGCCATCTTGGCCTTGAGTGGATTGCTGCACTGTCAGTCCTTATCTCTGTATTGGTTGATATATGGTGGGGCCAGTGACCCCATCCCACTGACGGCCATTGGCCCTGGGACCCCGGCACTGTTTTCTCTACCATGAGGATCAGCAACATCAAGGTAGGGGCTGTCCATCTTTCCTCTGACAGACAGTCTACTGCCTCGGCCCATCGAATCCTTTGTTCAGCACCTTAAGGCACGTTTCCACCAATCAGACCAGTTCAATTCAGATCAGTTCAGTTCAATTCAGTTCAGTTCAGTTCGATTTGTCACACAGTCACACATTGTATCTGGCGAGTGAATGTGGAGGATGTTACAGACATGCATATTTGTTCCAGGTGGAATACATGGCTGTTTATGCTGTTTGTTGGCATCATACTTCAATAAGCTGCAGTTGAATGACACTGCCCAACTTTCCCCTTCACTTTTAGCACTACACAAAGATAAGTTAGAAGATCTCACTTTCCTCACTAAACTACAACTGTAGCTCAACTTGACATGGTGTTCCCCATTACAGTAATCTCCAAGGAACAGAGGGCGTAAGAAATAAGTCTGATATTCATCTGAACCTCTGTCTGTCAAAGGTGTGACGTATCCATAAATATGTAACTTATTAGAACAATTGCTTGAACAATGTGAATGCTGAGTGTGATTGATGACTTCAGATGTTTCATTCTCTCACTGTGCTAGTAATTGTATTGGGGATGTTTGTATAGCAGAGGATCATTGCAGTAAGTGCTTGTGTTCTTGCAAAACATTAATTTCTGGATGTTGGCTGAGCACTGCCTGGCCAAGCACCTTTCATCACCCTCTTATGCTTTGTCTTTTTTTGTCAGAATGAGGTTATCAGTCAGCAGATGTCTGCAATTTTGGCCCAGTGTTATGGCCCTTACCCCATCCCTAAACTGGCAGAGATCAAGAGGAAACAGTCATCACGCCTGGGTGAGGGCCTGCCTTTTTAACTTTATTGTTTATACTATTTAACTATGTGTAAATTAGTAATTGTCCAAAAAACAAAAAGTAGCAGAAATGATGAACAATGGCCAGCAAGGCTAAATTGTACACCCCATTTTTATGACCTCATTATTTTATCATCTTTTAGATCCGCACTTCCTGAACAACAAGGAGATGTCAGATGTGTCCTTTTTGGTGGAGGGGAAGCCTTTTTATGCACACAAAGTCCTGCTCTTCACAGCTTCCAACAGGTACACTTACTGGAACATCGGCTTTCAAATACATTTTAATATACTCGTATTCGTCGTCTTCCACTTGTCATGGGCCCGGGTTGTGGGGGCAGACAGCCTCTCCCCAGCCACTTCCACCAGCTCCTCCTGCAGGACCCTGAGGCATTCCCAGGCCAGTCGAGAGACATAATCCCTCCAGCATGTCCTGGGTTGGCCCCGAGGTCTCCTCCCTCAAGAACATGCCCGGAACACTTCCATGGGGAGATATCCAGGAGGCATCCTCACCAGATGCCTGAACCACCTGGTTCTTCTCGATGTGGAAGAGCAACAGTTCTACTCCGAGCTCCTCCTGGATGTCCAAGATCCTCACCATCTCTAAGGCTGAACCCAGCCACCCTGTGGAGGAAACTCATTTCAGCCACCTCTGTTCAAAGTCTCGTTCTCTCGGTCATTACCCATAGTTCATGACCACAGGTGAGGGTCGGAACATAGATTGAATGGTAAGCTGAGAGCTTCGCCTTCCCGCTCGACTCCCTCTTCATCACAATGGACTGTTTGAGCACCTGCATCACTGCAGCCACCACCCCAATCCTCCTGTTGACCTCAAGACCCCAAGATACTTAAACTCCTCCACTTGGGGGAGGACCTCCTCCCTGACCCGGAGCAGGCAATCCACCCTTGTTGGCTGAGGACCATGGACTCAGACTTGGAGGTGCTGATTTTCATCCCAGCCTCTTCACACACGGCTGCAAACCGCCCCAGCAAAAAGTCATGATTTGATGATGCCAAGAGGAGCACATCATCTGCAAAAAGCAGAGATGAATGAACCCTAATTAACCATTATCCCTTACCACCCATTATTAAGAAAAGAAAAAAAATAAATAAAATAAAACACAAAGAAAGAGAGAAAGAAAAATAATAAAATAAAATAAATAAATAAATAAATAAAAAGAAAAAGGAAATAAAAAATTGGCCACTACTGAGGTTACCTATGAGAAGGAGAAATTAAAACAATAAAACAAACTAGAAGACGCATCTAGTCACTTTCTGGGTGAATAGTAATTCTGTCTAAGTACTCTAAGAACGGCTGCCATGTTTTACTGAAAACATTACCAGAACCCGCAAGTGAGAATCTAACCTTATCAAGTTTGATATGAATTAGGACCTCCCTAAGCCAGCTATTGTGTGAGGGGGGGAGAACATGTTTCCACTTAAACAAAATAAGGTGCCTGGCCAATAGAGTTGTAAAGGCCAATACCCGGCGCTTTGCCATAGGGAGATTAGGTGTTGTAATTGGGGGGGAACCAAACAGGGCCGTGCAAGGCTCAGGACTAAGATACATATCAAGCACTTTTGCAAGTGTGTCAAAAATTTGANAAATAAATAAATAAATAAAAAGAAAAAGGAAATAAAAAATTGGCCACTACTGAGGTTACCTATGAGAAGGAGAAATTAAAACAATAAAACAAACTAGAAGACGCATCTAGTCACTTTCTGGGTGAATAGTAATTCTGTCTAAGTACTCTAAGAACGGCTGCCATGTTTTACTGAAAACATTACCAGAACCCGCAAGTGAGAATCTAACCTTATCAAGTTTGATATGAATTAGGACCTCCCTAAGCCAGCTATTGTGTGAGGGGGGGAGAACATGTTTCCACTTAAACAAAATAAGGTGCCTGGCCAATAGAGTTGTAAAGGCCAATACCCGGCGCTTTGCCATAGGGAGATTAGGTGTTGTAATTGGGGGGGAACCAAACAGGGCCGTGCAAGGCTCAGGACTAAGATACATATCAAGCACTTTTGCAAGTGTGTCAAAAATTTGACCCCAAAAGCCAGTGAGGTTTGGACAGGACCAAAACATGTGTGTATGATTAGCAGGTGACTGCTTACACTTATTGCCTGGGTAAATCGAATGAACTAGCTTAAGAATTTGGTCCCATTGGTTGTCTGATATTGTTACTCCTATTTTCTCCTCCCAGGTCAGCTTCAGGCAAGTCATTTGGTCAGGGTTAAGGGAGTCAATGGAGTTGTAGATCACAGAGATGGAGCATTTTTTTTGCAGGGTCGAGGGTGAGCAAAGAGTCAATCAGAGACCCAGGTGGGTGGTTGGGGAAGTGTGGGTAGGTGGTTTGGACAAAGTACCTGGTTTGAAGAAAACGGAAAAAGTCAGAGTGAGTTAATTCGAGCCTGGCTGCAAGTTCTGTAAAATCAGTAAAAATGTTTTCTTTGTAAAGGTCCTTGACATGTAGCAGGCCTTTGTTTCACCAGATATTAAAAGTAGGGTCTGACAGAGAGGGTGGGAATAGATGGTTTTTAACAATCGGGGCTAAAGATGAAGGTTCATTCAAGCCATAATATTTACGAAATTGTGTCCAAATTTTCAGTGAGTTGGTAACAACAGGGTTCTGTGAGATATTATGAATTTTGAGCGGTAGTCATGCGGTAAGGAAGCCAATGACTAAGTTTGTTAATGTTGCAAGCCCAATAATATTGAATAAGATTGAGTAGTGCAAGACCGCACATCTTTTTGGGGAGTTGTACAGCTTTTTGAATACGGGGTGGCTTATTCAGCCACAGAAACAACAATATTGTCTGGTCTAGCTGCTGAAAGAAGGATCTTCTCATAAAAATTGGAATATGTTGGAACAAATAGAGGAATTTAGGGAGAATCACCATCTTTACCAGGTTAGCTCTGCCAGTTAGGGAAAGAGGGAGGGAGGACCAGCGAGTCAAATCAAGCTTACATTTATCAATGACGTCGTTCCTGGTAATGCCCTCAACTCTCCCCTCCCCCCGGAGCCAGATGGCCAACGGCTCGACAGCTAGAGCAAATAGGATGGGGGAGAGGGGGCATCCCTGTCTGGTGCCCCGGCAAAAGGCAAAGGAGGGCGATCTCACACCATTTGTAAGGATATGGGCAGTTGGGGAGTCATAAAGCAGTCTAATGCATGCAATAAAGTCAGGGCTGAAGCCAAATTTTGACAGGTCGTAGTACAGATACTCCCACTCAACCCTGTCGAATGCTTTCTCAGCGTCTAAAGAAATTACCACCTCTGGTATGACAGGGTTGGGGAGCCAATAATGTTAAGAAGTCTTCTGGTGTTAAATGACAAATTCCTTCCAGCCATGAACCCAGTCTGGTCTGTGGAAATCAGCGCAGGCAGGGCTTGCTGCAGACGAGTGGCTAGGACCTTGGTGAGAATCTGTTGGTCCACATTTAAAAGTGAGATGGGCCTATAGTTGCTACATTTGAGGGGATCCTTGTCTTTTTTTAATAAAAGAGAAATGTTAGCTTCAGATAAGGTTGGAGGCAGTCTGCCACTAGTAAAGGATTCATTGTAGACATTAACCAAATGTGGGGTTATTAGGTTCAAATATGCTTTGTAGAATTCTACTACAAACCCATCTGGGCCGGGGGATTTACCATTTTGTTGCTGGTTAACTGCCTCCTGCACTTCTGCCAATGAGATCGGTGTGCCTAGTTTGTCAGCCAGGTTACTCTCGACTTTAGGATATATAAGCATCTCTAGGGGGCTGTGGCTCTTCCAGATTTCAGGCGAGTACTCTGAAATGTACAAGTCAGAATAGAAGTTCAAAAGTGCATCATTTACTAATTTGGGATCAGTGACCACTGCCCCCGATGGCAATTTTATCCTGGGGATCAATCTCGAAAGAGCTGCGGTTCTAGCCTGATGGGCGAGAAGTTTGCTTCCCATAGAGTGCCTCTTGTGATGTCTGGGGTGTCATTTATCTGAAAGAAGTTGGCTATTTCTTCCTGGAACAATTTTTTAAAATGTGGATTATTCAGTAAACAGAGGGAAAGTTTCCACTGTGTATGTGGAGGGCTGTGGTTTGGGAAATTTATGATAACCGATGTAGGAGCATGGTCTGAGATCACTATACTGTGATACATACTAGAGTTGACCCAATGCAATAGCCTATTATCAACGAAAAAAAAGTCAAGTCTTTAATATGTACGGCGAACGTGGGAGAAAAATGAAAAGGCTTTGGTGAATGGATTGAAAGATCTCCAAGGATCACGTAGACCAAGCTGGTTTATAAAAGATTTCAATGTAGTAGCAGAGTTGGACAAAGTGAGGGGTCTAGAGGAGGACCTATCTAGAGCAGGGTCTTGAATAAGATTGAAATCGCCACCTGTAATTGGGTAATGACTGTGAAAGATGAGTAATAAATTTGTCATCGTCCCATGCAGGCATGCAGGCACTCACTAGAATAACTAGGATGTCAAATTGCTTGTCTGATACAGCCACAAAACGCCCATTAGGGTCTTCAATAGCTTTGTTGGTTCGAATGTTATATTTTTACTTATGATAATGGCTGTCCTGTTATGGTTCGAGCGACAATGAGCCAGGACCCAGGTTGCAGAGACTGAATAACAAAGTTTATTTCACAAAACAAAGTGCAAACAAAAGAGCAACGAAAATCACCACTAGGGGAAAAAGGCAATGTAGGCTGCAATAGACAAAAAACAAAAATGCTATGCTGCAAGCCAAAACAAGAAAATGCAAAAAACTCAAAATCACCAAAATGGGAAAAACTTGAAAGTCTCTAGAAACAAAAATCACCTTTACAGGGAAACACTAAGAACAAACAATACACGAAACCACTCGGGAAGACTCTGGAGCTGGAAGCGCGGAAGGAGACAAGGCACACAGCGTGGCAAGACACGTGAGAGCAAGACAAGGAAAATCTTCTGGCACTGAGCAGGTGGAATAGCTGGCTGAAATAGCCAGTGGCTGATGAGCTGATGCCGCTCAGGTGTGTCTCAAAAGTGGGCCGGAGATCGACCCCGCCTCCTTCCACACTCCAGCGCTGCAGAGGAGGAGAGCGAGAGGAGAAGGGAGAAAACAGAAGAAGGGGGACAAACACAGGCAGGGCAAAAGACAAACAGTGCACAAAATCGAGACCACAACATGTCCCTCTCGCCCTTGCACAAAACTTAGAATGAAATACATGACTCATCCAAGGTCTTTTAATAGGTGAAATTTCAGAGGTCCTGAGGTGAGTTTCCTGAAGAAAATAAATATCCCCTCAGAGTTGTCTCAGATGTGAAATTACTTTGCCCCTCTTGATTGATCCATTGACTCCCCTAACGTTCCAAGACACAAACCTGCAGCCCTGGTTTTGAGGTGTAATTGTGTTGTGCATTACTTACCCTTTGTTAAGTGGAGATGTATAGTAACAATGCCTTTGAAGGAGGGGCAGACAACATAAAAAGAAAAGGAAAAAAGAAGAGAGATGGAAAAAAAAACAGAAAACCCTATTAACACATTCACAAACAGTCAAACAATAGCAGAAAAGTTTAGGTGCCTCCCATATTATAAGGCCTAAAACCAAACTACTCACATGTGAGCATAAACGTTGCTTTACAACAGTCACTATGGAAAAAATCCCCCAGAGTATTTTAGAAAAAGACAAAACAGTGCAAGTTTTCCCATTACTCCACCCCTTTATAGCAGTTAAGGGCGATATGTCCCGGGATAGGAACCAAAGACGTAAGTAGAGAGAGGTGCAGCTTTATGTAACATAAAAAAAAAAAATTATGCGTGCGTCTACTCCATTCCTCTCTCCCTCGGAAGTCCTGATGTCCATTAAAGTTATGAACAGAACCGGTGAAAAGGGGCAGCCTTGACAGAGCCCAACCCTCACCTGGAATAGGTCCAACCTACTACACGGGCCAGACTCACACTCTGTCAGTACCAGATCCACAAAACACAAGTGGACTGGTTTGGCAAACTTCCACGCTCCCTCCAGCAGCCTAGCAAGTGTATAGAGCCGGTCCATTGCTCCTCCTTGGTCTGCGGTTCAACTATCAACTGGACTCCCCTCAGCTGTGGCTCAGGAGGTAGAGCAGTTGTCCACCAATCAGGAGGTCAGTGGTTCGATCCCTGGCCTTGGTAGTCCACATGCCGAAGTATCCTTGTCCAAGATACTGAACCCCAAAACTGCTCCCGATGCTGTGCCATCGGTGTGTGATTTCATATGATGACCACAATGTTGCAGAGGCATTTCAGCCAGAACATCCCCACAACATTCACAGCCTTGAGATACTCAGGGTGGATGCCATCCACCCCCGGGGCTTCACCGATTTGCCAGAGTTGCCTAACTACCTCGGTGACTTTTGCCCCCGAGGAATACATATTGGTGGGATTGAGGAGATCGTCAAACTATTCCTTCCACTGCCCGACAATATCCCCAGTTGATGTTAGCTGTTCCCCACCCCCATTGCAACTCAACTCAACTGAAACTCATTACTGTGTATAATAAGAGGCTTATTTTGCTTTCCTCCATGCTATTCACAGTGTTAAAAACATTAGTAAATTACCAAAATGGCAGATCTTTCCTGTGATTTCACTTTTTATGTTTTTCTTGCTCTGTCTCTTGACCTTCTCTCCCAAGGTTTAAAACTCTTCTAGCAAACAGACCTTGTGGTGAAAACACATGCATTGAAATCAGCAATGTCAAATATCATATTTTTCAGGTGAGAACTTTTTGCATGACACTTGAACCACATACTGGTTCCTTTGTAAATTATTATTATTATTATTATTATTATTATTATTATTATTATATTTTTTATTTATTCTTGTATGGGAGCTGTGCAACATGTGTTTCTTCTTTTCAGTTGGTAATGCAGTATCTCTATTGTGGAGGGACAGAGGCTCTGCACATCAGGAACACTGATATTATGGAGGTTAGGGCATTATAATAGCTTTCACTGCCAGCTGTATTCTGTACTATAAAGCTTACACTGAAAACAAACCTTTTAACTATGAACCAATTTAGAATCTCAAGGTCATCTATGGATATTTCAATGTTCAAATACTACAGTAATGTCTATGATCAAATACAAAGCAGATTCTAAACACTAATTTGAGTTGATTTTTTCCAGCTTCTGTCTGCTGCCAAATTCTTCCAGCTGGAAGTGCTGCAGAGGCACTGTGAGATCATCTGCTCAAAGAATATCAACACTGAGACATGTGTGGAGACATACAACCACACCAAGGTGCAAAAACAGACTAGAATGTTTTGGATAAAAGTGTCCACTAAATGGAACTATTATTAAAGTTAAGAAATTCAGAAAGTTTATCTGCAATGTCTTGAAAATGTATGCATAAAATGTGTAAAAAAAAAAAAAAAAAAAAAAAAAAAAGTTTTCCCCCCACACAGTTTCTTGATGCTCCAGACTTGGCGTCCTATATAGAGGGTTACTTCTTAAAGAACATGGTACTCCTGATTGAATTGGAGCCATTCAAACAGCTGCTGTATGACTCACCTCCAGATGGCCCCAGCTGTGACATCTTGCACGACCTGGAGAGAACCCTGGCCATGCGTATCCAGTCCATTCACCTGTCTTCCTCCAAAGGATCCATCGTCTGATCTCTTGACTTCTCTGAGCACAGGGACAGAAAATATTTATCAAAGGCATGACACTGTATTGAGATGTATCTGAGTGATGGATCATTTCAAGTGAAAAAGAAAAATAAGTCTTATAGGACCATCAATCCTATCGCCCATTCGATCTTTCTGTCTGTGAAATTCATATGCTTCTTATTTATTTTAGCACAGAGTAGTCTGTCTATGTCTATCAACTATGAATTACAGTGACATACAATGATTCTTATTTGATAGCTGTATTCTGTTTGCCAGTAATATAATTACTGTAACAATGTCCCTAACTACTGACTCTGCGTATTACATCAGCTGGGAGTACAGAGGAAGAGCTGCAATCAACTGTAACAGTGAGAACACATACAATACATGACTCATTGTGCTGAGGTGATAACTCAGCACAATCTGATAAGCCATAAGTGGCTGTTCTTCCTGGCAGTAAGGAAGAACCACTGCTTAATATTGTGATTATTTGCATCAGCATGTAGACCTGTACAGAGTAATTCATTTGTATATATATCAGTATCTTGGCATTATCTGTGCTGATTATATTTAAAGCCAAACAAAGACAAAGTAATGACAAGTACATGTAATGTCACACATGCAAAAGAGGGATTTTAATCACACAAAATCTGGCAACTGCGTGGGAAAGAGGACTTTTCCTTTTTCAGCTCTGTATAAATATTGTTGATAAAAACAGAGCTATTGATAATGCAACTTAATGTGTATATCCACAGATGTTTTCTAATGTGTCTTACTGTTAGACTTTACTGTAAAAACAACATGGTCCTGTTTAGTTTTTTCTGTTTGAACTCTTGAGAAGTTTCACTGAGGAACTGCTTTCACACTTACATGAGTGAAAGTTGGGCGAGAATATTTTTGCTATCAGCATAGGTCACTAAACCTGTGATAGTCAGTCATCATTTCATGTGTGAGAGTCTCCAGAACTGTTTGGTCCTGAACTGGGAACATTATGCTGTCAGCTGTCCACATGACTTGTATATTTGTGACTTAATATGTCTTCCCACTATAAAGATTAATGTAAAGGATACAATGAACCTGCTCTTAGATTTCTTTGGTGTAGTCTTTTACTCAAAAATACCCAAAAGGGGACATTGATAATTCTGTTTGATATAAAATTATGAAGGTAATCCTTTGTGTACTTTGTTTTCCACAGACAAAAGGTTAGATTTCAGCTGGGAGGTGGCCTAATTTGGCTCCCAACTCCACACAAGCCAATGCAATCTTGGATCAATACCCTGAAATCAATGACAAAAAAAGAAAAGAAAAAGCATGAATAGCAACCCAAAACTGACAAAATGTTGTAACAAAATAAATTAGCCAGTGTGTGTAATGTTAATTATTTATACAGTATACACAACTGCATATTTTTGTAACATTACTGTATACTGTAAACATTTAAAGAGACAGAGAGACAGGTGTATAGCAAATCATAAGGAAAAAGCAATTAGACATAAAAGCATCCACCAACTGCAGAAAGAGAAGAAGATTCAGAGAATCAGAGCTGTGTAAAGAAGACAGACCCGATCTTTTCTCTGCTAGTCCACTCTCTTGCAAAAGAGGGTAAAAGCAATTCAGTGAAAACCTTATGTGTGGTCACTCTGTACTGCTGTTGTCAAAAACTTGACTTTACCAACATGCAGCTTAAACATATCTAAGGATCTATTTTTATACCAAAACCTTCAAACACGTCTCTCAGCAGTAACACATTGTCATTTAGTGCCTAAAAAACACTAACAGTAGGTTGCATTATGATTAGTATCACAATTTTTTAAAAATATGTTTAAATATTTTTTCACTTAGTTTTAGTTCAGTTTTTACAATAGTCTGTAAATGTGCAAAATGGACTGTAAATATAGATTCTAGGTGGTAGTTTAGATTGACTGAGAAAACAGTTGAGTTTTGAAATATGCAGCTATTGAATACATTCTGTGCCAAAGCAATGAAAAGTGATCCATAGCTTAGCCCATCTTGACTTCTGTTGACAGGCGCCACTGTCGGCTGGCAGCCCACCGCTCCTGGTCTGCCACGGAGGAACAACGGACCAAGATGGGTCAAATGCGGAGAACAAGAAGCATGGTGTGTGCATGTAGTGTGTGCATGTAATGTGTGATAAATAAAGTACAGTTTCTTCTTCTTCTTCTTCTTCTTCTTCTTCTTCTTCTTCTTCTTTCAATTGTAAAAACAACTGTTTTTGGCTTTGTGCCAGCCTGGTGTAGTTGGGCAAACATGATACTAATATGCACATTTCTTTATTTGGCATAACTGTTCACGGCAGCAGGTTACCCAACAATCACATTACTGGGACTAAACAATCCAGTCCATAGAGGCTTTTAGTAATTTTTTACATTCAAAGATTTTAAATTGTGTCTTATCACTGTTCCTTATTCCCCTTAAATGTCTCCTGAGAACTGGTGCAAAGTGTGCTTGAGTGTGTGTGTGTGTGTGTGTGTGTGTGTGTGTGTGTGTGTGTGTGTGTGTGTGTGTGTGTGTGTGTGTGTGTGTGTGTGTGTGCGTGCGCGTGTGTGTGTGTGTGTGTGTGTGTGAATGGTGAGCGATGGGGTGACAGCAGTTGTTAAGGAGTCACCATGGTTACTGCCACCCAGGAACATTGTTGAGCTAAGAATGCTCCACTGTGTTAAGGACTGCATGGAATCTCGATACGCAATGTATAAGCATGTACATGCTATAAGCATGCTATAAGCATGTACATGTTATAAGCATGTACATGCTTATACTTTGGCGCAAAGAAGACACACGCAAACACTCACAAGATGTCATCATCCAATAGGATTCATTCTCAAATGAGGAGCTAGGAGAATCTTATATACACCAGAAATTATCCAACATCACATTAGCTGCATCAGACAAGAGGCCATGTGATTAAGGCATGCAAATGGCTCTGTTGCCTCTTTATTCTAATGCACTGCTGGGAATCTTAATTTACTGCACTGTGAACAGCAAGTAGAGGGAAGTCATTGAACTCCACAGGAGGACACATTCAACTGTTTAGGCATTGTACATGATGAGGTTTTTCTGTGGCTGTTTCATATTTCTTACAAAGAAGTAGGTTTTCTAAACACATAACTTTTTGTGCTGCCATATGCTCACGTCTGTGTGTTTATTGTTGTTTTGTGTGTGGGTTGTTGTGCATGTGTGTGCATGAGCAATTGTAAAAAGTGTGTTCGCCCTACTAACTCTGCCCCCAGCCTGAGCCCCTTTATCCTCCCCTTGTTGTCATGCACAGGAGCTCTCCCTGTGGCACAAAGTAGGCTGGCTTCACAACAGTGATGCCTTTCAAAGCTCCATGCTTTGAAGAGCTCAACAAAACAGAACAGTTTCTGAGAAACATTGTGTAAAGTGTGTGTGTGTGTGTGAGAGAGAGAGAGAGAGAGAGAGAGAGAGAGAGAGAGAGAGAGAGAGAGCAGAGTTGGGGGTGAAAGAGAGTGTTAGTGTGAGGAACAGTGAACGGGAACAGAAGGAGCTCCAGGCAAGCACAAGCTGTCTTGCATGCGGTGATTTGATCTCAGCTGTTGAAGGGTACATTTATTGGACAAATTTTGGGGACATTCTGCAAGATACTCAACAACAGGTGAGTGTGGAGGGTGCAATATGTAAAAAAGTGAAAAAAAGTGAAAAAAGGAAGATAGAATAGGTGTGTCAATGAGCCATCAGTTTGCCTCATTTTCTTTCAGTTTTTAATGCACTTTTTGCATTTTTTGTTTGTTTGTTTTTTCCTGAATTCCCAGGTTGGAGTACTCTATTTTCGTAGTGAAAATAAACTTATTGATGGAAACAGCTATGAAGATACATGTTGAAAACAGTTCAATTGCCCTGAACTGATGCAGCTGTCACAGTTGGATTTGTCTGTCCCCCATTTTCCAGTGCCTGTAATCCTCATTCTGTGTTTCTCATCCCATCATTGAAGTTAGCCGCCAGCTGTTTCAGAGATGCAGTGCGACGAACTCTCAGTCAAAGAGGAGTTCACCTACAGCCACGTGTCCACTCTGCAGGGTGGAAGTGAGATGCTGGGACGACGGGGCGACAGGGGAGTGGATAGAAGGCTAGACAGGGGGGAGCTGCCTAGGCCCGAGCGGGACAGCTACACAGTGGACGTGAGGGCCAGTGACCTTCAGCTGGCCCAGGTGGAGCCTCTAAAGCACCCCTGCTTCAGCTACAGGGCCTGGCTCTACAGCGTTCTCATAGGGGTGAGAGGAAAGATTGTCAGGGACAGATAAAAAGCAGGCACATTAGAGGGTGCATCTAATTGGTCTGTCACACGCAATTTAAATTATTAAATTTAATGTGTTGTGTTATATACGGTTAACTGAACACTTTGTATACACTTGCATCAGTGTTTATGAGTGTGTGTTTGTGTGTGCATGCTCAGGGCAGTCTGCTCATCACATCTGGTTTCTCTCTGTACCTGGGAAATGTGTTTCCTGCTGCCATGGACTACCTACGTTGTGCTGCAGGCTCTGTATGTGACCATCATAATGATGATTCTCATACAGGTCTACCTTAATGAGCTGATACACATTGTTAGATAATTGCCATGTCAAAATGGCAGTAACACATAATAACAACATTTCTGCTAAATAGATTAATGCAGCAGCCCATTTGCTGATGTTTTTTGCAGGGCCTCCCTGCAGGAATAGCCAGCCTTGCCATTGCAAAGAACAGACATGTTGCAGTGAGTAAACAATGAACACATCAAAGGCAAAAGAGATAATTATGTTTTGATGGATTTTTAATTGAATTTCCTCAAGACAATTGCAGCATGATACTAATGAAGGTTTCATGTTTTCTTGTTTTTTCTCGTCAAGGTGTCAGATTTCCAGGTGGTGTACGTGTCAACATTTGCTGTGACTACTACCTGCCTGGTTTGGTTTGGATGTAAACTGGTCCTGAACCCTTCTGCTGTCAATGTAAATCCAATGTAGTAATATGATCAAAACCACAAATCCTTTGGTTGTACATAAGCATATGAAGCTAGAAGATCTTCAGTATTCTGCCATTGTGTCTCTGTCTCCCTCCTATTCTGTCTGTTCTCAGATCAACTTTAACCTCATTTTGATGATTTTGCTGGAGGTGTTGATGGCCAGTACTGTAATCCTATCAGCCCGCTCTGCAGAGGACTGCTGCTGCCACAGGAAGGTCTGTGTGTATCTGTCTGTGTATGTGTGTTTGTGAATAAATGATTGATTACTATTTCCTCCAACTGATGTCTCCCTCCTATTATGCTCTCTAGCCAGTGACATATGACAGACCTGTGGTTATAATGCCTGCAGTATTCCCCACTCGACTCCTTAAAGCATATTCTGTGAGTAGTTTGTCCTTAAGACATTTCTATCTGGTCAATGCAAATGAATCACTGACAAATGTCTCTAATAGGTGATTGAAGTAATTGTGGGAATCTCTGCTGTATTTGGAGGAATTATTGCACTCAACATGGATGCTTTACTACCTGGCCCCTACTTGTCTGTCACATTTTTCTGGATTCTTGTGGCTGTAAGTTTCTCTTACTAAAACTTACTTTTCATTATGAGAGATTGCAGCTCTCAGTGATAACTAAGATGCTGTCCATTGCTGGCTTTATCAAATAGCTTTGTGTCTTATCTTTAATCTTTTGCAGTGTTTTCCTAGTGCTATTGCCAGTCATGTTGTATCAGAATACCCCAACAAATGTCTGGTGAGTATAAAACCAATTAAAGTAATATATGTGGAGCTGTCATCCTTTATTAGACTTGAAACACTGAT
This sequence comes from Chaetodon trifasciatus, assembly GCA_037975065.1. Classification (NCBI taxonomy): domain Eukaryota; kingdom Metazoa; phylum Chordata; class Actinopteri; order Chaetodontiformes; family Chaetodontidae; genus Chaetodon; species Chaetodon trifasciatus. The sequence goes on from JBBMOE010000002.1 coordinate 20,824,969, forward strand.
GCATTTTGTGACTCTGCAAACCATATTTTCCCTCATGACTTGACAGTGGTATGGGAAACAACTCTTCTCAGAGACTTAAATGATATCTTGATTCATAGTGAAGAAAGAGAGTGTTCTGTTTGATACTGTTGTATCTCAGTGTAGTGTTTGACATTGTAGACCACAAATATCCTCACTGACAGACTTTAGCAGTGCAGCCATGGAGTGGTCCTCCAGTCTCCTCCTACCTCTGTGATAAGAGTTTCTCAGTTGTTCTTGGTAGCTATCTTTATCTGAAACTCTATACTGTGGAGTTCCCCAAGGCTATTTTCTGTAACTGCAATGCAATTGATATTCAATTCAATTCAAATTCAAAAAAGGCTTTGGGATTTCTTTCTGCCTATTCTTTTCTTTGTTCTGCGTTCATGTCATGTGACTGTCAATTTTATGTCTGGGACAAAAAAAAAGGTGAACATTTCTTTCATTTTCAGTGGAAAATGCAATATTTTAAGATAATTTCTACATTGAAATGTATTTAGTAATATTTCAATTTAGAAATACATGTTGTATTTTCATAACCTTTGTTTTGTGAATATGTTTGATCTTTAGTTTGTTAGCTATATGTTAGTTACATAAGATTTTTCAAGTCTTGCCAGAAAATAGTTTAAGTGTAACATTTTAACAGGCCAACGGTTCGGGTTGTCTGCTGTGGGTGAACTTCATTCGATTTCAAATTGCTGCTGGTTGGCCTTAACCTGGATCCAAACACCACTATATCTGTTAACAAAAGGCATTTCATAGTCTCTGATTGTAAAATGGGAAGTTGTTTATTTAATTTTATATTTCCAAGAAAATGTTACTGAGGATTGGCTTTTTAGAGGAAGTTATGTCTTTGTCCCTGGACATTTCCTCATTAAATCATATTATCAAACATATTGCATCCAAAGATTTCTAAAAGATCCAGAGAACATGGAGAATATTATCCGTAACGTCCTGTTTAAAAAGTAGATGGTCTTCATTTTTACTCTTTTATGTGCCCTCATGCTGTCACTAAACTGCCTATCAAACTCCCCAACTTTCATAGGCAAACTCTTATGTGTTTGGCCCCTTCTGTAACCACAAATATTGTCTTCACAAAGGTTGTTTTGTTGAGTAATGTCAATATCATGTTATCATGTACAGAAACAAATCCTTATTTTTTGAAAACTGTTTTAACAACATTTTGCTTGTAAAACAGCAATTCAACTGTGAAGGGCTTCTGCATTCCTGTGAAGATAGTATTAGAAATAAGAATTAGAAATTAGGAATATAAAAATATAGTACACTGAGAAAAAGAACCCACATAATCTACTTTAAAAAATTAAGGCAACTTTTTGCACAAGATTATTATGTAGTTCACACAAGGCTGGTCTTTGTATGAACTACTCAATGTTTCTCAGTAAGAAATACATTTTCCAAGTTAAGTCAGCTTAAATTTTCCAAGTAAAACCAGCTTAGTGTTTCCATGCAAAGTCAACTTAAAATCACTTGTAAAATTTAGTATTTTTTACTTGAAAATTCATATAAATTTTACTTGAAAAAAAAAAAGTAGGTATTTTACAGCCAAAATCAGGCTTACTTTAACTGAAAGTGTACTTTCTACATACAAATAATTAAGTTCATACAAATACCAGTTTTGCTTGATCTGCACAGTAATCTCATGCAAAAGTTGCTTTAATTTTAATTAAATCAAGCACAATATTTCTCAGTGAAATATAACAGCAATCGAGTATTACATTTTATGATACCTTTTATATAAAGCTAACATTTTGGCCCCAAGTCACCAAAATTGAAAGGTTTATTGTCTGTATATCATGCGTTCACAAAAAATTCATGACAATGCACGAGAAATGCTGGAGAAAAGTTTGGAGCCAGGGGGCACAGGCTTTGGGGGGGGGGGAGTGGGGAGTGGTTGATAGTGGTCATCCGGGACAGGCAGCAGAGGAGTCGGAGGGGGGATGAGCCAGGCCTGCAGTGTCAAATCTATTAAAAAACAGATTCAGTTCATTGGCCCTGTCAACGCTGCCTTCAACTCCTCTGCTGTTGGTCGTTCTGAAGCCAGTGATGGTCCTCATACCGCTCCAGACCTCTCTCAAGTTGTTCTGCTGGAGTTTCCACTCTAGCTTCCTCCTGTATTTCTCCTTAGCCTCCTTGATTTTCACCTTCAGTTCCCTCTGTATTGTTCTCACCTCGTCCCTGTTACCAGCTCTGAAAGCCCTCTTCTTCTCATTGAGGATGACTTTGATGTCCTTTGTCACCCACGGCTTGTTATTTGGATAACAATGGACAGTCCTAGCTGGGACAGTGGAGTCCACACAGAAAGTGATATAGTCCGTGATGTACTCTGTGAGCCCATCAAGAGATATAGAAGAGATGAAAGAGATAATAGAAAACACAGAAGAGATAATAGAAGAGATAGAAGAGATAAACATGTAGTGCAATTAAAAGAGAGAAATACAAGTGGTAATAATAAAGAATAGAGCAAAAAAATTTGGAAAACTAAGAAAACAAACAGGAGCGACTGCAACAGGCTGTACACACAGTCGGCACATGCCAACTATAAGTTGTTGGCTAGAATGGCGAGCCCCTCTCCTTTACGCTTACCGCTCTCAGTGCAATCCCGGTCGGCCTGAACAGTCTGAAAGCTACAGATGGAGACGTTGTCGTTGGGTATGTCCTGGTTCAGCCATGTCTCCGCATGTGCACTCTAAGTCTAATTTAGACTTATGTTTTCCAAAAACAAGTGTATACTAAGGAGAAATACTTATCAAAGACACTTTTATGTCCAGCAATAAATGAAAACCTTATCATGGATAGCAATGCCCCTAATGTCATCAGTGGGACACTGCAGGAAATGTTTGGACTCTGAAGCCAGATAACTACTACTTTAAACACCATGCAAACTATGTGGTTTCAGTGAGTCCAGCAACCAACATAGCAGCAATACGCTGACTGAAGAATATATATCTGCAATGACTAACAAACTAAAGTTCATACACATTCACTGAACAAAGATAATGAAAATATATAATATATATTTCTCACTCGAAGTGATGGGAATTTGGGCTCGTTTTAGTGAGCCAGATGATATGGCTCAGCTCAGTAGTAAAACCCTCTTTCAGCTCCTGAACAGCATTTATATGTTCTATAATTCGGGCAAATTTAGCTTTGTTTTGACCTATGATTGGTATGCGTGGATATCACTTAAACTATTGATTATAATTATACTAAACCTTATTATTTCCAGAGTACCATAATTTTACATTATGTTTGGTATACAAACCTTAAATTGCCTAATGTAAAAACATCTATTATACATGTGTATTGAACGTTTTATCTATATTGAATTCTGTTTTGTATGTTAACAATTGACACAACAATTATAAAGTCTCACTATGTTTGGCTCTTAACAGTGTTGGGCAGTTGCAACGCTTAAAGGAATGGTGTTACTAGTTTAATTACATTTTTCAGTAGTGTGGTGGTAGCATCACTGTTTTCCAAATCAAACAGCTTTTAAGTAGCTTAGCTCTTTTATTGATCAATTAGTGTGGTAGCATCCATACAAGGTGCATTTTCCCAAGCATTTATGAAGCTCAGAAAGCAGAATTTTCTGCTGCAGTCTGAAATATAACTGCTAATGATCAGTAAGTGACGACTCCACCATACACAGATGTGTATGTGTAGCTGACAGAAGCACTTCCATATGATGGTGATTTCACATGCCAATCCTTGGGCTCCTGCCTACAAAGTCTCTGCTGCAGGGGAATACAGACACGCATGTTTGAGTTTACCTAATGAAAATATGGCAGAGGTTGAAGACAGAAGGGAATTGATCCTAGGGGTTTTTATTCTCTGTCTACAGTGGTTTGAGTTGAGTTATTATATTTGGAGGGAACAGTGTGTCCTTTAAATGTGCCCAAGTTTAAAATAAGCAAACCCAGCACTGACTTGGAGTTAAGTTTGTTCAGTGTTAAAAACAAGTAGCTTTGATGTAGCAAACTACTTTTGCTATGTTGCTGCAGCTTAGTCTATATTAGTTTATATTCCTCTGGAGTAGCTTCAGTGTAGTGAATCTTCATTTAATGTAGGATAACTGGCAGCTTAGCTCACTATACTTTTCAAGTAGCTTTCCCAACACTTGCTCTTACTGTCACTTCAAAAGTGAGACGTTTCTGGGTCATATTTAACAAATACATTGTAGGATCATTCTATCATTCTGTCTTGTATCAATTCACAAAAAATAAAGAATGAAAAAAGAAATAGGTTTTTAGGGCGGTATCCGGCTCTCTTGTATGTGATTTTTATGCAATTTAATGCAAAAACTATCTTAAAACAATGCATTTTCTACTGGGAATGAAAGAAATGTGTGCCTTTTTTGTTTGTTTGTTTGTTTTCACAGACAGACAGTTAACAGTCATGTGACATGGATGTAGGACAACTGAAAAGAATAGGCAGAAAAGCTGTAAGTATATCACAGTTTCAGAGCAGATATTGTGAAACTAACACATTTTGTGCCAAAGTATTGACTGTATTGAAAATTGAAGTTAGCCTAAACTATAAAAAAAAACTGGATGGCAGACAATTTCCGACAGTTCAATGATAACAAAACAGAATATTATTATTTCTGCTCCAGTCTTGTACCTAAGGTAAATCCTGTTAAATTGTCTTTGTGAAATTTAAGTGTCACTACTTACATGTTTGATTCATTCCTGCTTTCTTACAGCTGAGAAACTCAGGCCAGTTGTGCCTCTCAGCTGAGATAGAGCTGTCTCAACTATTGTAACACCTAACACCCTCACTTGCCAAAACAAAACATCCTTGGATCATTTACATGTGGTTCCAATTTTAATTGGATGGTTTGCATGGTTGCATCTCCCTTTGGACTTAAGATCGGTGAATACTGAACACTTTAAAAGCAGTTCAATTCATTTCAATTCACTTCAATTTTATTTGTATAGCACCAAATCACAACAAAAGTTGTCCCATGATACTTTCCATTTAGAGCTGGTACAGGCCGAGCTCTTTTATCTACAGAGACCCAACAATTCCATCATGAGCAAGCACTTGGTGACAGTGACAGTTCAAGACACAAGGTTTGCTGTAAATTTTTGAATGGGAGAGGAGGGCTGAGTATTATGCATATACATTACATAGCAGGCCTGGTGATTGAAATTTGCACATATATATGTTTAGATCTATAACTGAAACATTTATTGTATGTATGTATTTTTTCTCTCTTCTGGTGTCTCTCAGGTTGAGGTGCTGATTGCCATCAGCAGCGTGACGTCTTCCCTGCTCTTTTCAGCCTCTGGCTTCCTCTCTTGCAGTGTGATCAGCTTTATTGAAATATTCCTGCATGATGTGCCTGCTGCAAAGGTTCAATGAAGTTCAATGAAGTGAAAACTCACCCATACCATACAATTTGCTGGTCATGAGCTTCTTTAGCATGAAAAATACATGAGATCATGTATTACTGAAGATCATGTTTTACAGAAACTATGAAACTGAACCATTGAGAAATCTCATTCAGATTCATCTGATTTTGTCTTTGCGTGTGTGTGTGTGTGTGTGTGTGTGTGTGAGTGAGTGAGTGAGTGAGTGTGTGTGTGTGTGTGTGTGTGTGTGTGTGTGTGTGTGTGTGTGTGTGCGTGCGTGCGTGTGTGTGTGTGTTTGTATGATTGCCCATTTATTACTCTCATTGTCGGGACATAAATCTGTGTACATAATCACACTGTGGGGACTCGCTGTACTTTTGGGGACAAAGAGGGCAGGTCCCCATAATGAAAATCTCTAAGTTTTAGGGTGAAGACATGGGTAAGGGTAAGGGGTAGGCAAGCAATGGGTATGGTTATGGTTAGGGTAAGTGTCTGGGAAATGAGGGTAAGTCTATGTAATGTCCCCAAAAGTGATGAAAACCTAACTCTGTGTGCGTTTGTTTGTGTGTGTGTGTGTGTGTGGGTGTGTGTGTGTGTGTGTGTGTGTGTGTGTGTGGTCCAGCAATCCTATGACATCCTGCTGCTGATTCTGATGGTGCTGCTGCTGGTGCAGGCAATTCTAACTTCAGCCACTGTGGTGCACTGTGCGTCCTACAAGAGTCAGCTCCGCATGGGGGCTCCAGAGTGCAATGACAGCATGTACACTCAGAACCATTACAGTGAGGTAAGGCAGGTAAAAGTTCGTAAATGGACACGTCTGTCATCTGCCTGTATTATTCTCGCCTTTCCTGTCTCTCCATTTCCAACAGGATATATTTTAGAATGTTGAAAATTAAAGATTTAATTCTGTTCCATGTGTGAGAATTACCAGCTCTAGCACATGTAAATGTTATTCAAATGTTATGACCTAAAAATCAATGACTCATATATAGTCATATATGCAAAAATGACATTGTGCTGCTCATCCTTCCCGCATCATTTAGCTCGATGTTTTCCCCTCCCACATGCGATCTCTCTCCAATCTTTTTCTCCCTGTTTGGCTCCCTCAGCAGCAAGCACCCAATGGAACACTGCAAGATTTTAACAAAGACAGAGCCTGGAAAGCAGTTGTGGTCCAAGTGGCCCAATGAGCAGTCCTATACTACGCAGAAAGTTGATGATGAGAAGTGGAAAAAGGAGTAATAAAACAAACTGAGCTTTAAGGATAAGAGTATAATCCTGAAACAGTAAACATTTATTCAGAGATGGAATGTGATAGAGATATACAGTGCTGTGAAAAAATATTTGCCCCCTTCTAGATTTCTTATTTTTGTGCATATTTTTCACACTTAAATGTGTCGGATCATCACACAAATTTTAATATTAAACATAGCCATAGTAAATACATAGTAAAAAATACATAGTAAATACAAAATGCAGTTTTTAAATAATGATTTTATTTATTAAGGAAAAAAAGCTATCCAAATCTACATGACCCTATGTGAAAAAGGTTGGTATGATGTTCTTTTTATCAAAAGCTGTGTTCTTTTTATGCCAGATGTAATGGGATGCACGCCTTCCAAAAAGTTCAACTTTTGTCTGTCAGTCCACAGATTATTTTTCCAAAAGTCTTGGGGATCATCAAGATGTTCCATGCCATTTTTGCCCAGTCTCTTTCTTATTGTTGAATCATGAACACTGACCTTAACAGAGGCAAGTGAGGCCAGCAGTTCTTTAGATGTTGTTCTGTGTTCTTTTGTGACCTCCCGGATGTGTCGTCGTTGCGCTCTTGGAGTAATTTTGGTAGGCCGACCACTCCTGGGAAGGTTCACCACTGTTCCCAGTTTTCTCCATTTGTGGATAATGGCTCTGACCGTGGTTCGCTGGAGTCCTAAAGGCTTAGAAATGGCTTTGTAACCCTTTCCAGACTGATAGATTTCAATTACTTTGTTTCTCATTTGTTCTTGAATTTCTTTAGATCACGGCATAATGTGTTTCTGTTCGAGATCTCGCATTCTACTTCACTTTCTCAGACAGGTTCTATTTAAGTGATTTCTTTATTGAACAGGTCTGGCAGTAATCAGGCCTGGGTGTGGTCAGTGAAATTGAACCCAGTTTTCCAAAAAATGTGGTTAATCACAGTTGACTCATGACTTAACAAGGGGGGCAATTACTTTTTCACATGGGGTCATATAGGTTTCGATAGTTTTTTTTCCCTTAATAAATACAATCATCATTTGTTGTGTTATGTGTTATGTCATCTTATGCTTGTCTAAGGCGGCACAGTGGCGTAGCAGGTAGTGCAGGTGCATCACAGCAATAAGGCTGCCGGTTCGATTCCCCAGTTCGGGCGGGGGCCTTTCTGTGAGAAGTTTGCATGTTCTTCCCATGCATGTGTTGGTTCCACAGAGCAAAAACATGCTCATTAGGTTAATTGGTGACTTAAATTGCCCGTAGGTGTGAGTGTGACTGTGAAAGGTTGTCTGTCTTTATATGTTGCCCTGCAAAAAAAAAATGGATGGATGTTTGTCTAATATTAAAATTTGTGTGACGACAAATATGACAAATATGCAAAATAGTAAGAAATCAGGAAGGGGGCAAATACTTTTTCACAGCACTGTACATTCGAGGAAAAGGGAGAAAGAAATGTAGAAGCAAGGCAGAGAATATGCTTTTTATTTGTTTTTGTTCAATATATTTGCATAGATACTGCATTAAGCACTTTGGTTTGCATATCTGTTTTCTGGGTTGCCTGCTTAATGCATTGAGGAGTGGCACTATTTGACCCGGGAACAGGACCATTTTGTGTAGTTTAATGTTTTTACATTGATGACATACAGGTGCAATGAACAATCATGTAAGTCAGTGTTCAGTAGTATAAAAATGTTCTGAGCTATTGGGCCTAAACATAAAGTTTTATGGTGTCTCCAGATAGTTAACGTTATGTGATACAACAAATCATATAACTGAATTAATTCTGGATTCAATGGATCACGTGGTTTTGTCATCATTGTTGAAGTTATACTGTAGGATGGAAAGGATGCCAGTATGTATAAGAATACATCCAAAACATCCAACTCAATGCATGTTATTGTATTTTGTCACTTTTTGTATCCTTACAAAGAAAATGATCTAAAATCAGAAATGCATGCATGTATGCTACTTTTCTTACACATAGTGTGACTTATCTATCACCCGGCACAGGCTCAATTTATTCTAAGATATCAACTTCTATAGGAGATTTTTCAAAAATAAATAAATAAAATTAAATAAATAAATAGAAAATACCTTAGACAGCAAACACTTTTAAACCAGTGGCAAACTATATTCTTTGCAGATATTCTTTTCAAATAGTGATATTTATAAGATCAGGAAAGACCTCTTTAGGTCTCTTCTCTTCTCTTCTCTTCTCTTCTCTTCTCTTCTCTTCTCTTCTCTTCTCTTCTCTTCTCTTCTCTTCTCTTCTCTTCTCTTCTGTACACTGGAGTAGTAGTGGTTGTTTATTACAGTTTATTACAAGAGAATTGAGCCACCTGGATATTACATATACCTTTTCGTACATTCGATGTAAACGGAAAATCTGTCTTATTTAGAAAAATAAAATGTTTGTCATCCACTGCAAGTAAACGTTGTGTGTATGCTTTATGGATGCTCTTCATGTTGTTTAATGTTCCTCACTTGAACAGTCTGCAGATATGGTGTAGATGGCGTGCTAACAGAGTCCACCCTGCAACCTCATTGTAACAGAATGATCTGTTTTTTTTATTTTTCATTCAGCACAGCACACATCATGAGAGGAAGTTGCATCACATCTGACACTAACATTAGAGGACGAGAGAGAGAGAGAGAGAGAGAGAGAGAGAGAGAGAGAGAGAGAGAGAGGGAGAGAGAGAGAGAGAGGTCCCCAAAAGACCCCTTCCTCTACTCTATTTCAAACTTTGTGCCAGTTTGGTTTACAATCCGCAGCATAATCCCCTAACTACTGCTGACGTCTCGGACATAGAAGATGCTCGCCACACCTCGTGAATTTGAATTACGGATATGTTTCAATTCGTTATTTGCGGGTGTCTCGAGCCGGTCCCACTATCACAGATGACGGGCAGGCTGGATAACCCTATCAGAAGGAGAATAAAAGCCTGTCAGTGCCTTGTGTTAGGTTGCAGACTGATCGGGCATAGGATTTGAATAGTGGTAGCCGGTATGTAGTCATCCAATTAGACAATTTACCTCTTTCCTTATTACTCTCAAACATCAGTTTAATATCTAAATAATATTTATGGTGTTTTAATGTTACTGTAATATTTCACTGGTAGACCAGTAAAAAGGATTATAGAATTGGGATATGGATTTCTGCATGATTGCATTAATTTTTCAGCATCTCTGCTTACACAATAATACGTTCACTCGGTGAACCGCGTGGATGAAAGCGAGGTGATGCGATGAACTAGAGGATCTTAATGCGCTATCTCATCGTTCATTGTTTTTGAGTAAGAGGCAGGGCGGGGAAAGGAGAGGATGGGATGTGAGAGGATGGACGCGGGGGGGCGGAACGAACCGGTGTACTCAGAGACATGCTGTAGCCGCTCGTCCGCACTGCAGATTAACTCTTACTGCGCCGGGAGATGCAGCGAGACATGGTGAGTAGATTTTTCCCCCACTGCATGCACATGGCTCGAAGTGTGGCTTTTGCGGTGCTAGCCTTTTCCAGAGTGAATAGGTAGACAGCTGATGCAGGCACTGAGCATCTTAGAGACTCTTCACACACACACACGCACACACACACACACACACACACACACACACACACACACACACACACACAATCACACTGTCTACACTTGATGTTTAGCAGCTCGCCTCTGGCTGGCTACTCGGGAGCTGTCTCCTGCTCAGGAGCTGAAACGGCTTGTCGTCTGGTGGCAACTGCCCATTATCGCAATGCAATGTCCCTGATGGAAGTGTGGTCCCCCTGGTTTCCAATTCTGCCAGTGTCACGGACTCACAGAGCCGTTAGGAGACAACGATGAGGGGCATCCTAGCTCAACACGAGCTAACAAGGACGTAATGCTCTCTTCACCCTGTGTGTTCCCATAGGGACTTACTGACCAGTCAAAGTGAGAAATTAGTGAAGACATCTAACAGTGTTTTTCTATGTCACTATTAGTATAAAATTTTACTGCTTTGCGTGTTTTTAAAATGTATAGTTAATCTGCAATAATTATCTGGTCATATGTGTTTTCTGAACATCTGAGAACAAGTATCATATCTATATGCACTGAATTTTCTTCCCACTTCAGCCTAATTCATAATGAATGAATGGGGTTCCTCTCTTTCAGCTCCTGGAGCTCAGCTCTCACTCTTTGTAGCCAGCTGTACCAGTCACAGCCAAGCAGGATGCTGTAGTAGCCAGAGAATGTGGGATTTCCCTCTCCAAACACTGGTAGCATCGCCCAACTGAAGGGCATTATCTGTTGGACTGGAGCAGTGCCAGTGGCTAACAGACAGTAGTGCAGCCTCGAGCTGGGTGATGAAAATGTTATGCTGTCGCTAGGCAGTATGTGGACAGAACAGTGAAAAATCTGTACAGTATATTACGTTATCCCACAAGGGGCATCTTGTTCCCTTGCATGAACAATATGCAGCCCAGGGCAGTTTTTCCCAACCTTTTTGAGCCAGGGCACATATTTTACATTAGAAAAATCACAAGGCACACTCCCAAACAAAAATGTCACAAAAAGTATATCTATTAAAATATAATGAAAATCTAGTCTCAATTTACTCAATTTACTTACTCAGTGTGAAACCTGGGCCTGTTTAGTTAAACACAAAGCTGATACTCTTGCAGGAATTGAAGAATGACACACAGGAAGATTTCACCTGATTGGTGCTCTAAGTCTTAGAGCACCAATCAGGTAAAATTGGATAGTCTTCCATGGCACACCTGATGATTTTTCACAGCACTCATGGCACAGTGGTTGGGAAACACTGGCCTTGGGTAATGTTCTCTGATAATATTCTCTGTATCATCGGTCTTACCATGTGAGTGAGAGTGCTTCCTCATGAAGCTCATGAAGCTGCAGTCTCAAGGTTCCACTCCCCATTATTAAGTATACTTTTCTCAGCTGTAAAAGGTGTCATGGATAAGCTGTGTATCTGCATAATGAAAGGGAAGTCAGAGGAGAGCAGAGGGAGTAATGGAGAGAGAAAAAAAAGAGAAAATGGTGATGGTGAGGGTTGTTGATGGGAAGGGGTGATGTATTCACACTCTTCTCAGAGGACATTCACGTAGCCTCCAAGTGAAATGAGCATGCAGCAGCCACCAATTGAACCCTGCACGGTTGCTGGACAAGCATATGCATGCTGATGCATGTATTCATACATGCAATCTCACTCACTCAAACACACACACTCTGCTGACAAGACATCCCGCTGACATTGTCTTTGTTCACCTACATGCTGTATATGCTGTTCCATAGGGAAAATGACCACCATGAGTCCAGAGAGGAAAGAAGATTTAGTGTCCAAAAAACAAAATGGACAGTATTTTATATAGCGCTTTTTTAGTATGATGACAACTCAAAATCTTGCCGAAGAATACTTGACATGTAGACTGCTGAGGCCTGGGATTGAACCAGCGGCCTTCTGATAAGTGGACAACTGCTCTACCTCCTGAGAGCTGCCCCTTACCAAGGTTATTGATTTCTCAAGGCCAATTGAGCATTTGTCAAAATCACTGAATAAATTTACTGAATAAATTCTGGTGTTGCTCAATTTCATTTTAGTGTACTAATAAACAATAAATTTGCTGTTTAGCGTCCTTGTTTGATCAAAGGGAAATGTCTCCCTCAGAGGTGACCACATTCACAGTCATAGAGTGGGGATTAGATATCCTCAGCCACATGACTGCATTATAGATGATGATGGATGGTAACAGAGAATTATCCTGTGGAAGTTTGGAGACAAATTTACACTGTGGCTGGTTTGAAAGATGGTTGCACTGATTATCTATGTTCCCAGAAATGACATCTTGCACCTCACTGTACCTTTACAAAAATGCATTTACTGTACCACTCTGACTGCTCATTTGTCTTTCAGGAACAGATTGGTCAGAGCTTCTCCTGACCAAAGCTCATTTAACAACTCTTCAGCCAGCAGCCACCTTGCCTGGGAATTTCAAGGACATCACCTAAATTCAGTCTATTCCTCCTGCACAGAGTGTGTGGACTGAGGCCAGGCACTGGCCCCAGAGATGGGGCAGAACATAGGGATGCACACAGAAGAGACCAAGCAAGTGGTGTACTTTTGAAAGTTATGTCCGAATGTTCATCTAAAAGAATAATACGAAAAGTGTGGAAAGCTCAAAACTCTGAAGAACACAGACCACACAGTATGACCAGGTTCTTGGCCACACATTCCTCTGTGTGTCTGTATCACACTGTGTTGAGACTTTAACTTCAGCTGGGAGTGTCTTGTCTCCCTCTGGCCCAGAGGGAGGTTGTAGTGTGTGCCCTTTGTTTTCCGGATGCAGAACATCCTTGATCAAAACTTAGACATGGCCACAGCTCTACTTGCCGGTGAGAAGCTGAAGGAGCTGATCCTGCCTGGGTCTTCTCAGGATGAGAAGGGCGGGGCACTGGCCAGCCTCATGGTGCAGCTCAAACTGGAGTTGCCCTTTGATCGTGTTGTTACTATAGGGACAGTCATCATCCCCATCCTGCTGGTCACCCTCGTCTTCACAAGAAACTTTGCAGGTGAGACTTGTGCCACTAGAGGAAGTTCATTTTCACAGGCAACTGTCAAAGCAAGGATATTGAGGCCAAGATAGCAGCTGTCACCCCTCATATCGCTGTTAACCGGGTACAATTTGTGATAATCTAGCACAGGTCTGTAAAGTGTGTCCTTTGTTACTTTCAAGCAACAAAAGTCACAGATACAAAGTCTCACCACAAGAACGTGATAAAGTTTAAGGAAGTAGATCTAAATTATCTATGCCCAGTACATTTTGAGTTAGGCATATAATGCTTTTGTATCTTCTATGAGATTAGGTAAGGAGGGAAAAGAAACATTAACAAGTGCAAACGGAACTAGAGATATTCTGGAGATACGAGGGGATGAATTATAGGGAGAGGAGAGAAGAAAGTGTTTGGAGTTCATTAGTTCATTGTTAGTTCATTGCTGAGTCAGACCCTCTGCGTAGTAGCGCTGACCATGTGGGACTGAGCATTTAGCAGCCGAAAAATGTAGGCATGTTATTCATTTTTCCTTCGAACGGGTATTTTAGGGCATTGCCAGGGAATTTTTGATGATTTGGCATTAGGTTAGCATCCTGCCTTCTGTGACTGTGATATGTGCAATATCATTGCACATATTGTCTTTATTAGCACTAACATAAAAGAATACATGCAAACTTGAAAAGTTTTTCTTAAGTTTTTCTTAAAAAATAAGTTATGTTTTTTATTTAAATAGCAACCATTTGTAATATCAGATGCACTTAGTTCCAAAGATTAAAAGTGGACTTGCTGCAATCCTAAACCACTTACATTTGTATTTAATAGACATAGATCTGATAAAGAAGAACTTTGATAGAAAGGAGTGTTCTCACTTCTTCTATCTGAGGCAGGCAGACACTTCTATAATTTCAAAAAGTTGTGTGAGTATTATAAGAGACAACGCTGTGTGCTGAACACTTCAATGATTCCCAGAGATACAGGAGAATAAAAAAAAAACAGAGGTCAGATATTTCTTAAAGTTGCATTTTCAACAATACATATGAGGGGACACTAAATCCCCAGTTGAATCATTTTATCTTAAAACACAGTGTGTAGCATCATAACATTCTTCTTTAAGTTAATATGCTTAATTTATACTCATCCAACTCTTGAACATTTGAAGTAATGTTTTGGCTGATTCTTTATATCTGTATTTTCCTCAGAGGAGTCCATATACTGTTACACACCACACAACTTCACCAGAGACCAAGCACTGTATGCAAGAGGCTACTGCTGGACAGAGCTGCGAGATGCTGTGCCTGGTGTAGAGTCTGACCTTTGGCCTTCATTATTTGAACACAAGTTCCTGCCATATGCTCTGCTGGCCTTTGCTGGAATCATGTACATTCCAGCATTGGGTTGGGAGTTCCTCGCCTCTACACGGCTCACATCAGAGCTCAATTTCCTGCTTCAAGAGATTGATAACTGCTATCATCGAGCTGCTGAGGGCCGAGCCCCAAAGATCGAGAAACAGATCCAATCTAAAGGACCTGGCATTACTGAGCGGGAAAGGAGGGAGATAATAGAAAATGCAGAGAAGGAGAAAAGCCCCGAGCAGAACCTGTTTGAGAAATATTTGGAGAGACGAGGCCAAAGTAACTTTCTGGCTAAGCTTTACCTGGCACGTCACCTGGCCATCATCTGCCTCAGTTCCATCCCCATTTCCTATCTGAGTGCGTATTATGCCCGCCAAAGGCAGAATGAGTTCACCTGTGCACTGGGTGAGCCCCCAGACATTAGCAGCTATGTAGAGCTGAAGCTCAGGGTCAACTGTAAGCTGCCTGCTGTGCAGCTGCAGCGCATCATGGCAGCAGTAGATATTGCTCTGCTCTGCACCATGAACCTCATCATCCTGGTTAATTTGCTGCACTTGTTCGTGGTGCGTAAGTCTAACTTTGTATTTGACAAACTGCATAAAGTTGGTATTAAAACACGGCGACGCTGGCAAAAGTCTCAGTTCTGTGATATCAACATCCTGGCCATGTTCTGTAATGAGAACAGGGACCACATCAAGTCGCTCAACCGTCTAGACTTCATCACCAATGAGAGTGACCTCATGTATGACAACGTGGTCAGGCAGCTGCTGGCTGCACTTGCACAGTCAAACCATGATGCTACACCCACTGTGAGGGACTCTGGAATACAAACACTTGATCCTAACTTGGATCTTGGAGTGGGAGAGATGGGTGGGGAGCCGCTGGTCATCAAACGGCCCCGCAAGAAAATTAAATGGATCCCAAGTTCAAATCCTCTTCCTCAGCCCTTCAAGGTAAGGCAGCTGCCTGAGTACAGTTTCCAATTCATCATGATTCATTCAGGATCAAAAACAACAAAAAGAAACCTACTATCCTCTAGGAACAGAAAAATACTTATTACAAGAATTTGTTCATCGGAGCACAGCAGGTCATTTGAACATGGACTGTATGTCTGTTCAACATACTTCCAACTGAGTGATATCAGCTCTTGATAAGAGCCTCTTTCTGTGAGGAGGCACAGGTAGTGGTCTTCATTTGAGACTCCAAAATATAAAACACTGCAATGCTGCTTTAACCATTACCAATGGCTACCTTAGTTGTAGTTGAAGCTGTGGTTAAATTACCTATTTTTGTGTTTTCTGTCCTTCGTAAAGGAACCCCTTACCTTGACACGTTTGGAAAATAACACCAAGCCTGAAAAACCCAAACCAGTTAGACGAAAGACAGTGGCAGACAGCTTCATTGCCCCACTTCTGGATAGCAAGAGCACACAATATCCTGCAACAAAAGGTATGCAGATCATTTGACTTACATTGACCATATGGGCAGAAACACACCTCCAAATGAACGCTAATGTAGTGGTGTCTCTGCTGGATGTGTAAATATGCAACTGTTTGCTAACATGTTCATCATATCAACTTTGTATGGTGATAAAACTGTACATAAATACTGTCGTGTTTACAGCTTGTTTCAACAGGCCAAACAATCAGTTAGGACAGGTATAAGCATACTTTGGATGGATAAGCTGTCTTTTTGCTGTAATGTTGTACCTCCTTTTAAGGGAGCCTTTTCATTTCTGATCGCAGATCTAAGTGGGATGGAGAAAAAGCACACTCGCAACTTCTCTCTGGATGTCCACCCATACATGCTGACCATTCGTAAGCCCAAGGTGGAGACCACAAGCACAGAACCTTTACCCTCAGAGCACAATATGGATACAGTGTATCTTGAAGGCACACACACTATTGTTCATGTGTCTGGCACAATGACAGGTAAGCCTGAGCTCTCATTTGCTCTTGCTCCCCCTGGTTCGGGGCAGAATTGATCACTTTTCACATGAGCCATTTCAATAATTATGCACTGTTTTGGGAATGAAATACAATAAAAGAGAGTGTTAGCTTTTAGTTACAGCTGTTTTAGTTTTCAGTCCATCTTGCCAGGCTACACCATGACATTCTCAGAGCCTTACTGTGCAATTATTGCTGACCTGTGAAAGAGCACGTTTTTACAGAAGAGGACACATTGCCTACTCTGACTTTCTGGTCTCTTCCTCTATCCTGGCCTCTATTTCATTCTTATTCTTCAGAAACTAAGGTATGCTCTCCAGAATCAACCAACACTGCCTTTTCTACAGTGACCCTGCCCACCACCACTTATGTAAATGGCGTAAGCCCGAACCCTCCCTCCAGTGAGGACCCCCTCAGTCCCAAGTCCTCTCCTCCTCCAAGGGAGCCTCTCACCCAGATAGATAACCCTGAGTGTCAGCCACCACCCCTGACTATGGCCCCTACACACCAGTTGCTGAGTATGCATCACACTCTCTTTGAGGAAGAAGAGGATGAAGAAAACCGTAGAGACAGACTGGCAGAAAGACCTGGGGAGCTCATTGCTGCTGGGGAATGTTGAAGAAGGAGAAGAGGAACGCAGACTGAGTTGTCTTTCCCCAACACTACAGTCTACACACATGACCATCATGTCAATCACCTATCAACAGCCACCTCTGCTCTTTAAATTAACTTGAACAATCCTGTGATGGGTGGATTGGACAGAAATTGGACAGAAAGAAAATTATATGTGACTCCAGTTCTCATAAAACAAAATTACTTTTAGATCAAGAGAGTTTAAGACAAAAGTTTGTGTATCTGATAATGTTGATCAGGGTATTACTGTAGGAAATGATGTTGCATTCATGTCTCAGGATGATTGCTAAACACCCTCCAATGAAACCAGCAGTGACATAATTCAACAGGGTGCTACAGTGCATGGTCAAATAGCTCTATTGAACTAATGAAAGGATGAGTGGTAATGAGAGATGAGTGAGCTTTCAAAAAAAAAAAAAAAAAAAATCACACACCTTAGAGATGCATATCTGCCAAGAGGACTGTTTTATTGCTTCATACAAAATGTATTTTAAACACGTATGATCACGCTTAGTCCCTTTATCCCAATTGCCAAGTAGAAAGGTAGCTCACACAATACAGTTGTAGAGATCTGCACAATTAATATGCAAAAAGATCACAATATATTTGTGGCAATAATGTATGCGCTTACAGCATCGTATTTCACAGAACACTATTCATGTAGAGACACTGTATATGACTCAGTGTTTGTGCGGTGTGGAAAATATGACACACGTTTCATGGCTCTATCATTGCCATTTCACCATTGATTAAGATTGTATTTCAGATCTTGACATGACTATTTGCATGTCACTAATAGTAGGTAAATTGGCATTTTACATAAAGGAAGAGAAAAAAAACAGACTCTACAATGAACATGGCATTGTGGGGTGATGTGTAAGTACAATATTGCTCTGATTTGTCTAATACATACCAGATATCTTTAAGATTGAGTAAAAAGGCAGTGATGTGTTTTCTCCTTGAGGACTTTATTAGTACCTCAAACATGATGAAAGGAGTTAGACTCATTGGTAAATGGTGTGACTTCTGTGGTCTGATAGCTTCTTACGGGAGTGCTGTGATCTGAAGTAAATACACTGATGAGCAGATGTTAAATCATTCCTCACTGGAAGAGTTATTATATGATGACTAAGCTTTGGTTTGTCAACTGCTGACTCGGATACAATCTATTTTTCTTTCAGTTGTTCTGCTCTCACATTGTGTTAACATTTGCCATGAATAATGAATAGTTGTAGTAAAACCAAGCATATAAGGTATGTATGAATTTTTCATAGGGAACAAGCAAATGAACAAGGGGGATTGGTGCCTCCCACAACCTATCATACACATTTCTTGCAGCTGCATATGTAATGACAGGAACTTTGATAAAGCAACTGTCTGCACTAACTTACATGCCAATATGACATCTACTATAGAAGACATTAGTTGCTGTTGTTAGGGGTCCTGCCCACAATATGTGTAGACCTATACATACTATACTCATCTTTTCTTCTGGGGCATTCAGTAAACGCAAATTTCAAGACTTGTGATGGAGGACCACTTCAGCTACCAATTTTCTGTTGTTGGAAATAACAAACGATCCATCTCATTGTTGGCTCACAATTCCCATCTTAGACTTGCCCAGCACACTAAATGCATCCAAACGCACTTACGGACTTGTAGCACCAGTGCGTGGGACAGGATGTTAGTTTAAATGTTGTTACACAGCTCTACCATAAGGGATTTTCTGTGTAGATTTTCACATTGAGATAGTCACGGAGGTAAATCTCTCACAGTGGTAATGTTCTTGAAAGCTTCTAGGAAAGATGACTTAAGTTGTTCTGTGTGAAATGCTATGAAAGCAACAAATTAAAAACAGTCATACAGAAACGTGTGCGTCTCAATCACCAATGACTAACACTATATGTACCAGAATGCATTGCGGCTCTCAGTTTCAGAAGAGTTCCGTGTTACTGTAGCGTTACTCGAGAAGCACACACTAACACACGGGCTTGCTAGCTCGGTAAGATGTTCGTATTTGTTTGAAACATCTATCGTCTGTATTACCAAACATATAGTACTTGATAATGTCAGCATTTATTGTGAAATTATTCCGTTTCAGCGCGTATGATTTAACGCAAAATCTTACCGGGCTTGCTAGCCTACATTAGCTTGCGGTAACTGTTAAAGCTAGCTGTTATCATCATCCGGGAGCTAGCCAAACCGATGAGTCCTCAGTAAATGCTTGATGATCAGCGGTCTTGTGCCTGGAAGTCACTTTAGCTAACGTTAGTTTGTAAACCTGCCAGTGGCAAGTCACTTGGTAAGCTATGCAAGCTTCTTGTGTAGCCAATATAACGTCTTCATGACAGGCTTACAGGATTACCTCTTCGATTCATACTAACGAATGAGTTATATATATATACTTTATTACTAGCTTTGCGGCATTTTGTGGTAAGTCTGCAGCGCCTTAAAGCGGCGTCAGCAGTTAGAGACGCAGTACAGTCCCTAGCTGTAGGTGAACGTCTCACTGTGGAGTGTAACGAATGTCTTCATTCTGACCTCTGTCACACGCAGCCTTCAGTTTTTCGAACATGGATCAAGACAACAATTCAGAGGTGTGTAACTTACATTACATACTTGTATTTTTGTATGGGATAGTAAACATGTTATTCTTTTGCTAACTTCTTTGAAGTTGTTTTTCAACCATTATAGTTTTAATTTGCCCTGAACAGTTACGTAAGTATGTGCAATCAACCTTTCTGTCTGACTAAACTTGAACAGGAATAATTTCTTAGTCTTATGGTGATGTAAACATGACTTGTGTCTAAGATATTGTTTGCTGTTTTGATGTCTAACAGGATGAGTCAGTCGGCCTATCAGAGGATCCCTCAGAAGAGGAACTGCCTTGTCTACCTCCAGGGCTGTGTAAGGTTTTTTTGTTGTCTTACAAATTCTATACTCTGTAGAAGAAAGGGATTTGCCCCATATGATGCTGCTGCTTCCTGGGGGCAATGGTGGATAATCACCACCTAATTAATCAGAATACCTTAAACGCACAGTATTAACTGCTGGATCTGGGTTATGGAGTTACTTTTGTGTCCTTATTATCCAATCAAACAATAGTTTGGAGAGTAAAGCTTCCATATCAAAAATAGGTTTCAGAACAAAACTCTTGACAAATGTAATAATACAAATCCATATGTTTTGTGTGGAAATGAAGACATTTTGCTTGCAAATCCAGAAGTTTTGGTTTTGAATCCCAGAATTTTGCTTGTAAATCCAAAAGTTTTGTTTGCTGTTAAACTGAATCTCAGAGCCTATGTTGAAAGATATAAGACATATCTCTAATGAACAATCTCAAACTGAGTGACAGCTTGGCAACATCCACTATTAGTAAAGTCCATGGTGAAGACAGAGTGGAAGTGGAGAAGACTGAAAATCAATGCACAAGTATGTTTATACATAACTTCCATATTAGTAAAAGTAAGATTGTTATGTTTTAGCTGGTGCATGTAGATTGATTTCATTCAAAGATATGCGGTATAGTAATGTGTTTAAAAAAAAAGAAATACACATCTATCTATCTATCTATCTATGTGTGTGTGTGTGTGTGTGTGTGTGTGTGTGTATATATATATATATATATATATATAATTTTGTCAGCATGTAGCTGCTATCTTAGCTCAATAATTACTTACTCGTCATAGTAATGATATGTGCCCCGGCTGCATGTAAGCCTGCATGACGTTATACATGTAGCTACTAGTTAGCAGGACTATTTGTGCTTAAGAATTTCATGTTAGTTTATGCTATATTTGTGCTTTACTGTATAATTTTAGCAGCCTGTAGCCAGGTTTGTTAATGTTAATCACTTTTTAGATGTGATGTGAGCTGAACTGTCTGGATTTCAGTCTTCTTGTTTTTCTACACATTATCAGTTTAATAATAGCGGCTGACGACAGCATCAGATCTATGTGGAGCGATAAGGAGACTGTAACAGTGCTCACATTAAAACATGAAAGAAACATAAATGTCATATTCCCATTCTGTTTTCTCCAGTATTTTTCTTGATTGTTTGAGTGGTGCTCACTCAATTACATCATCACCTCCTACTGCTTATTTCAGTGGGCCAACTCCTGATAACGGTATTACAGAAGTGGATGGAAACAAGCATTCATTCGCATTTTCTTTAGCTGATTGAACATTTCTAATACTTTCAAAAGATAGGCTCATTCCAATTGATCAAAGCCCTCCCAGCATTGACTACCATTAAAGTCAAGTCTTATCCTTGCTTCTTGGCATATTATATTAATGATATAAAGATGATTCTAATATTGGTTTTGACTTTTATTGTGTATGAAACCAGTTTATTTGTTGAGGATTATCGTGAATTATGTCAGGAGCTACCTTGGCTATCTTGATCATGTTGGACTTTGGTAATGATTTTATTGTCACTATTAATTACACTTATTGGTTGATACTGAGATGGGGTATTACCCAGCTGTCATGATTTTGGTATTGCTTAGACATAGGGTTGGGCGGTAATCCGGTAATAAGGTATCCCGCCGTATCTAAAAATAGCGACGTTATCAGTTTCATTACCGTCATTAAAAAAAAAAATGCTGTGCATATAGTTCTATGGGGGCCTAACATAATTGTAGTCATAACAAAAATGAAGTCCACTCCGTTCAATTTATCTGGTTGAATTTTTACTTGAGAAAAAGGTGACAAAACATGCTAAAAAATGAACCTGAGCAGTTTTACAGATGTTTTAACACATGTATGTCCAGGCACTCATTTAGGCGCATCTGGGCCTACCGTTATCTCGTCCAAGCATACGGAGAAACTCCTCTGTCGAAAACACTTTTTCAGCCTTTTTTCTGCTTGCTATTGTTCTTAGCTCTCATAAAAGGACGAAATACAAATAAAACAGTAAAATAACACTTCGGGCTACTCAGCAGAGTCCTCTGTGAGTGCTCTGCTCACTCATGAGACGGAGCAGTGAAACTAACTGCGTGGTTACGTCGGTCAATATCTAAGTGACCCACTCATATTCACCAATGACGATCCAGAAGGAAGTTACCCCAGAGATAGGTTATTGCATGAAGAGCGCTCCCTCCATTCTCGAAACCCCATGTTTATGTAAACAACCAGGACCTTCGTGATCAATCTCAAACTAACACAGAGTCATAGGAGGAGACATTAGCAGCGTTTTTTCGAGCTGGAATATAACTTTTGACCACAAAACAGCAAACGTAAGACATACTTTATGATTTAGCAAAGTTTTTTTCTGCTACTCTTTGGCTCTAGCTCGCCAAGTTTTCGTTGCACAGTGATGAGGCAGACATCTTCGTGATCATCAGACTCTGCTTTCATGTGATACCGAGCTTTTGTGGTTTGCGTGAAGTGGTGAAACAGCAGATGCGGTACCACTGACGTGTGCTAATTTCGTTTTCGTTACATGCGCATATAATTTCTTTGGGTATGAATTATGTTTCGTTTGGGTGGCAATACGTGGTAGAGGCTTTTAGCTGAGTTTCTCCCCATCATTCTAGTATGCTACAAGTTCGGATTGGTGCTTCTTAGCGTGAGCATTGGCCGTCTGAACTGCGGGCATGTCATGCTGCCCTGCAAAGTGATTTTTAATTAGTCACGGTAATACCGTATACCCCGGGAAAATGTGGGGAAGGTTTGACGGTATCAAAATTTGGATAACGCCCAACTCTACTTAGACAATTGCTTGGTACATTGCTGGAGAACATGGCGCCTTGATGCATTATTGGTATTATTTAAAAAGGATGAGCTAATCTGTCTCCAAAATGTAGAATGAAATTCTGTTGGGAATCCATCCGTACCTTTTTTTTTTTGGAGGAAAGCGGTCAATTGCATTTTAACTTTTGATATTCTTATTTCAATTCAATTCAATATATTGGGCCAAAACAGAAGTTGACACTTTCCATATAGAGCATGTACAGACCATACTATTTATTGTATGAGACCCAATAATTCCTTCATGAGCAAGCACTAGGTAACAGTGACAAGCAAACCCTTCCTTTTAACAGGCAGAAACCTCAAGCAGAACCAGGCCCTGGGTGGGTGGCCATCCACCTCTACTGGGGGGAGGGAGGGAGAGAAAGAGAGAGACATTTTGATTTGATTTTTAAACCAACATTATCTTTTAGTGCACTGTATAAATCCATTATACATGCATAAATGTACTAAGATGCTCAGAAAACATTAGAAAAACAAAAACAAATCAAGGACCCAACTGAATAATTGAAATGTGAGACAGGCTCTCCACCTCATTGACCATATGAGAAATAACAACATAGAATCTGTAGTTATTAGTCTTGATGCTGAGAAGGCTTTTGATTCTGTTCATGGGAATATCTGGTACTTAAACGCTTTGGCTTTGATGATCAGGTAATTGGATGTTTAAAATATTGGTGACACTTATCAACCCTAATACATGTTTGCCTAAAGTATTGTTTTTCCTTAAAGAAGGATCATACTCTGCTTACATACACTGCCGTTCAAAAGTTTGGGGTCACCCAGACAATTTCATGTTTCTCATGAAAATTCACTCTGTTATTCTACAAAATTAGTCACAAAATGAATAGAAAATATAGTCAAGACATTGACATTGACCATGCGGGGGTGTATTTAAGAGTACATTTAGACAACAAACCTGACCTCTGAATGACAATTTGACAATTTCCATGAAATCTCACACTTTTATTCATCAAATGAGTTGCAAAATCAATAGAAAATAAAGTCAAGACATTGACGAGGTTAGAAATAATTATGTTTATTTGAAATAATAATTTTGTCCTTCAAACGTTGATTTCGTCAAAGAATTCTCCATTTGCAGCAATACAGCCTTCCAGACCTTTGGCATTCTAGCTGCCAATTTGTTGAGGTAATCTGAAGAAATTTCACCCCACGCTTCCTGAAGCACCTCCCAGAAGTTGGATTGGCTTGATTGGCACTTCTTACGTAACATACGGTCAAGCTGCTCCCACAACAGCTCCAGAGGGTTGAGATCTGGTGGCTGTGCTGGCCACTCCATTACAAACAGAATACCAGCTGACTGCTTCTTCCCTGAATAGTTCTTGCATAGTTTGGAGGTGTGCTTTGGGTCATTGTCCTGTTGTAGGAGGGAATTGGCTCCAATCACTGTCCACAGGGTATGGCATAGCATTGCAAAATGGAGTCATAGCCTTCCTCATTCAAAATCCCGTTTACCTTGTACAAATCTCCCACGTAACCAGCACCAAAGCAGCCCCAGACCATCACATTGTGTTCTTCTGTGTGATCCAAAGACCTCAAACTTAGATTTGTCTGTCCATAACACTTTTTTCCAATCATCCTCTGTCTAATGTCTGTGTTCTTTTGCCCATCTTAATCTTTTCTTTTTATTGACCAGTTTCAGATGTAGTTTTTTCTTTGCCACTCTGCCTAGAGGGCCAGCATCTCAGAGTCACTTCTTCACTGTGGACGTTGAGACTGGTGTTTCGCTGGTACCATTTAATGAAGCTGCCAGTTGAGGACCTGTGAGGTGTCTGCTTCTCAAAGTAGAGACTCGAATGTACTTATCCTCTTGCTTAGTTGTGCACTGGGGCCTCCCACTTCTCTTTCTATTCTGGTTAGAGCCCGTTTGTGCTTTCTCTGAAGGGAGTAGTACACACAGTTGTAGGAAATCTTCAGTTTCTTGGCAATTTCTTGCAAGGAATAGCCTTCATTTCTCAGAACAAGAATAGACTGTTGAGTTTGAGAAGAAAGTTCTCTTTTTCTGGCCATGTTGAGAGTACAATCAAAACTACAAATGCTGATGCTGTAGATACTCAACTAGCTCAAAGGAAGGCCAGTTTTATAGCTTCTCTAATCAGCACCACAGTTTTCAGCTGTGTTAACATAATTGCACAAGGATTTTCTAATCATCAACACCTATGTAGATATTTCAATAAAATCATCCATTTGCAGCTAGAATAGTCATTTACCACATTAACAATGTCTAGACTGTATTTCTGATTAATTTAATGATATCTTCATTGAAAAAAATAGTGCTTTTCTTTAAAAAATAAGGACATTTCTAAGTAACTTTTGAACAGTAATGTATATATCAATTCAATTTACACAAAAGTCAGACTCTTACCTTCAACTATGAACCTCAGGAAAACATTTATAGAATGTGTAAATTTAAATGTAAAAGGTAACATAGTACAAAAAGTACAAATACTCAAGGATTTATCTGTCACCTATGACCACAATTACACCCCCATAACAGTTGTTATTAAAGCAGACCTAAATTGCTGGTCATTACTACCGATGACCAGCTGTCAAGGGATAAAGGTGGACTAGCTTTACCTTGCTTAGAAGAGTACCACAGAGCAGCACAGACCTTTCTGGTTTCTTGATGTGACCCTGAGTATGATGCAAAATGGAAGGACTTCGAACAAAATCAAAAAAATATACCAAGTCTTAGAGACAAAACTCTCCTGAAAAAGTGTTTGGAAATCTGTCAAACTGGATTGCAGTCTTTCTAAACCACGTGTCAAACTCAAGGCTTATTTTTTGTGGCCTGCAAGACCTTAAAAGCCATATGATTGTCTTGAAATAAAAATGTATGCTACATAGTGTACAGTGACCCACAAAATGATGACAACCTGCAATGTTAGAGTGCAATGTTTACGTATTGGTGTTTAACTAAAGTGGTTTTCTAACAAGTGATAGAGGTGAAAAAGATTTTCAAATAATCCCAAAATGTCCAGGAAGAGAAGAATTGATGCAGAGGGAAGGCAATTTCATGAAAGAAGGGAAAGCGACTACATGTTTGTACGTCAAGGAGAAAAATTGGTATGTCCTCTGTGTTACGAGGCAGTGTTGGTGATGAAGGAATACAATTTATGTCGGCATTTTGATGCCAAACACAGAGCCAAGTATGATAAATTTATTCTGGAGAAAAAGATCAAATTGTTCAATTGCAGCAGAATTTCGTTACAAAAGCCACAGCCAAAAATGATGTGGCAGTGAAAGCTAGCTTTATTGTGGCTGAAGAAATTGCCCGAGCTTCAAGGTGTTTTTCAGTTGGTGCATTTTTGAAGATTTGCATGCTAAAAGTATGTGGGCAGGTGTGCCCCGACCAGATACAGACTTTTCAAAATGTCAGTTTGTCAAGAAACACCATCGCAGTTAAGGAACTAGCAGGCAATCAGATTGCACAGCTGATAGAATAGACTTGCCGTTACCTGACTTACATTCATTAGCTGTTGGCAAACACACAGACAACATGGATACAGCGCATCTTTCCATTTTTGTAAGAGGTGTGAAGGCAGACTTCACTGTCAGTGAGGAGCTCTTGGATGTAACTGCTTTGCATGGGACGCCGATGGGGATAAACGTAAATAAAACTAAAATAGCCTGGGAAAAGTTGGTGGTGCTAACTACCGATGGTGCACATGCAATATGTGGAGAAAACAGCTCTGATAACCTATCATTGCATTATCCACCCTAGAGGCTCTGTGTGGAAAGGTTTTGGAACTGGATGGTATAATGAAGATACAATACATTACGGATGTATGCCCTCTGCAAGGCTGTCTGCAGCCATTTGTTTTTGTAAAATGCCACATCTGTCACACGCTCTAAGCAGCTCACAATTATTTGTTGTACCATAGTTCTGCCCCTCTCAACTGACAAAAAAGTTTTCACTGTAGTAACTTGTGTTTGATATTTGACTTAGTTTCACTGAAACATTTGATCTTTGATTGATGTAGTAATGTATGTTTCTTTACCTGATAAAGGGATTTATGTTATAACACAGAGCAACATGCTTACAAATATCTTTACATTTATGTAAATGCATGTACAATATTTGTACACTTGAATAAATAATAATCAAATGCAAAGAGTTATTTAACAATATGTTAAGTAGTTACATTGATACAGTCTTACAGTTACAACCGGCCCTTTGAGGGCAACCATAATGCTGATGTGGCCCAGAGTGAAAATGAGTTTGACACCCCTGCTTTAAACATTTGACATAAAGAACTTAAATACGTTGAATTTGAAAGAATATAGCTCAACTGGGTGGTAGATTTTAACACTGGATGCATATGGGTATTAATTCATACTATATAATATCTTTACTCCCAGTAAAGATTTGGATGCATTACAACAACTAACAGAAAATTACAGTGTAGGGAAACAATTTTTTTTTCAGATATCTTCAAATGAGACATTATTTACTCAGAAATATTAGAAATACATGAGAGAAAGGAATGACTCTGATTAAGATATTTATTGAGGCTTGTCAAGGTAATACTACCAGAATACTGATTTCCAGGATTTTCCAGGATTTATTCAGCCTTACAGTTAAAAAGGGGTCACTCCACAATGTATGTTCAATCAAGGTGGGAGAGAGAAGCTAACATAAGTTATAGTTTCAGGCAGGTTCGAAATCAGAAGATGTCCAGCAGTGCTATCAGCTCAGAACTGGCAGAAACCAGTTGGTACCCAGGTACAGCCATCTACTGTCCGAAGAAGCCCGGCCAGAAGTGGTCTTCATGGAAGAGTTACAGCCAAAAGGCCATACCTCCGACATGGAAACCAGGCCAAGCAACTCAACTATGCACGAAAACATAGGGAATGGCAGCAGGTGCTCTGGACTGATCAGTCAAAATTTGAAATATTTGGCTGTAGCAGAAGGCAGTTTGCCAAAGGGCTGGAAAGCGGTCCAATAATGAGTGTCTGCAGGCAACAGGTAAGCATGGTGAAGGTTACTTGCAAGTTTGGGGCTGCGTTTCTGCAAATGGAGTTGAAGATTTGGTCAGGATTAATGGTGTCCTCAATGCTGAGAAATACAGGCAGATACTTATCCATCATGCAATACCATCAGGGAGGTGTATGATTGGCTCCAAATTTACTGTGCAGCAGGAGAACTACCCCAAACGTACAGCCAATGTCATT
Source organism: Chaetodon trifasciatus (assembly GCA_037975065.1). Taxonomy (NCBI): domain Eukaryota; kingdom Metazoa; phylum Chordata; class Actinopteri; order Chaetodontiformes; family Chaetodontidae; genus Chaetodon; species Chaetodon trifasciatus. Next base: position 20,853,012 of record JBBMOE010000002.1, read on the forward strand.
TAGAACCATCTTCAGCATAAAGAAGAGCAAGAAGTCCTGGAAGTGATGGTATAGCCCCCACAGAGCATTGAACTCAACATCATCAAGTCTGTCTGGGATTACATGAAGAGAAAAAAGGATTTGAGGAAGCCTACGTCCACAGAAGATCTGTGGTTAGTTCTCCAAGATTTTTGGAACAACCAACCAGCCGAGGTTCTTCAAAAACTGTGTATAAGTGTACCTAGAAGAATTGATGCTGCGTTGAAGGTAAAGGGTGGTCACACCAGATATTGATTTGCTCTAGATTTCTCTTCCATTCATTCACTGCATTTTGTTAATTGATGAAAATATCAACACTTACATTTTTGAAAACATTCTTAGTTTACAGAATGTTTTCACATCTGCCTCAAACTTTTGCACAATACTGTATATGTAAAAAAAAAAAAGAAATGTAAAACTAATTCAGCTGTTAGGAATATATTGCATGGCACGCAGGTGTGCACATCACATGCACATGTGTACACACACACACACACACACACACACACACACACACACACACACACACACACACACGATAATCAACTTAAGTTGGGGGAACAAGTGGGGATTGTCAAGGTTAGGGTTAACCTTACCCAGAGCTGACAGCTGGTTGCCAAGCACATTCAATACTGACTGAGTCACAGAAGAGTCAGATGTATCACCCAGATAGAACCGAATTAGAGGATACTGTAAAACCACTGCTGTACATATTGCATTTATTTATTTTTGTTGTTGTTTGTTTTTCAGTTGAATTATACTGAAAGTATAATTTTTATTTATTTATTTATTTAAAGTTAAATAAACACATCTCAGTATTGATCAAAACAATCACAATTATTTCTGCCATAATAGAGCTGCCCTATTGCATTCTTAGATTATTCCAAATGTTTCCAACAATGTTAAAGCACAGAGAAATTTGTAACTTTATTCAAGGTAAGAGTGTGTTTCATTTGGTCACCTGCAATGTTGACACAGGAGACACCGGAAGTCAGCAAACGTGTGTAAACATAACATAAACTTTTATACATTACCTCATCCTTGAACATTTCTGCCTAAGTCACAACATGTTTTCATCGGCAATGGTGGTTTTTAGGTTGTTGTCATTGTTTTGGTTGAGAGACCCCTTGCAGCAGAAATTACATATTGTGTGTTTAAGAAAGCAGTTTTTCCTGATGCAAATGCATGTGCTAATGGTTTTGTTACTGTCCTCACTAATAACCACAGACTATTTGCAATTTTTCCAGATCTCTGGATTCTGAAAAGAAACTCCTATATACTATACTTTTTCTGGTGTGCATGTAGTCCTTTGTCTTGTCTGTAGTTTACGAAACAGTTATAACTTAACTCTTCTTTATTTGCAGATATGCTGCTTGTGTGAATTATAACTATTGCTAATGCATCTAAGAGGAATATAAAAATATACAAAATTGCTGAAAAATGAAAATATATCTTTCCTTTAATATATCATAGTAGATAGAGTAGGACATCAGAGACTGCAGTTTTCCTGTTGTATTTTTGTTGTCCTTTAGTAACCCTTTGTTGTTCCTGCCTAGCGGATGGCGAAGCAATGGAGCTGCTTTGGCAGCTGCGAGCCCAGCGCCGCCAGTTGTCCCCTGAGCTCCCAGAGACAGTGACCTGTCTTAATGCTCCTGATGGCAGCCTCCTGTACCTGGTGGGCACTGCCCACTTCAGTGACAGCAGCAAAAAGGATGTGGCCACAGTGAGTGATTTGTACAGTACTCTGTGCCACTTATGCCCTTTTAAAAATATGATGGAGTAACTCGGCGAACATGGATAAGTTCTGTGAAGTAGCACCTTGAAGTGATGATTAGTTGTACTGTAACGAGGCTGGCATTTCTCTTTTGCCAAGCATTATCTTTTTTTGTCCACATTGATATGTTTTTGTCCAAACGTCCTCCGTCACTGCTCATTTGGCTTTTTGTCTCTTTCTTCTTCTCTTGAGCTCTGTTTTTCTCGCTCTGTCTCTTATCTAACATACCCATTGCTTTCTCTCTCTTTCTCACACAGACGATCCGTGCTGTGCAGCCAGATGTGGTGGTGGTGGAGCTGTGCCAATACAGGGTGTCTATGTTGAAAATGGACGAGAGTACACTGCTGAGAGAAGCCAAAGATATCAACCTGGAGAAGGTTCAGCAGGCCATCAAACAGGTCAGGCTTTCAAAACGATGATTAACAGTAGTGGTACTAGGAATGAAAAAAAATGCAAGAAAAGAAAAAAGAGATAAAGAAGGGAAAAGAAAAACAAAGACAGTGAGAGTACTGTATATTCTGAAGGAGGCAGTAATAGTGTTCTGGATTTGAAACAGCTCTTATCCTATGATGGGGAAAAACACTGAAGGGGATTGCAGCATGCACTCAACCTCTCAAGACTCCAGCGGTGCAGCAGGGGGTTGTTGCATTAATTGGTCTGCCCATCTATGTACACATTTGCTATGTTTAAGTCTATAATCATTCCCTACATAATTGGAAAGATAAAATTCTTGTGATTTGACTGATACGAATCATTTCACGATACAGTCACAACAGCAGGTAAAATCAACAACAACGATTTCGACTGACATTTTACTTGACCGGTTAGGATCTTCCTTTTCATCTCTACAGCTGACAATAGCCAACGAGAGTCAGCGTTAATAACCTTTATTCGTATCACACTTTTCATACAAGAGTTGTTGCTGTAAGTGGTTTACAACAAAGAAATCACATGCATCGAGTGCTTCACGTACAAAAGCTAGAATGGACATAATAGCAACTTCAAAGAACAAAAGAGTCGCTGATGAACTGAGATTGGGCCTGTTTGTCTGATGCACAGATTTCAACAAATAAGTTTTATTAAGTTTTACTTTTTATTAAAGAAAAAAAAGATCAACTCATGATAACATGTGCAAACTCATCATCAAAGAAATTACAATGATCAAAGAAAACTAGCAGGCAACAGAAAATACAGCAACCCGGCTCACCCCCTCTCTCTCCCTCAGACAAAGGTGAACAGGTAAGTATATTAACTGAATGTCCCCGCCCATAACATGTGGCCTGCTATCCCCCATTCAATATGACCACAAAATAAATAATATCATAACCAAAACAAACACTAAAAATAACAATCAATACACCCCTTATAAAAATAAAAAGAATGAAAATAAAAAGAAATAAAAATAATAATAATAATAAATAGAAAAAATAATTCATTCATTACTCCTACACAACAGCCCCTAATTAGTAGATTATTATGCATAATAATTTCCCATATTCACATTAATTGGTGACATGAACCATTAAAAGCTTAATATTCAAAGTCCATAATTCATATTGTGTCATCTTTCTTCCCGAGTCACAAGACAGTACAGCCAGATGTCACTGACACCCAGGCAAAGTCAAAGGCATTTTAGTCATCGTTCTGTGGTCTGTCTGTCAGTCAAAATCAAAGTCAAGCAGGAGCTTTTCCCATGACCAAAGAATTTCGAGGTGCTGTGTTGTCCACAGTAAGCACTACATCTCCTGAGATAATGTTCCACTTCACTCCAGACCATCTCTGATGCTCATGTATTGAACTTGCTTCCATTGCTCTTGAGCGTACACATCAGCCTCCTGAAAGTCCCCTGGTGGTAAAGATGGTAGTTTTCAACAGCAACAGATGATTTGGCATCAATGCTTCCAGATCATTAGGATCTGTTTTTAACACTTGAACACGTCTTCTGACAGTAAGCCATGAGCTGCTTCTTCAATCTCAAGATGCAAACTACAGCTTTTCTCAAGCCAGTCCAAGATGAAAAATAATTGATAATGCCAGTCACAGCATCAGCTTCCTCTGTGGCCAGTACAGCATTCATCGCCACAGCTTTTTTGACCTCAGGGTCATCTGCTGGAAGTTGATGTACATCTTCAAGATTAACCGGCCATGAACTCTCAGGTTGAATAAGAAACTGGGGACCTGACACCCATGTCACATTTTTGAGAAATGCATCCACTTTCAAACCTCTGGAGGCCACACCAGCTGGATCGTTTGCAGTGTCTACATACCTCCATTGTTAAACCTTGAGGATTTCTGAGATTCTGTTGGCAACCAAGAATTTGAACCTGGTGGTTTCATTCCTGATATATTTGAGTACGGATGCACCGTCTGTCCAAAACACAGAATCCTTAAGATCCATGTATAGCTCCCTCCTCCATAGGACATCAATGTGACTTGCCAGGGTAGCAGCGATGAGCACCATATGAGGGATTGTAACAGACTTAAGTGGAGCCACCCAAACCTTTCCCACGACAAAGGCACTGTGTACTTGTGAGCATGCGTTGTGTGACAGCAGGTAATTTACTACTCCATAGCCATCTTCACTTGCATAACAGAAATGACGTAGCTGTGCCCTGGTTGTTTTTCCAAAGTCGGATGGTGTCAGACACCTCATGATTTTAAAGTCCTCCACATGACACAGTCCCTGCAGGCAACTCATCCACTTCTCAGACACTGCTTCAGGCATGATGTCATCCCAGCTGAGTACTCTCTTGCACAGATCCTTTAATATTTTCTTGGCTGTCAACACAACAGTGCTCAGTATTCCAAGCGGATCAGAGATGGAGCTAACAGTTGAGAGAATTCCTCTCCTGGTAAGTGGTCTGTCCTTGATCACAATCTTAAACTTGAAGGCATCAGACTGAATGCACCATTCCACACCAAGCACTCTCTCCACAGGTAGCTGACCCTGATCCAGATCCAACCTTTTCATTTCCTTTACTCGCTGAACCGTCCTTTGTTGTCTTCTGCATGTTTCCTGAGAGCAAAATTGGCACAGCTGGGAAAAGTTGCCCCAAAGAGATGCACCAGTGGACTCTTACCTGGTGAAACAAGGATTCCACATCTGCTATGATCACCACAGATTCTTTCCTGAATCTGGTCACCACTCCAATCCACAAACTTGTGAGATCAGGTCCGTGCAGAAGCTGAGCATTGAGAGATATTCATTGGAAACTCACTCCACAATCAAAGTCAATTCTGATCTTCCTTTATGTTGGATGGTAAATGCCATGGTGCGGGATGAACCAGATTTTGCCATCACAACGTTTCAGGTATGAAACACGTTGCTCAACAGTCTGTTATTTGGCATGTTGGAGTCCTTGTTCCTTAATGGTAAATTAATCTGGTAATTTCCATATACTTGCTTTGCTAAGTATGTGACCAATTCCATAACCTTTTGATTCTCTCTTGACATTCCGGATTGTTCATCCGCACTGGGAAATCTGTCTTGAACTGTTGCTGCAAAAGTTCCTTCAAATTCAAAACTGACACTGTGTTCACCGATAACTCTGGCTGTCCACAATCCATAATTTCCTCACTTTCTCGTTCATAGTCCAGCCAAGCATTGTCCTGATTGCGTACGGCCCACCATTTACACTGTGAATGACTTCCAATGGTTCCAAGACCTTGGGAATATTTGTCCCAATCAGCAGCTCAATTTCTGCATCTATCTCAGGAAGATTTTAGTTGAGCCCATCCCTGAACATCCCTTTCTCTTGGAATGTTCCCTCTGTGTACAGGCATACACTCCTGAGTATAAGTTTTGGGCAATTCACAAAAGTTGTCACTTTTTTTAACCCCCAGTCCTGAGACAATATGGCTACTCACAACTTTCTGTTGGCCCATTGTCCTCAAGAGAATATGTGCCTTCTTTCCTGTGAGGCCTAGGTGTATCAATGCCTGTGTAAAAAAGACTGCTGTACTTCCTTGCTCCAGGAAAGCATATGTATAAGATTTTCACCTGTCTCTCAATAAAATATGTAATGTCACTGAAATTAGCTCTCTTCTGTCGTTCACAAGCTACAGTTCTCCATTTGTCTCTTTGTTTGTCTAAGTCAAATTTCTTATAATGGTGAGCTTGTTAGTAGGCAGATCTAGCTCATGTAAATATCCCACCCCTTCCATGGCATTAGAACAGCTTCTGAGAAAAAGGCTGTAGTCTTGGAGGACTTTTACATCTGTTTTAATGTGGGAGGCCATGAAAGAGCCCTTTCCATATATGCAGAAGCAGCTTTCTGCTCATTTCCAAAGTGCTTTAGCTTTAACATAGCTCCTTTCCCTCCCTTGGACTCAACTCCCACATCCCCCACCATCCCCCACAGCACCCCCTCCACTAGCACCATCCCCTGCCTGACTGCGGGCCAGGTAAGAAGACAGCTGGAGATGCTGCACCTGGGCAAGGCTGCTGGCCCTGACGACATTAGTTCCAGAGTCCTGAGGACTTGTGCCAGCCAGCTGTCTGTGATCCTGGGTCACCTCTTCAACCTGAGCCTGAGCCTGTAGAGAGTCCCGGTGCTGTGGAAGACATCCTGCGTGGTTCCTGTCCCAAAGAAGAAATCTCCATCTGGCCCCAACGACTACAGACCCTTTGCCCTTACATCACTCATGATGAAGGTGCTGGAGAGGCTGGTCCTGGCCCACCTCTGACTGCAGGTGAAATCATCACTGGACCCTCTACAGTTCACCTACCAACCCCACCTGGATGTGGACGACGCCATTATACACCTGCTGCAGCGTGCTCACTCCCACCTGGATTGTAGCAGCAGCACTGTGAGGATTACTTTCTTTGATTTCTCCAGTGCATTTAATACCATCCAGCCACTGCTCCTGGATGAGAAGCTGCGAGTGATGGGAGTCGACATGCCCACTATCTCCTGGATTACTGACTATCTGACAGACAGACCGCAGTTTGTCCGACTGGGTAACGTTCTGTCGGAGACCGTGGAAAGTAGTACAGGAGCGCCACAGAGTATTGTTCTGTCTCTTTTTCTCTTCACCTTGTACACCTCAGACTTTCAGTACAACTCTTCATCGTGCCACCTACAGAAGTTTTCGGATGACTCAGCTGCGGTGGGGTGTATAAAGGATGGACGAAAGGAGGAATACAGAGCAGTGGTGGATTTTGTGGAATGGTCTGGTCGAAATCACCTGCTGCTTAACGTGGCCAAGACCAAGGAGATGGTTATTGTTTTCAGAAGTAACAGGATGACCACACAACCACTATGTATTCTGGGGGAGGATGTCGCAGTGGTGGAGGATTATACCTCGGAGTGCACCTCGACAACAGACTGAACTGGAAAACTAACATCAACACTGTTTACAAGAAGGGGATGCGCAGACTCTATTTCCTGTGTAGGCTCAGATCATTCAACGTATGCAGCAAGATGTTGGAGATCTTCTACCAGTCTGTTGTTGCTAGTGCACTGTTCTTTGCTGCAGTGTGCTGGGGGAGCAGCATCAGAGCCGGTGATACCAACAGACTGAACAAACTGATCAGGAAGGCCAGCTCCGTTATTGGCTGCAAATTAGACACCTTTAAGGAGGTGGAGAGGAGGACACTGGACAGACTGTTATCCATCATCAGGAATCAGAAAAAGTTTTATTGCATTTTGTATGATTTTACACATACCAGGAATTTGTTTTGGTGAAGCTGGTGCATGACAAATCTTCCAAAAATAAGCTATTAAAAATTAAAAAAAATATACCAATATAAATATATATACACAGTCTGTTTTTTTCTTTCAGAATAAAAAGAGCAGTTTAAAAAAATATACCAATATAAATATATATACACAGTCTGTTTTTTTCTTTCAGAATAAAAAGAGCAGTACAGCTGGCAGCGATACACTAAAATAACAAGGAAATCCAAGCTGAGCGTTAATGTAACGCATAGAGTTATGGCAATGTCAGTGTGACAAGTAGAGGCAGAGGTGGAGTGTGTAGAGTGTCGGGGGGGTTCCAGGCCTTGTTGATAAGGCTGACAGCAGACAGGAAAAAACTGTTCTTGTGGCGTGAGGTTTTGCAGCCTCCTGCCAGATGGGAGTGTCTCGAAAAGTTTGTGTCCGGGGTGGGAGGGATCAGTCACAATCTTTCCTGCATGCCTCAGGGTCTTGGAGCTGTACAGGTCCTGAAGAGACGGGAGATTGCAGACAATCACCTTCTCTGCAGACCGAATGACACGCTGCAGTCTGCCCTTGTCCTTGGCGGTGGCAGCAGCATACCAGATGATGATGTAGGAGGTGAGGATGGACTCAATGATGGCTGTGTAAAAGTGCACCATCATTGTCTTTGGCAGATTGAATTTCTTCAGCTGCCGTAGGAAATGCATCCTCTGCTGTGCTTTCTTGATGAGGCAGCTAATGTTTTGCTCCCACTTGAGGTCCTGGGAGATGATAGTTCCCAGGAAGCAGAAAGACTCCACAGTGTCAATAGTGGAGTCACAGAGGGTGATGGGGGCAGGTGAGGCTGAGTTCTTCTTGTAGTCCACAACCATCTCCACTGTCTTTAGATTGTTGAGCTCTAGGTTGTTCTGGTTGCACCAGGTAACCAGATGGTCAACCTCCCACCTGTAGGTGGACTCGTCACCATCAGAGATGAGTCTGATGAGGGTTGTGTCGTTCGCAAACTTCAGGAGCTTGACGGACTGGTGACTGGAGGTGCAGCTGTCCGTATACAGGGAGAAGAGCAGAGGAGAAAGAACGCAGCCCTGGAGGGATCCGGTGCTGATGGTCTTTGCGTCAGAGACGTGTTTCCCCAGCTTCACACACTGTTTCCTGTCAGACAGGAAGTCTGTAATCCACCTGCAGGTGGAGTAAGGCACGCTCAGCTGTGAGAGCTTCTCCTGAAGCAGAGTTGGGATGATGGTGTTAAAAGCAGAGCTGAAATCCACAAACAGGATCCTGGCGTACGTTCCTGCTGAGTCCAGATGCTGGAGGATGAGGTGGAGGGCCAAGTTGACTGCATCATCTACAGAGCTGTAGGCAAACTGCAGGGGGTCCGGGAGAGGGTCGGTGATGTGTATGGATCATGGATAACCCTGAACATCCTCTTCACCACCTCGTGGACAGACAGCAGCGTTCCTTTTCCAATAGACTGCTCCAGCTCCGCTGGACTGCTTCAGAAAATCATTCCTGCTACCAGCCATCACAATGTATAACAGTAATTTAAACAGTTAATCGCTACCAACCTCACAAACCCCAATATTTCAGTGTTACATATTATCTGCACTACTGTAATATTGCACATACTGTTTATTGTTTACGTTTATTTATCATCTGCAACTTGCACATATACTACTAGTTTTAGAACAACCCAATTTTTCCAGTTATTTATTGCAATTCAAGTCATTCAAGTCCAATGGATAGCTTGAAATGGTACAAAGGTAAGTGCTGAACTGCCAGAGCTTACAAAAAATGGCTAGGTTACCCGAAAGGTACATTTCAGAATTATACAAAAAGGCCTTTTTCAGGGAACACGAACTGGGTTAACAATTTAAAGCTGTTCTGCAGCAGTGGATGTTGATCAAGCCTTGAAAGCTGCTGCTATTAATTCCTACAGGTGTTCCAACTTTTCTTGATTGCTTACAACACCCTCTGTCTGCATAAAAAGCATTCTTGAAACACACTGTGGCATCAATTAAACAATATTGTACTACAGAAATTAGTGTTATGCTACAAAAATGGCAAGAAAAAGACAATTAACAATAGAAGAGAGACAGATCAACAGTCTGGAGAAATCTTCAGTTCACATTATTTCTTGAGGTCACAGGTAAATCATAGCAGCACTGGTCTCAGAATGAGCTCTCCCAGGATCTCCGTCAGAATGAGCACAGATTTCTGATAACAGTTCACATTTATCTTCTTGGGCTTAAGACAGCCCCGTACAGAAGTTGGACTTGCGCGACGGAATGTAATTGGCCAGTTACCAAACGTGGACAGCCCAACTACTGTCCACATCTTGTCCTTGGAATGTGATGTCACTGACAGAAAAGAGAGAAGAGAAAAGTGTCATCTGCCTCCTGTTATCCAAACTGGCTTCCACCAGTCATGTTATCTTACACAGAGGGTACTGCATGACGCTGTAGAATGCTGTGGTAGCCATTTTGTTTTTTCTCAGTTTGTGCATTTAAAACTAGTGCTGTCAATCAATTAAAGTATTTAATTGCGATTAATCTCATGAATGTCATAGTTAACTCGTGATTAATCGCAAATTAATCGCACATTTTTATCTACTCTAAATGTCCCATTAATTAGCATTTTAATACTCTTATCAACATGGAAAAGTGGATAGGCTTGCTTTGTGCAAACGTTTTTTATTGAAAACAACAACGTGTAGTGTTATTTCACACTAACATTCTCACTTTGAGCAGTCATTCACATTTGAAGCAAAATCTCACACAATTTAACACTGTCAATAAACAGATGACAAAATATTAAATACTTGGTTACAAAAAAGCCCCTTCAACAACCCTTTCTAAGGGATCAAAACAGGGTGATACAAAATAAATTTACAAAGTGCACATCAGTGTAAACTAGAACTCAGCCTATAGTGCAGTTAAACCACGGCTTAAACTTTCCTTTCTTAAGTTTCCTTTGAACATACCAGCAGTCAGACTATGATGCTCTTCTTTTTATTCACCAGAGGCTTATCAACCCAGCCTCTTATTTCTCTCCAGAAAGAATGAACATTACTTGGCTATGGCTGCAGTAAGCTTGTTCTTAGTTGCGGTATCCATATGCCTCTGTCGAAAGCCATCCATTGTCGCCTTGTTTTGACAAGGAGGCGGCGGAGAATTCACATTAGACGTGTGTTTGGCCAAGTGGTATTTCAGATTGGATGTATTACGGTGCTAATTCAATTCACACCAACAGTACACACAGATAACTTTGGTCTTGTCAGTCGACCCATCTGGCAACTTTTTGACACTAAACTTTCCATTCAGAATCTTGTTCGCATCCAATTCGGCGTTTTGCGCTTAAGGTCCACACAAACCGGTAACCTACTTTTTTACAGCTAGCAAGTAGGCAAGACCAAACATGCATGTGGGGCGTGCCTATTGTTTTGTTTCTGGTTTACAATCGGATCCTGTAGTTTTCCTAACGTTACTAGCAGTGGCCACAGATTATAAAAAACTACAAGTTCACTAGGTCACAAAGAGTGTTAATGACGTGATAAAAAAATGACGCCGTTAAAATTGATTTGTTTTAACGCGTTAATAACGCAATATTTTTGACAGCACTATTTAAAACACATCCATTTCAAAACTTGCAACACCAGCATTTGTTTGACAATTTCCCTCTTTATATTTCTGCATTTGTTACACATCCACAGACAGAAAGGGAATTCATCCAATAAACATCATTCACATGACACAAAGCCACGGAGCAACAGTGTCTTCAGAGACAGAGCCGCATTTCCCAGCATTGAGATAAATTCAATTCGATTCAGTGAGGGACTGAGGTTTGGCCTGTTCACTGAGATTTCAACAAACAAGTTTTTATTAAACTTTTTATTAACTCATGATCAAAGTAATTACAATGATCAAAGAAAAATAGCGGGCAACAAAAAATACGGCAACTCAGCCCACCCCCTCTCTTTCCCTCAGACAAAGAAAGGTTAGCAGGTGAGTATATTAACTTAATATTCCCGCTATAACCATGTGACCCGCTGTCCCCCTCCTCAATATGACCACAAAATAACTAATATCTTAACCAAAACAAACACACACACAAAAAAAAACAATCAATACACCCCTTAACCATATTACCAATGAAAAGAAAAAAATAACCATTCATTCATGGCTCCTACAGACATAAAAACAGAGATAATGTTTTTTGTTTTTTTTTAAATAAAATAGAGAATTTGATAATAATAGTAAAAGTAAGATAGAACAAGGAGTACAAATAAGATTAAATAAGGTTGAAAGGAAGGGCTTTATTCTCATCTTTTGTGTAAAGAGCCAGCCAATTGTAGCCAATAGGGCAGATGACTGACACTCTCAACAGTGTTAATATTGATATGACACAGGCTTTGAAATGATAAATATTGTGACCTTTATGGAGAACGCCTCAACATACCATAACTATGCAATATACATTTTCTGTGGTATTGCTATCAGTTTCAGATTGAACTTGGATTTTGGTAAAGCTTCATGCTGTGGTCCCATTGTGTTTTCCAGCTAATAAGACCATCTGCAGGCATCTGTCTGCAAAAAAAAAAAAAAAATATTCAGGTGGAAGTCAAAACCCTCTGCTTCAGTCTGTTCAGACTTCTATTTCACCATGCCAGTATCACTGACAGTGATTCTGACTGCTGTGGATAAAATCATGCATGTACTCCAAATAGTTCAAGAAGAGCTTTCAATTGACTTTGGGCATGCCTTGAATATGTGTTTTATGCTGATTTTATGGGAATGGAAAGGGATTTTAATGGAGAAATGAATGATCTCTGGTGTATGATGGACAAAGAGAATTAACTGAATTAACTGAGTTGTGGTCACGTAACTGCACAAGACTGAACAATGGGTGCTGAATGCACATCTGTGTTTTTGTGAATGCTTATTTCTGTCCTCTGTGTTTGTCAGAATGGGCTGATGTCTGGCCTGATGCAGATTCTTCTGCTCAAAGTTTCAGCTCACATCACAGAGCAGCTGGGCATGGCTCCTGGAGGAGAGTTTAGAGAGGCCTTCAAAGAGGTAAAAGGCACACAAATGAAATTTGAATTAAATGGGTGGATGAAAGTTTCTCTCTTTTCTGTTTGTTTTATCCTCGTTTTTTTTATCCCCAATGTTTTTCTTACACAGGCTGGACGGGTGCCATTCTGTAAATTTCACCTTGGGGACAGGCCGATCCCTGTGACGTTTAAGAGGGCCATTGCTGCTCTCAGTCTATGGCAGAAGGCCCGGCTGGCATGGGGTCTTTGCTTTCTGTCAGACCCAATCAGGTAAAAGCTTACCTTAATACCATGCAATATTTTGAGCCTGTCTTTCTCAATATCCAATATCCATCATCATCATCATTCATTCTTGTTTAAGAATGAATAGAGATTTACTATTCGTTGTACTGGATTCTTAAGTTTAAGCCACCTCTATGGTGGCCCCTGAGGGTCAAACAACATTTCACAAAACACATCAACATTTCACAAAACACAACACTTCACAAATACAACATTTCAGGAAACACAACAACATTTCCCAAAACCCAACAACATGTCAGATTACAGAAAAAGAGGAACCACACTGGACATCATGTTGTGATTGGACAGAACCCTGGTGACAGTTCAATGTCATTTTGATTTTCTCATGCAGTGAAAATCTAATTCATAACTGATAACATCACTGCACATAAAGAGAAGACAGGCAGTCAAGACAGAGCGGTGCCATGCAGCAGTGAGTTATTCAGACCATTGTTGAGAAAGCAAGAAATGCACACAAATCTATCAGGTTGTTATGTAACAAACTGTTTGCATGCTGCTCAGCAAAAACTTGAATGTAATTATACCTCAATACTGAAATCTAGTGATATAAGCAAACACAATTTAACATTTGTGGTTAACACTATACAGCTTTACCAAAATTCTCTTGTGATGCGTGAACAAATTTAACACCAAATAGGAGGAAGGCTCAAAGCCACTCCTTCTTGATAAAATATAGTTGTAATGTTAAACAGGTTTTTTGTGCACAATGGACAGTCTGAACATCAGGCTTTTTCTACGGCCTTAAGCACAAAACATAAACAATGTTAATCAGAGTCAGAAAAAAATTTTATCATGCTTAAAACTCTGAAAAGTAACAACATTTCAATGAGTAAGTAATCACAGTAATGTTACAGTGCTTTTTTAAGACAAAAAGACACCAACTGATACTTATGCCATTTATTTCTTTCCTCTACTTCAAAACATAACAAGCTGTGATATGAATCAAATTGTGGTCAGAACACATTTTGTTTGATTGACTCTAACTTTAACTGAATTTGAAACCTAACATTCATTGTCTTTGCATTTGAAAACCAAATCTGACAATAATTGTATTATAACTCTAAAGTAATAAATGTGAGTTTTGCAAAGGTGTGATAGGAAAGCACTGCCATTAAGTCAGAACTGCAGAATAGTCACAGAATTCAGATATAGCATACAAAACACAATGATAATCTGTCGCCAACACACCCTAGTGCTTGATGTGAATTCTCCAGACAATGACATACTCTGTTCACACAAGCAAATTTAGACTGTACATGGACTTTGTACTAGTGAGCTAGCAGGGAAATGTCTGGTTAATATTAGGTTCAACTGATTTGGACATTGTATTCACAGGAACAGCTCATTTGGGTAATGATCCGGAAACATACAGGCTAGCAATACATGTGTGAATATGGTTTTTGATGTCCCGAGGTGATCCACATGATTATCATGCCCTGATCCTAATACTATACATCCCTGCCCAACTTACCCAATAAATTGTGCATAGAGCTAAATTTTGGGGGAAACTGTTCGTAAATAGGTAGATTGTTCAAACAATGTCATTCAGCAGTTTTTGGCTTGATTAGTTACTGTGCCCACCACATGGATTAGAATTGAAAAGGTCCAAAACATGTCCTCTCTTGAAAGTAGGGTTGGGCGGTAATCCGGTAATAAGGTATCCTGCAGTATCTAAAAATAGCAACAGTATCAGTTTCATTACCGTCATTAAAAAAAAAATGCTGCGCATATAGGTCTATAGGGGCCTAACATAATTGTAGCATCGTCATAACAAAAATGAAGTCCACTCCGTTCAATGTATCTGGTTGAATTTTTACTTGAGAAAAAGGTCACTGTGCAAAAGTACATGATAATAAAATGAACCTGAGCAGTTTTACAGATGTTTTAACATAGGTATGTCCAGGCGCTCATTTAGGCGTATCTGGGCAGAGTAGGCTACTGTTGTCTCGTCCAAGCATATGGAGATGATCAGTTTATGTACTAGCAGGTTTAAGAGTCTCAGTTTGGTGGTCAGCACAGTTGAAGTGCAGTGAAAAAACGCTGCTACATGCCTCACTCAACCAAGCAGACAGCTGGTGTGGCTTACATTCAAACCCGCTTGTGAAGCAATGTTTAAAACATGTCTGTAAAACACTTTTTGTGGGGACAGTCCAGCCTGCTACATCCGTATTTCATGCATTGTCAGTAACCACAGCAATGATGACTGTTGTTATTCTTCATGTTGAGTTCCCACTACAAAATAGGAGATTTCAAAACCTCAGCTATGTTGAGTCCAGTGTGTGATTTGAACATGGGACAAAATTTTTAATTTCTCATTGTCCGGTCATAACTCGAGCTGTGGCTGTAATGTACCTCTGAGCAGCTTGTGAAGTTCACTTACCCGTGGTTATTGAGATACAGTCGCTTCTTTGAGGCTCTGTGTCACTTTAGCTTTTGTCCCTTGGTACAGAGCTGGTATCACTGTGCAACTGAAGTGTGGCTATTTTGTGTTTACTTTGGCTCCAATGTGTTTCCTAACCTCTGAATTGCTGTGAACCACAGAAGTCTTTGACTATGTATTCACCGATGCATCTGGTTATTTCTTCAGCTCTTGGACTGTTAAGAGGAAGCGGGGTTCCAAATCCTTTGTTCAGGCTTCTATGCCATAGAAGCCATCACAGTACGTTGTTGTGATTTCAGCTTTTCTGAGTGGTGATGTCAAATAGCTTCTCATATTTGGTGTGTTTCCCATAGTGTAGTTGACCATTGTCTGGCAGTATTTGCAAATTGTTTTGCGCTTGACAGTTTCCTTTTCACCATTGTCAGTTCGGGAAAATGAAAATGCTGCAACACACCAGCTCTCAATGTCTATGGAGCATCCTCAATCTCTTTTTCATTACTGGCATGTTCATCCATCATTTTCTCATTGGATTTATTTTTGGAAATGCTTGACTGTCACGCAATGACGGCAGTCTGTCTCCTTGGCTATTATGATTGCACACTCTCCTGTTAAACAAAAACAATGCAATTTCCGTCAGAGAGATAGTCAGTAACCATATATCGTCTCAGTAGATAACATCACAGTCCCACTACAGCATCAAGCCATATTTCTATCATGATATAGCTAGATTCGATATATTGTTCAAGGGCTGGATCCCCTGAATTGTGTATTTCTAGTTTTGTCAGAATCTCCTCCAAGTGCAATCTTTCACCCAAAATTTATACATTTTGGACTAAAATCAGGCTGTGAACAATGGAGGAGCCAGGGGGAGCTTGGCTCCCCTTAATGAGACATGAGCTCCCCTAACCACATGATTTGCGAAATTTTGGGGGGGTCTCTAAAATACTGACAATATGCTATTTTTGCCATGCATTCCTATCTTTCTGTATCGTCACTGATCATGCAATTAATTAGGCAATTATTGCTGTATGATTCATGCATGAGGTTGATTCACTCTAATAAAGATACCGGCGTGTATGCTATTCTTGCAATCACCATTGAAGCGTGACGGTGAGATATCAAATTTTACTCACGTTATACCGGTAAACTGAAAGATCAGAAGAAAACAAAAAAAAAAAACGTCCCACTCAGGCTGGTTTGTTGATACGTGACCCTTGATGTATTTGTACAGAGAAATGATTGTGCTCATCTTTGGTAGCTTTAACCATTGTTGAAGAAGACTCTTTTGATTTGATGCTCATACAGGTGTGTGTTTATAGACTGTTTTGCTGTTTGACCAATTTGTGTGTTTTTGTTGCCGATAAACTAGATTATAGTACATCACTGCAGAGTAAGCACTGTGCCCTGCTTTAGTTAGTCGTATTGTATTAACCTGTGATGTTTGGTTTCTCATATTGTGGAGGTTTGATGTGGTTATTAACTGATTAGATGATTATATCAGATGCAGAATCACACTAAGTCCTCTCCTTGAGGCAGGCAGAGCTCCCCGAAAGCCATGACATAGTTCACACACTGACTAAAAGGTAGGGTTGGGCGGTAATCCGGTAATAAGGTATCCCGCAGTATCTAAAAATTGCAATGGTATCAGTTTCATTACCGTCATTAAAAAAAATGCTGTGCATACAGGTCTATATCGGCCTAACATAATTGAAGCACCGTCATAACAAAAATGAAGGCCACTCTGTTCAATGTATCTGGTTGAAATTTTACTTGAGAAAAAGGTGGCTGTGCAAAAGTACATGCTAAAAAATGAACCTGAGCAGTTTTACAGATGTTTTAACACACGTATGTCCAGGCACTTGTTTGGGCGCATCTGGGCAGAGTACCGTTATGTCGTCCAAGCATACGGAGACACTCCTATGTTGAAAACACTTTTTCAGCTTCTTTTCTGCTTGCTATTGTTCTTAGCTCTCATAAAAGGACAAAATGCAAATAAAACAGTAAAACAACACTTCGGGCTGCTCGGCAGAGTCCTCTGAGCGCTCTGCTCATTCATGAGATGGAGCGGTGAAACTAACTGCGTGGTTACGCCGGTCAGTAGTTCAGCAGCCCACCCAAATTCACCATAGACACACCAATGACGATTTAGAAGGATGTAACCCCAGAGATAGGTTATTGCATGAAGAGCGCTCCCTCCACTCTAGAACCCCCTCCTCTTTATGTAAACAACCAGGACCTTTGTGATTGATCTTAAACTAACACAGAGTCATAGGGGGAGACATTAGCAGCGTTTTTCGAGCGGGAATATAACTTTTGACCACAAAACAGCAAAGTTAAGTCATACTTTATGATTTAGCAAAGTTTTTTTCTGCTACTCTTTGGCTGCTAGCTCGCTGAGTTTTCATCGCACAGTGAGGAGGCAGACATCTTTGTGATCATCAGACTCTCTGCTGTCATATGATAGTGGGCTTTTGTGGTTTGCATGAAGTGGTAAAATGACCAGATGCAGTACCTTTGACGTGCGCTATTTTTGTGTTTTCGTTACATGCGCATACAATTTCATGGGGTATGAATTATGTTTCGTTTGGGTTACAATACTTGGTAGAGGCTTTTAGCTGAGTTTCTCCCTGTCACTCTGGTGTGCTACAAGTTAGGATTGGTGCTTCTTAGCGTGAGCATTGACCATCTGAACTGCGGGCATGCCATGCTGCCCTGCAAAGTGATTTTTAATTAGTCACGGTAATACCATATACCCCGGGAAAATGTGGGGAAGGTTTGACGGTATCAAAATTTAGATACCGCCCAACTCTACTAAAAGGCAATAAGAATTTGTCATTTCACCTTACAAAAAAATAATTGCCGAAGCATAAGTGTTATACATACATCTTGTATTAAAGATTTTAAAGAAGAAGCCCTAAAACAGTTTCATAAACTTGTAAACATTATAAAGTGATTTTGAAAAAAATAAACTTATGCCTTACTCATCCCAACATGTTCAGTTTGTTCCTTTCTCTTTCATGAAAACGGCATACAGCTGTCATAACCAAAATGCATACTGTGTGAAGACAAAAACAAAGATGTCCTCTTCTTCCTGCGTGACCAACAGCAACTGTGTGTCATGTTTTAGTAAAGAGGATGTAGAGAAGTGCAAACAGAAGGACCTGCTGGAGCAGACCATGTCAGAGATGATTGGCGAGTTTCCTGCTCTCCACCAGACCATCGTGGCTGAAAGAGATATCTACCTCACGCACACGCTACGTCAGGCTACACGCTCTGTGGAGGCACCCCGTAATGCCCAGAGTACGTATTACAGTATTTGGCACTCCTCTTTCTTATTTGCAGATTTAGTGTTAGCACCATCATCCTGCTCTTTCTCCTTCACAAGTATGTACATTAAAAATGGGTTGATACACACACATATTTTTTATTCAGTTACATATCATAAGATGCTGATATTGTCTGTGCATTTGTTGTTTTACATATACATTTGTCATTAGAATTGGACATTAAATTATTTGAATTTTGTTGTACTTTTGTAAATTTATCATCAGAATTACACACCTGTGCTAGATAAAGTCAAGCTGTGTCAGTCTAATGTATATATCTATCATCAAATTTGTGACTGAATTATTGTGTAATCAACCAACTACAATGTCATGTGAACGCTCCAGATACTGTTCATGGAAATGCTTAGTCATATTGTATATAATAACACAAAATATTTCAGAGAAACAGTGGGACATTTTTTCACTTAGCTTTAAACTTTATTTATTCATAGTGAGGCCATAGGGATTCATCCTCTGTGAATCATGTACCTTTTCAGCCATGCATTTGTTCTGGATTTGTTCTGCAGAAGTGCCTGCTGTGGTGGTGGGAGTTGTTGGGATGGGCCATGTCCCTGGTATAGAACGGAACTGGGAGAAACCGCTCAACATTCATGAAATCATGAGGTATATTTGTCTTTTTTTGACACGATACATCACAGATAGTAGAAAAGTACTGTAACTGTGTGTCGACAGCTCCATGACTGCTCATTGTGTCTGTCTGTCTTTTTGTCAGTGTTGCACCTCCTTCACGTTTTGGCTGGGTGTTGTGCACAGTCATAAAGGGTGTCATGATGGGAATGCTGGGATACGCCTGCTACCGTGCTGGTGGGAGTGTCGGTAGGGCCATGCTGTCTTCACCTGTGGTCCAGTCTTTACTGGAAACTCTACGGCAACCCCCTGCTTGACCCCACTGTTCTTCTCTGAGCCATCATTGGCACAACTTTTGATCTTTTAAAACAATTAATCTATCACCAATGGCCTTAAAAACAGAAGATGAGACTGGAGCGGTCTCACCAGCCCACTCTATGAACTGTCAAGGACCTCAGGGACTTCAAAGCCTCCCGCCTCATATGGATGTCCCTGTAGACACAGCAGGGCCATACTGCCAAAGAAACCTTGACAGCACTTCTTTTGATCTTTCATATGTTGTGCAAATCCTAGATTTTGTAAGGTTTACAGATGCCATTAATTCCTGTTGAATAGATTGGCATTTTCCCCCACCATTCCTTTAAATTACTTACCAACATTTTTCTTGACAAGTATCATTGGAATCATATGTCCTGATATGACTGAGCTATTTTGTGAGAGGCACTCTTTTCTAACACTGTCTCCTTATTCCTTCCTCTGTTCCGGTGCCAGTCGGCCTTTTTTATAAATGGCCCTTTTCAAGTCCAGCACTTTATAAGAGACTGGTAGAGAACTGTACTGTACATGCAGCCAATGGGATGGGAAAAAAAAGTAAAACATATCAGTATCCATAACTTCACTAAATGTAATGAACAAATTACTATTACAGTTTCTGTAGATGTTGCTTTGAATGACCCTCGTGGTGTGAGCTAAATGTAAAGAAAAAAAGTCTCAATTTGGAAGGCTGACCATTATTTTCTTGGTTCTTAAAAAATAATTTTGAAATGCATATTCTTCATACAGGATTAATGTAAGATAAATTGGACTGATTTCCATGTGCACAGTGCTGCCTACATTAACAGACAAGTGCCTCATATTGTAGCAGTAAGGGCTAATGGTGAAATATATGAAATGGCAAAAATGTGTTGTATGCTTCTTACACACACTACAGCCAAGTGGTCAGTGCAAGGTTCTAATAGTCTGTCTTCATATAATTATATGATTTATATTTATTTTATTTTATTGTTGCCCTAAATAAAGACCATTTACTTTGTGATGCCTTGGTTTCAGTTGAAATAGTACCATTGCCCCTTCATTTAGCAGAGACCTGATGCAGGACAGGCTGCACTGTGCCTCAGAATGAGCATGGAAAATATTTATCTTATCATTTGTACATTTGATTGTACCTCCACAATGAGGCATCCTCACATACTGGCTTGAGATGGCTTCGTCAGAGTATTAGGGCCACATTGAGAAAGAAAAAATCCAAGATTTCAAGATTAAAACCACAAATTTATGTGAATAAAGTCATAATAGTTTGAGAATAAAGTCATTCTGTCCAAAAACAAGTCAGAATATTACAATAAAAAGTCATAATTTTACAAGAATAAACTCAAATTATTACGAGAATTAAGTCGTAATTTATGAGCATGAAGTCGGAATTTTATGAGAATAATGTCATAATTTTATGAGAAAGTCGTATTATTACGAGGTTAAAGTCATAATTTTAAGAGAATCATATTGTAATTTTTGTGAGAATTGAAATATTAGGACAATACAGTCATAATTCCTGTCTGTTATTTTAGAAGAGAGATATCAGAAGAGTAGTTAAAATGAGGGCTGTAGAGAACTAAGTGAAGTTGCACTTCACACACATTAGCATAAATTAGCTAACGTAGGCTCTTTGAAAGCAGCTATAAATCACAAGTAACTTTAGTGTACCCCAAACCCTGAGCAAAATAGCTCAATTAACGTTTAACATGACATTTCCGGTTGACTTTGTGGCATGGCACAACGCTGGAGACAGTGGTTGGACAGGGCTGCCCGTGCTCTTGCCTGTTTTGTTTACTTCTGTTATTTGATCAGTACCGTAATATCCTTTTGTCATAAAATTACGACTTTATTCTCTTAACATTACGACTTTTTTTTCTCGTGAACTCAAATTTATTCTCATAATATTATGACTTCAGTCTCAAAAAATATTTCTGCTCAGTGTGGCCCTAAAACTCCATCGTACTGAGTAAAGGTTTACTTGACACAAAAATATGCATATTAAACAGAAGGCCATCTCTGAAAACCTTCACAAGTAAACAACTGTCATGCACACCAGCTGTTTGTAGTTTAGTGATATAAGCATTATCATTTGCCAGTCTGATTGTAAAATTAGGATTTTAGATGATAATAATGAACTTGACTTGTTTCCCTTAAATTAAGGAATGGACTTGACCATAATGATTTCTCAGTGGGATTCTCATAAGGGGAATTCTTATGGACTTCTTTTACTACTATGAACTTGTGAATTTCCCTTGGGGATGAATAAAGTATCTATCTACGAGGGAACCATATATTGTTAATACTGGTCAGAGTTGGGAGGTTAAGCCTTACACTGCTATCAGCGCTGCCTTTGGCCCTCAGATTGCCTCCTCTGCTGAGACACTGACCTGTATCCATAAAACAGCATCTTATTGCACAAGTAAAAACTGACTACATGACATCCCTGGAACTTTGTTATGTGAGAGCTGTCCCAATAAATCCAACATGTTATTGATATCTACATGGTTGCACCCATAACCTGACATTAATTTCCAGATATTGGCAATTTTACTTTTAAGTGATTTTGTATACAGTTTTCAAATTATTTTATGTGTTTCTAAGTGATATGGCAGAAGTTCATTTACTGACTGTAATTTGTGATGAAATGGTCCAATTAACTAATATGGGACTGAGTAAATGAAGCAGTGTCATTTCTTGCAGACATGATTAAACCACCTCAAGTTAGTTATTAAACTAACTCAGCTTTTGAGTCTTCCAAATGATAAAACAGTACTTTTGCATTAGTAAGAGATAAGGGTATTGAGAAAGTGGATGAAAGATGCAGACGTACCACTGTCCCTCAGCAGTATAACACAGTCAAACGTTTGTTTTCTTCCCACAACATTTCCACAGGTTTCATCTACTGTATGTATGCTTTTGCCAAGATAATGCCTGTATTTGTTAATGTGTTTTACCCTACACCCTTGTGTGGTATTGTCATTATTACCAAACCAAAATTTAATCCTAACCTCTGCAATGAATTATTAAAGCTTTTTAAGTAAACAATATTTGCCTCAAAGACGCTGCTTTTTTTTAACCCTGTTGCAGCACATTACACTCTATTACATCACTCACTGATAATGAGTGATGGAAGATAGATGTGTATGTGTATATTTATTTATTGATTGATTGATATGCACTCCACTTAACTGTGTCAGTGTCTGTTGATACTCTGATGCTGCCTAATTACGAAGAGGTGAAACAAGCAAAAGTTCAAAACAAACAGGTTTCTAAATCAAAATATAAACATGTAACCAGATTTTTAAAAATAGGTTTTTATTTTCATACTAAGTAGCGTAGTAGGTGTTTTTATACACAAATTTAAGAATAACACAACAGGAATTGTTTTTCATCATGGTACGAGATTGTTATAAATGAAAAAAAAAAAGATTGTTAGGAAAGAGTGTGTTTTTGTTCTTCTTCTTCATACAGTTAAACGGGAAAAAATCGTAATCTCTCCTACGAAAATAGTTACATAATAATAATGAAAAACAAAAAGTTTATGGCCGCTGATCCGTCGTGACAACAACCCAAGCACAGAAATGTGGCCCTGTCCTATTCAACAAGTCGAGAAAGGCGCCTGAATGCTCAAACGGCTTTCCGTAGGCGTCTCTCAACTTCTGAACGATTGCAGTTCGCCTGCCACAGGCTGCCACTGCCACTTAGGAGGACCTTGTGTCTATTCGATTTATTTCCGCCTTTACTGTTAGTTTCCAGTCGGACAAATTATAAGGCAACACCGTCGGTGTCACGAACATCCGCTACAGCTCGTGGGATTATGAAAGCATGACTAACTAGCTGTATATAAGTGTGCCAGCGGATGTAAACGAACAGATGGCCCTGGTTGAATGGCTCATTTAGGCCCTCGGCTGAGGCCGTCACGCACCTTTCTCTCCGGTGTGTCCGTGGTCAGACTCCTCGGTTCGGCCGGGATGGACGACATGGGTCTGGCGTTGAGTCGTTCACCGCTGGAGCGGCTCGACTTCGTCAACCTTGCCCTCAAGAAGCTCCCCGTGGACACGTCCGAAGGGCCAGGGGTGCGGCAGGTGAAAGGAGCGTGTTTTTCCCTTGTGACGCCGCAACCTCTCATCAAGCCTCGCTTCGTGGCTCTGTCACATGAAGCCCTGGCGTTGCTGGGGCTTAATGGAGAGGAGGTCATGAACGATCCGTTCGGGCCAGAGTATCTCAGCGGCTCCAAAGTTATGCCTGGATCCCAGCCTGCTGCTCATTGCTACTGTGGGCACCAGTTCGGCCAGTTCGCCGGGCAGCTGGGCGACGGAGCGGCCTGCTACCTCGGGGAGGTGAAGGTACCTCCCGGTCAAGATCCCGAACTGCTGCGGGACAACCCGAGTGGGCGGTGGGAGATTCAGGTGAAAGGAGCTGGGCTGACTCCTTATTCCAGGTATAAGAGGTTTTTCAGTTTAGCTAACGTTAGCCTAGTGTTTGCAAGATTATTTTGCATGTATTGGTGTTTAGAAGAGATAGGTGGGATTCATCATCATCATTCAATCAGATTTCATTCTTTTATGACATACACTGGAGTGCTGAAACCATGGAAAAGGATTATCTGTCTAGAACTATACACGTCATCTGAAAGCAGATTTGACACAGTTGAGATGAGGGTTGGGCGACATAACTGTAATCAGGAAAATGTATGGTCTTTGTTATTCTGTCCTCCATAGACAAGGTGATGGCCGTAAGGTCCTGCGCTCCAGTATAAGAGAGTTCTTGTGCAGTGAGGTCATGTTCTTCCTCGGTGTTCCAACCACCAGAGCAGGTTCCATAGTCACCTCTGACAGCAAGGTGATGCGGGATGTGTACTACAGCGGGCACCCTCGCCTTGAGAGATGCGCCGTGGTCCTCCGTATTGCTCCCACTTTTCTCAGGTGAGTGCACATTGTTATCCCTTTTCTTCTACAATGGAGGCCTACGCTTCTTGAGAGTTGTTTGTCTTAGTCTGCACTCTCTGAGCAGATTTGGATCCTTTGAGATCTTCAAGCAGACTGATGAGCACACAGGCCGTCGGGGTCCCAGCTGTGGATGCGATGAGATCCGAGGTCAGATGATGGATTATGTCATCGAAATGTTTTACCCTGAGATCCAGCAGAATTACCCAGATAGGGTGGAGAGGAACGTAGCTTTCTTCAGAGAGGTGAGAGCATGAGTGACACTCTCCTCCCACTCGTCAACACACAAATCTCAGCCAGTGAATTGGAACTTCAGTAAATAGCCAGTTTCAGGCATGATGTTACATTTTGAAGCAATCACACTTGGATCATCTTATCTTGTTAAGATACGGTAGTGGTTCAGTGCTGAGTCATTGTGCCCTCTAGTGGATGTGAAATTAAGACAGTAACAAGGCGTTAATCTCTGGATACAAAGATTTTGTGTTTTCCTCATCCAATTAGTAAGAAATTGTCATCCATACCACCCAGGAAGTGTTGTCAGATTCAGATTCTTTGGAAATACAATACCATACTCTGTTGGATTTCTGTCTTGTGCCTGTCTGTAGGTGATGCTACGTACAGTTCGACTCGTGGCTCAGTGGCAGTGTGTCGGTTTTTGCCATGGAGTCCTGAACACAGACAACATGAGCATCCTGGGACTCACGATGGACTATGGTCCATATGGCTTTATGGACAGGTCAGATCTAATTGGTGTGATAAAGCCAGTAGTCATTCTCTTGGTCATGTGTGGTAATGTAATATTTAAGTCAAAAGAGTATTCTTATTTTTCTACAGCAGAAATAGTAATCATAACCATACTTATGTTGGGGGTACGTAGTCTTTATCACTCATCAGACTATAGAAAACAACTTTTCTTCTCCCTGTCAGATTTGATCCAGATTTCATTTGCAACTCATCCGACAACTCCGGTCGATACTCCTACCAGGCCCAGCCAGCTGTCTGCAGGTGGAACCTGGTGAAGCTAGCAGAGGCTCTTGCTCCAGAGCTGCCACCAGACCGGGCTGAGGCCGTTATGGACGAGTACCTGGATCTGTATAACGGCTTCTACCTAGAGAACATGAGGAAGAAGCTGGGCTTATTGAAGAAAGATGAGCCTCAGGACGAGATTCTGATCACTGAGCTGCTGCAGACCATGCACAACACAGGTGGGATGGGAGTGAAATAACATTATATAGTGCTTAGTCAGGGGTTCCCAAACTTTTTCAGCTCGAGACCCAAAAGTGTCTCCCCTAATTTGTTCTCCCCAAGAACCAAACTTACAAAAATAGATTATGAATTGCTGTAATATCCACAGTTATAAGCTACTGATAAACAACACAACAAACCAAGAATTTAAATGTATATGAGATGATAATATTTTCATTAAAAATCACCACATTCACTTGTCACCACCACACTAGTCACACTCACGCACACTGAATTTCTGATATTTGTCCTGCATGGAAACTGACACACATACACATTTAAGTAATGCAAGCATAACCTACACATTGCTAAATCTTCCGCCTTCAAATCAATTCACTTTGCTACCTAATCCACATTGTAATAATGTAATCTTGCCCCTATGCTGGGAATGCTTCATTTGGAGATGCTGTCCAATTTGTTCATTTTTAAGCCGTCATTACCCAGCACCTCCCTACATAAACGGACACTGAGGCCTCTCCTCTGCATTTTTATGGCTTTGATGAAAACAACATTTCTAAACTCTTCCTTGTATTTGATCATGTACATGATCAAAAGTGAGGAATCACAGAAGTCATGCTCAATGTTACTTAAGCCAGAGAACGTGAGCATGTTTTCAGGTCCAGGTTCATATGAAAGGAGTGGGGGTTACACAGCATCTGAGCTGAACAGTCTAGTGTTGCAAAAATAAATACTTACTGTATGATTTCCCAACCATTCCATAACCCTCTTCTTCTATCTTAATGAGTAAAATGGATTCCCATATCTTGGCATTGTTATGCATTTTACTCAATATGGAGCCCATAAAAACAGGTCCATTACCCATTTTATATAGCAATTCTACGTTTTGGGAGAGAAATAAAGAGTTTGAGAATGCAGTGGTACTAAATATAAAATATGACAAATATTTGTATAATCACTGGTGCAAAGTAACCTATTGGACAAATTCTTGAAACTTTCTATACCTTTTCCACAGGTGCTGACTTCACCAACACCTTCCGCAGCTTGAGTCAGATTTCCTGTCCTCAGGGAGAAAGTGAGAGAGAAGAAGAGCTTGTTAAGAAAGCCACTGACCTCCTGCTGGAGCAGTGTGCCTCTTTAGAGGAGCTCAAGGCTGCCAACAAACCCACTATGGATCCACGGTGAGCTAGCCAAGCATATGGCATACTGTACCGACACACTATGTTTTGTCTATTTCATACCATTACAGAAATGAAATGTTAGTGAAAAGTAAATACAGACCATTTACCAAATGCTCCACAATTTCACCACTAACTCTGTTGGTCATCTGTGCTCGGCAGCTAAACCTTTCTTGCTGAAAACATTTGTCTGATGCTCCTTGAAACAGAAAATGGGATTGGAGACAACAATGACACTGCAATTAAGTTGCAGGTTGTAAAACCAAAACAAAGAGCTGCAAGATGCTAAAAAGCTCCATGTCGCTGAGGGGAAATGCAGAACTGGGTTATAATACTTAACGAATTTGTCATGACAAGCAATCTCACATTACACTACCTGTAACCTGACTACTCCAAGTAGACTGTAACATTGTCAAAGGAATGTCATGATTCTGATATTTCAACTAAAACGATGCTGGAGAAAATACAAAATGTCACATGTTGTGTACAGCACTGTATGGAAGGCTGCTAATTATGTCTGTTCTTCTTCTGTTCTGTCTTTTGGAAGCCATAGAGGGGACATTGTGATCACTGACTAAATCAGATATAATAATAGATTTAAACAA
The DNA here is from genome assembly GCA_037975065.1 of Chaetodon trifasciatus. Classification (NCBI taxonomy): domain Eukaryota; kingdom Metazoa; phylum Chordata; class Actinopteri; order Chaetodontiformes; family Chaetodontidae; genus Chaetodon; species Chaetodon trifasciatus. The sequence continues at coordinate 20,880,355 of JBBMOE010000002.1, forward strand.
CACTGTCTGATATCGTAATCTAATCTTTCTAAATCTCATTGCCTCATATTCACGTAAAGAAAAGTTAAAATGCTGATTGTCTGCAAGGGTAGCACTGGTCCTCTGCCTTCTCCAACATACCAGTAAAGATTCTAACTGTTATGATTCCTGTCTGCTGTTGACAGTGAGCTGGCAATGCTGCTCTCTATGGCTCAGAGCAACCCAGCACTCTTCCAGATGATCTCAGACAGGACAAAAATTGTGACGCAGTTAGACAGGCTCAGCAAACTGAAAGACCTGATGGAGACCAGCCAGGAAGAACTGAAAACCAAACAGGCTAGGGAATGGAGCCGTTGGATCACATGCTACAGGTGAGATACGGGGGGAAATAAAAAGGCAGATAGAGGGAAAGAAAGGTAAGATATCTGAAGGAAATAATAAGAAAGCAACATAGCCCTCCTGTAAAACAAGAGTTTGGGGTGGAGGAACTACATGGACCAGATAGGAGACTTTTTAGGTGCATGGTGATGGTGGGTATGTGACTGGTAAAGGGGGGAAGACAGGGTAGGAAATGGGGTGCTGAGTCTGACATAGCTCTGCTATTATAACTCTCTGAGTGTCACTATTGCAGGAAGCGTCTGGCTCGGGAACTAGAAGGCCAGAATGATGTGCAGGCTGTGCAGAAGGAAAGGGTGAGGGTAATGGACAGCACCAACCCTCGTGTGATACTCAGGAACTACATTGCCCAGAATGCAATCGAGGCTGCAGAGAATGGAGACTTCTCCGAGGTTAGGCTTGGAACCACTGTGATGCTATTGTCATTTTGTTTTAAAACCTTATGTTTTCAGACAATTGACTGTTGATTTACCACATACTTGTTATTTTACACTGTTGTGCATCTGAGTTAACAAAACAATTGAAGTCTTACCAGAAAAAAAGTGATTCCCGAGCAGTTAAATGAAGGTGTTAATGCACATAAGGTGTTCTGTTCCCTTTTACTCACTTCAGCTTGAGTTTCACTTTTAGGGTATTTACCTGCCCTCACTTCCTTTGTGTGCTGCAGGTCCAGCGGGTGCTCAAGGTCCTGAAGAAGCCTTTTTCTTCACAGCCAGGTCTGGAGCTCCCTGCATGGATGGACAGAAGCACGGCTGCCGAGCAAGGTGTGAGGGACGAAGGAGAGGAGCGACAGCAAGAGATGGCATCTACTTCAATATCTGCAGCCAGAAATCCGGTTCCCTATGACAGCAAGCCCCCAGCTTGGGCCAATGAAATCTGTGTCACATGATCTTCATAATAACTTCCTTGATTGTTGGTTTTCCTGCCTAAAGTGATGAGAGAGTCTATTGGACATACATTTTATGTCTCCCCCTCTGTTCCAGTCATTATACAACTCTCTGTTACTCTGGCAGGCTGTCAGGGAAGTTAGCATGAGGTGTAATGCCCCGTAGGCTACCGAGGTGAATCAAAGCAGACAGGGAGTGAGTTGAGTTTGATTGCACAAATGCAAAGATGGCAGAAAAATAAAGACATTTTAGAGAAGACTTCTTTTCAAAGAAGCCCCTCAGTCAGCTTGCTCCCTGCCTGCTTGGTTTTGCCCAACTATTAATGACGACTCAAGACAGCAAGTCCTGCAGTGACCTGTCTGACTCTGACAAACTGTGGGCTGTCACCTCAACATATACCACTTTGTGTGAGCGTGCGTGAGAGAGAGTATGCGTGACTGAGAGAGAGAGAGAGAGAGAGAGAGAGAGAGAGAGAGAGAGAGAGAGAGAGAGCTGTC
>JBBMOE010000002.1:20894940-20969529 GCA_037975065.1 Chaetodon trifasciatus
ATATATATATATATAATGTTCTTCTATAAAGTCGTGAGGGTTACAGGATTTACAAGACATGCAGCAGAAGTTGAGATATCCTGATTGTTAGTTTCTAGTATGGCTCAAGTAGTTAGATCTTACATTTCCCATCATGCAACCAGTAGTATCTTTTTCTGGATCCTGTCTGCCCTTATATGCCCTCACTTTGTAACGTGACAAAGCGTACCAAGACTAATAAGAAGAGAAGAAGAAGAAGAGACATACTTTATTTATCACATCACAATGTTACATGCAGACATACACATGCCATGGTTGTGAAAATATTTCTCCGCATTTGACCCATCCTTGGTCAGTTCTTCCTCCACGGCAGACCAGGAGTGGTGGGCTGCCAACCGACAGCGGTGCCTGGGGACCCAGTTCTTTTCGTCACCATTGGTCAGGTGGTGATTTTCTTGCATGTTTTTAGTGGGGGTTTTCTATGGAGGATACCCCAGGTGAACACAGGGAGAACATGCAAACTCCACACAGAGAGGCCCCTTTCCTCAAGATATGGGGCAGCAGAGTTCCCCTTTAAATGACAATATTTCACATTTTGCAATAATATCTAAATGCAGATGTGGGAATGTAACTTTTGCGGTTTATTTTCAGAGTATGTTGGATTCTGCCTATTTTAAGACCCACAAACCTTCAGTTTGTCTCATTTTTCCCATGTTAAGATTTCTGATAGCTAAATAACTAATGAGTGTAGCTGTTTGAGCGAAACTGTAATGAATCCGAAAGATAATGCGTATTCTCAGAATAAACACTGTTGTCATGTCCTTGCTGGAGATCAAATTAACGGATTCTAGAGCTCAGCAGTGATGCAGTGACGATGGGAGTTTTACCAGGAGGCAAAGTGAGGGTATTTATGTACACAATGTTCACTATGTAACCATTTACTTGGTTCCAGATACCTGTTTGGATCTATGTTGTTGCTCTGTCGTAAGTTTACACAGATCTTTGTACAGATAAGGAGACATGGGTCATGGATGTTGTTTAAAAACCATATACTGGATGACTGCAAAAACACAAAGAAAAAGCAGTTAAACTGTGTACCAAATATATTTAGTAGCATTTTTGAGTTTGCACACACTCCGACGGTGGTTGAGTGTATATGTGTGTGAGTCAAGCAGTCCCATTGAAATGAAAGGCCTTCATCTCTAACTCACTCACCCTTTTCCCCTTTTTCTGTCTTCAAACATGTGTGAGCGTCAACCTCTGCCCTGAGGTTTGTGACATGTATACAGAAGCACATATGTCTGCGTGTTCCTTCAGGAGGAGAATGGCAACCATAAAGGAAATTCCACAGTCTCACTTGGAGCTGGTGAGCCCAGTGTTAATGTTGAGCGGAATTCCTCTGAGGGCACACCAGAAGTTGGGTGGGTAAGAAGAGGACCAGAACAATCAGGCAAGAAAAAAGAGAAGGACGGGAAGGGGAGATGAAGAGAAACGACAGAGATGTAGAAGCCGTGAGGGAGAGCCTAGCTCAGCCAGAATGGCCAGTTTAGTTTACTTTAGCTCATTCATTAGACATCCACCCCCTGTCTGAGGGCTTCTGGAAGAGTATGGAATGTGCAGTGTAAACAGTTCAAGCCACAGCTTGGAATCCCTCTACCAGGACAACTTTCTGTCCAACTGTGATATGTTGCTCTATGGACTGTGGTGTGTTATCTTCAGAGAGGCACCACTGTGTTGATGAGCACTCAAACCCCTCTGATCCAAAGGATTGATGGGGTGCCAGTTGCTGAACTGAAATGAATTAAGCCTATTGTTGTCTGATTTTAAGGGGTTTAATACAGCTTGCTTGTTAAGAGTTTCAGCACATTATGGAAATGTTTTTTCTCTTTGTTTATTTTCTCTGGATTTGATACTACTACTACTACTACTAGTGCTATTACTACTACTAATAATAATAATAATGATTTTTAGTTGTTTTGCCACACAGTGATAACTCTGCCACATAGGTAAAGATGACAAAATAAAATGAAAGACTATCTATTCTGAGCAATTTTCCTATTTCAGTCAGATTGTCTGAGAGAGGGGATGCCTTTATCTGCATTAATTTACTGCTGATCAGTCTACCAAATGACAAAATGTGATCAAATTGGTTATTGTGCTTTTCATAATAATACAAGTTGCATAAGAAAAAAAATATATCCCGTAAATACATAATCGGCATCTAGTAATTGTAAGAAAAGTAAGGTAGCTTAGTTATCAATCATGGCTAATGTGGATGGCTTTAATATTACTACATCAGTATTGCACAGGCATCTCAAGCATCTCAAGGCATTGTTCAGGCCGAAAGCCTGGTCAAACCTAGTGGAAGATGCTCTCTTCCTGCAGACACAGTTAAACCAATGCACCATGCTTCATTAACTGTGTCTGCAGGAAGAGAGCGTCTTCCACTAGGTTAGACCAGCTCTATACCCTCCACAGGGTGCTTGAGGGTTCATGGGAGTTTGCCCAACCAGTCCACATATGTTTTGTGGACTTGGAGAAGGCATTCGACCGTGTCCCTCTGTGGGAGGTGCTCCAGGAGTATGGGGTTGGAGGCCCTCTGTTGAGGGCTGTACAGTCCCTGTACAACCGGAGCAGGAGCCACATTGAGGTCCGCATTGCCGGCAGTAAGTCGGACCTGTTCCTGGTGCACGTTGGACTCCGGCAGGGCTGTCCTTTGTCACCGGTTCTATTCATCATTTTTATGGACAGAATTTCTAGGCGCAGCCAGGGGCCGGAGGGAGTTCGGTTCGGGAGCCGGCAGATTTCGTCTCTGCTTTTTGCGGATGATGTTGTCTTGTTGGCTCCCTTGAGCCAGGACCTTCAACGTGCACTGGGGCGGTTTGCAGCTGGGATGAGAGTCAGCACCTCCAAGTCCAAAGCCATGGTTCTCGACCGGAAAAAGGTGGCTTGCTCCCTCCAGGTTGGGGGAGAGTTTAAGTATCGCGGGATCCTGTTCACGAGTGAGGGAAGTATGGAGCGTGAGGTTGACCGGCAGATCGGTGCAGCGGCAACAGTAATGCGGTCGCTGTACCGGTCTGTCGTGGTGAAGAAGGAACTGAGCCGAAAGGCGAAGCTCTCGATTTACTGGTCAATCTACGTTCCTACCCTCACCTATGGTCATGAACTTTGGGTCATGACCGAAAGAACGAGGTCCCGGATACAAGCGGCTGAAATGGGAACACCTCGGGATCCCCCCGGAAGAGCTGGGGGAAGTGTCCAGGGAGAGGGAATTTTGGGCGTCCCTGCTCAGGCTGCTCCCCCCGCGACCCAGCCCCGGATGAAGCGGGAGATAATGGATGGATGGATGGACCATGCTTCATGAATGTACTCATGACTAATTTAGCAGGGGTGGTAGTTTCTCCTTCTGCCTTTATCTTTCCCATTTTTCCAGGACTCACTCCCATGTGATTTATGTGTTATCACACTCAGTTACAACTTAACACCTTTTATGTTGCTCCTCTACCCGTTACATCCCTCTTTTCTTGATCAGCGCTATTATTCTTTCTCCAGTGTTATGCTGTTATGCTTCTTCTGAGAGACTTTTACAGAACTTATTTTGCACTTCTTTGCTTGACTCCCTCTTACACCACTGTAACCTGTAGTGATATCTGAGCTGCAGTTTTCTTTGCTCTGTTCTTTCCTCCCATTAGTTTTGCCTTCAAATGCACTTAAAAATGATTGTTGGCTGAAATAGAGAGCAGAAAGAGCAGAGGTATGCCACCACCCGCACACTGGGGTTTACAACTTAACAACTCTCAGCAACACCCTCACCCTTTTCCTATCTGTCACAATCCAAGATTGATTAAGCACTTAGACACTTTAAGAATATTCTCTCTTTTATCTTATAATGTTCACCCCCATCAGAATTATGCACTAGCACCCCGAGTCTCTGCTTTTATGCACTGTCTGCCAACAATTAAGCCTCACCTTGACCACCCAGGACAAACAGACATATGACTTTTGTGTTCTTACTAAAGTTTTTTAAGCATTGCACAGCTTACGCTACAATGTATTACTTACAGCTCAGCTTAGGTATTTAATCAATGGACTATGTAGAGTCCCTTCAACAGCGTTACCTAATACAGCATTACTTCTTCCTTTGTTAAACACTCTCCTTTTTCCTTATCCCCTGTATAACCTTCCATATGCATTCACTCACCCTTCTACCCAAGAGCTGTATGGTGTCTTCAATAATGCCAGAGCTCAGTCTCCTATATTGTATACGCTCCGTATCCCCAAATAACCGAATAGACATTTATTTACACCAATTACTTGCCTTCTTTCTTCTCTTCAATACACTAAGCAATATGTTGCTCTTTTTATATCAAATGTAGTAGATTTATTTACAGTTTTGCTTTATACACAGACAATAGCAACCTTAACTGATCAAAGATTAATGTTACAGCAGCACAATGTTTATGAACTCAATTTTCATTACCCAATCTGTTTTCTTTGATAACTTTGATAAGCCGTTAATGATAAGCCTCCGGGCACTCTGGCTTCCTCCCACAGACCAAAAAAAAAACATGCTCATTAGGTTAATTGGTTACTCTAAGATTGCCCTTAGGTGTGAGTGTGAGAGTGAATGTTTGTATGTCTATATATGTTGCCCTGCGGTCGACTGGCAACCGGTCCAGGGTGTACCCCACCTCTCGCCCGTTGACAGCTGGGACATTCTGTTAACTAAACACAAACTTTTAGCACAAATAGACATGGAAATTACCAATGAAGGTCATGGAAAAAGTCTTCAGTTAGGCCAGATGATATTCAGACCTCTCCACAACATATAACTTCTAATGCTTGTTAATGTTGCTTCAGTCACTTGTTTTATCAAATCAGATGGGAATAAAGAAACACCAAGAGTCAAGCAGAGCCTGATGCAATTCTGTATATTTTACTGTATAAGCATACAACACAGCAAAACTGAGGCTGGTTTATGAACACAGACACTGAAGCACAAACAGATTCTTCTGTATTATATACCTTTGCTGAGCACCTCCCAAGTGAATTTCATCTCTAGAACTCCCATAACCTTATTTTTTTCTTCTTACCATACATGGGGAATCCGCCATTATATTTTGCTTGGAGTCTATTGTTGACCATTTGCCAAGTACCTGGCCACCTGGTCATTTGGTGATGAGTTCTGCAACTATCAGTGTCCCGGCCAAACTTAGTTCTAAAAATAAAGTAGAAGAATATTAGTATCACAGTGACATATCTCAGCTTGCCTGGACTGGTCGGTACTTTCCTGGGCTGGGGGCATGATTGGTACTTACCTGAGGCCTGTCTGTTTAGGACCTATACTTATTTTGATCTAAGCATAAATATCTTTTTAGAAAATACACCATAACTTGACAAATATTGATGTAAGAGGCTTTTTGCAACTTAGGATGTTCAAGGAAGCCTCCATCCTCCTCCCTTTCCTTGTGTTTCCCTGTCCCTGTCCCTTTGTGTCATGTTAGTCTCTCCTTGTGTCTGTCCTTCCCTGCAATTATGGCTCATCTACACCTGCTCCCATGCCAATCAGCCACAACAGCTGCAGCCAATCCATACTCATGAACCATTGGATAAAACCAGGATCTCCTCACCAGTCTTCATGAGATTGTTGCACTCATTAGCTTGGTAACATGTCTCGGCTACATTGTTCTTCACATGCTTTGTTCTGTGCTCTTGCCTATAAGTAAGTCTGCTCTCATTGTGTCTTAAGGTCATCTCTTCGTGTTTCAAACCTGCCAAGCCTGCCCAGATGGAGTCCACCACCAGCAGAACCTGCTGATTCGGCACATCTGCCTGATTGCTCCTTTCTGGATTTACACGGAACATCTCTTTTTTGTGACAATGAATCTTTTAGTTATACAAAACTTTAGTGTCTTTGTTCTACTCTTGGAGTCCAGCCATTTCCTCAGGCCCTTAACAGAATGAGTCAGAAAAGTTCTTTTTTTTAACTCACAACCTTCCTTATAGTCAGTGAGGCAAGCCATTGCCTGACTCTGAGGAAATCCCTAAGATGGCCGGGACACTTGCTTTATCAGTGATTCCTCCTAATGAAAACTGGGTGGCTAAGTTGACCTTCTGAACCATAATTGAAAATCTGGCCAAAGAAAAATGACATCCAGTCTGAACAAAACTGTTAATAATCTCTGCAGCAGGATCACCAAAATAGAAACAAGAATATCCAGGTTGGGAGATGAAGAGGCAAAAGCAAGCCCAATGAGGAAGAACTTTGTGAAACAAAACCAGTGACTGCAGGAAAAACTGACAACACCAGAAGGATTCTTCCAGTGCCACAATGTCAGAATCCAGCTGTGGCTCTGGTCTTTTAACTGATAAAGTGCGTTTACTGGCTTCACTGCAGCGACAAAACAAACACTACAAACATGGCCCAACATTGTGGGGCACAATCAGTATAATGTGCTGAGTGCGCACACACAAGCAAGCAAGGAAGGACTTGGTGGTCTGTTGATTTCACAATGCAGTATTGCTTATACAACAATGAAGCTTACATTAACTGTCTCTTCCCAGACAAAAGCCTCTTACCTGTGATCACTTTGGGAGCCTTTAACATATTTTTAGGACTGTCGGTGCATCCAGCATTTCTTCAAGCTCAGACAGTGACATGGCCATTACCTCACTTCATCGATAGTGTAATGGCAGGTTGGTCTTTGGAAGCAACAGAGGGACAGCTGAGAGTCGGCATAGTAGAAACAGCACTGGGCATACAAGTTGTCCTGTGTGTTCCTTGTGCAGGGTCGCTGCAGTCAAACAGCTGATCTTTCCGAGGAACCGAATGTGTTCGATGAACACAGTCTGTTATTCAGCAGGCAACTGTGCACCTGCTTTAGCAACTCACATGGCAATGGAGTGGCAGGGTGATGTGGGGAGCATGGATTGTCATATCCTTGATGACATCATGGCCAGGATTTGAATTCCAGCCAAATCTGGCACTTAGGTGTGGCTTGTGTGGCGAGCGGGACTGGCTTAGCAGTCTAATGATGTGACAACACCACCTGGGGGGGAATTCTGCCCCCCCAGGAAATTATTAGGCTCAACCCTCTGAACACAAGGATCCACAGGTTCAGATAAACAATGGACAGAGACTGATTCGCAGTATACAAAAAGTTTATTAAAATAATTGTTAAGCTCCTTTTTCTTTTTCTTTTTTTTTTTTTTATATAAAATAACAGTCATAAAAGGACAAGCGACTGCAATTAAATATCACTATGTGAGTTACCTAGAGGCAGGTGGAGCCAGGCTGGGGGGCTACCGGGGAGGACACACCAAACCAAAAGTGGGGGGCAGGGCAGGGTCCAAAACCACGCAAAATCCACACCACACGTGAGGTAAAAGAAATCAAGAAAAACATAGCACACAAAGGGATGAGTGAAGGGACACCACCACCAGGAGGTCCGCCTACCACCGGCTCGCACCCCACCGCTCCTGCTCAGAAAGAGAAGCAGTTCATACGAAAGAAAATATACAAAATACAACACAATAGAATCAGGAAAACAAAACCAGAACTGAATTCTTCAAATAAAGTAAAATAAAGCAAATTATTACAATAAACAGTGCGCAATTTTCACATAAGTAAATGTCAATTACAGTCCGCTTGATCAATAAAATCAGACACTAGGCTCCAGGCATCCCAATGCTACAGAAACGGAACAGTCTTGTTTCAGCCACAGGGTCTGGAGCGGTCACAGGAAGTTTAGTATAGATAAAATTCAGTGGGAGACAGAACAGCAGCGCGCACCAGAGGCCAGAGGCTGATGACGCTCACACACACACACACACACACACACGGTGCGCAGCTTGGCCCAACATCCTACGAAGTAAAATATAAGAGAAAAATATTTACAATTTGGGGGAAAGTATGGAAATAAACCGCGGCGTCACCGTAGGTATACGTACCACAAAGCGAGCACGGATTCCACCCAGCGTGGATGAGAAGGAAGACACACGGCCGCTGCGCACGTTGCCAGCTGAGGGTTTTTTGAAGTACGACTTGGAGCGAGCACTACCACCATATGGCTCAGCATTCAAAGCCGCCGGAGAAAGTCAGCACTACAGAGCGAGGAAACCAGCAGGTAAAGCAACAATAACGCATAACATGCAGCGCCAAGAAATAGCACAAGTGCCCACCTCGTGCTACAGGGAGATCAGCACACACGCCAAACTGCCGCACGCTAGATACCAGGACACCAGGCTCTGGAGGAGGTCAAGGAGAGTGATCAGAGCAGCAGCACTCCACCTGAATATAAGAGTGACGGTGCCGCCCCGCAATCAAAGTGCAGCAGGATAATTGTACACAGGCTACGGACAATTAAGCAGGCTGGAAGAGGGGAGAGTGGAACTCAACCTGCCACACTTGCAAGGCATGATGAGATTTTGCGGCATTCCTTTGTTCTGAGTTTGTCATCAGGTATTGGATTTTGCATGTGGGCCTTTCTTCATTAATTTTATTTTATTTTACAGTCTCCTTATATAAAGGGGCTGGTGCTGGAAAAGGGTGGAATATAATGAGGAGTGGTGGTAGAGGGGATTTCAGTCCAGCCTTTTTGGGGGGCAGAAGGGAGCAGTGGGAGAGAGGGGAGAGAGTTCAGCATCCTGACAGCTTGGTGGATGAAGCTGTTACTTAGTCTAGTGAAGCTCACACAGAGCCTTGAGTACCTTCTCCCAGATGGTAGAAGGTTATAGAGGGTGTGTGAGGGGTGAGTTGAGTATCCCACAATGCTGATTGCTTTGTAGGTGTGGCAGGTGTTGTAGATATCCAGGAGGGAGGGGAGGGAGGCACCAGTGGTCTTTCCAGCTGTAGTCTTTTGTGTGCTGCTTTTTGTATCTAAGTTTAAAAAGAAGTTGTTGAGATTAGCTGTTGAGACCCTGCCACACGCTCAGTGGGACTCTGCTGTCTCTGAAATGGCAGGTAATTTTTTTGTTGACTGATGTTTGGATTTCCTGATGCTTTGGGACAGTTTGGTTCTGGCTGTTTTCAGACCAGCTGTGTGCTCCAAAGGTGGTGTTCCAGGCCTTCAGCAGCCCATGGACCTCCCCTGTCAGTCAGTCAGCAGAGGTAGCACCCTCTGGACACTGGTATGACTTTCACCCATAGTCTGTATGAGGTTTTAGCATAGGAATAATGTGGTCAGAGGCTGAAGTCGGGAGGGGTGACACCTTTTATGCTTGTTTGTGGGTTGTGTAAAACATATCCAGAGTATTATTTTCCCTTGTTGGAAAATCAGCATGCTGGTGTGTTTTTGGAAGCACAGTCTTAAGGTCTGCATGGTTGAAATCCCCAGTTAGAATGGGAAATCCATCTGGATGAGCTGTCTGTTGCTCACTGATGGCCCTATGGAGTTCAAGTGCTCCCTTTCTCTCATAGTTGTTGGGACTGGGGGTAACGTAAACAGTGACCAACAGAATGGTTGTAAATCCCCTCAGCAGATAGAAAAGTTGGCACTTGATGACAGTGGCATTGCTAGGGTGTCTGGGGGCTCCAAGCAAGAAATCCCTGGGGCCCTCAACCCACCTGTGCATGCTGCAAAAATTTGGTTTTTGCACACATAAATGCACATTTTCTGGGACATTTGAGATGAATGCTGAAAAAAATAGATGGTGGTTCTCAAAGTGAGGTCCAGGGACCAACAGAGGTCCCTGAAAGCCCAGGCCTATCAATAATCATTGTTGTAAATAAGTGGCCGGGGCCCCCCTAGGGGCTCCAAGCAACTGCCTGGCTTGCCTGTCTGCAAGCCCTGCCCCTGCTTGATGAATATAAACTCTGCCAGCATCATGACACCAAGCATCGCTGATGTAAACACAATCTCCACCACCGCAAGTTTTCGCTCCCTTAGTCAAGGGTAGGGCACATTAGCCAGTCAAGTTGAATAGTGGAGTCCAGGATGTTGTCATTAAGCCATTTTTCAGTGAATACAAAAACATAGCATTCTCTCATGTCATGCCGGGTACAACTCAAGATGTATGTGGTCCATTTTATTATCAGGGAGTGTACATTTGCAAGGAGAGTGGTTGGGCTGCCTGTGTGGACTACATGCTAGCCCAGCCCTGATACCTCTTCGCTTACCCCCCTTCTGTTTCCTCTCACACACTTGTGGTGCCTCCTCTTTGGATGGGGAGCAGTAGTCAAGGCAGATGACGCTGGCAAAGTAATCCAAGGCCCCAAGGTTTCTCAGCTTGTGTGGTTCCCAAGTTGTAATACATCGTTCTGATGTCTAGCAGAAATTGATGACTGTACTTTTGTCATGGCATGAAAAATAAACAGTGTTTAAGTTCCCTCCTCATAACCTTATATAATGTGTGCTTCTGTAATGTTATCTTGACTTTAATAACTTATCTACAAGCTAGGTAAATGCCAGATTGCTTCTATTGTGTTCACCCTGCTAATGAAATGATTAATTGTTTTCCTCCTGTCTCTCAATAAAAGACATTGAGTCTCTTGGCTGAGCCAGTGAAGCCTGAAAAATGAACAGACATTATTGCACAATGGTGGATGAAAATGTAAGCAACAGTCAATGCCCTTAAAGTCAGCTATATAAGCCTTCACAAGTCTCCCAGCTTGATGGGTTTGGGGCTGATGATTGCTTTCAGTTGTACAGGCTTACTGTGCGAAACTGAAACAGTCACATTTTTTCCTTACTGAAAACTATCCCTGCCAAATGAAGGAAACTCTTGAGAAAGCCTACAAATGAGAGAGGAAGGTGTGTTTGGCAAATGTGCAGGATTATAAATTGAGAGGATGTCTATCAAGACTGCTGTGAATTGATACCAGTCCCCTGCATCTACCTCATAACAGACAAACTGTGATGATGTAATTAACATACATAACATACATACATAACATACTCTGGTGCCCCCTACCTCTCCCTGTCAGACTGATTGTGATTAGACGCTATGGTAGACTGCTGAACCTCTAATAAATCTATTATCAATCTATTGCCTATTATCATTATAAAGTAACAAGTTATACTGGCTAATTAGACACCATACTATTCTTATATGGTAAATATGGAGCTAGCAGCTCTTAGCATATCTTAGTGCAGGCTAGGGTCCCACTCTTTTCTAGAGATCATTTTCCAGAACTTTTCCAGTCTTGACCTGAGGTGTTGGATCTCCTGTATTGTGCCATGCACTTGTGAAGCAGTTGTTTTGTTTCCCTGATGTTCAAGTCTGAGCATTCATTCAGACATCTTCTAAAACCACAACCAAGTCCAGCTGCCTTTGGAAAACAGAAGTACCATGACCCAGATGAATGGGAATCTTCACTGATATATGGGCATAACCTTTTAATATCACTAGTTTTATTTCTATCTCGTCTTACTGTTTTTTTTTTTTTTTTTAATTTCTAGCCTTTTTCTATTTCTGTTTTAATATTGTTATTATATATTTATTTTGTATAGTGTTTTGCCCTTGTATTTTATTTGGAAAGCCCTTTGCGCTCTATGCTTGGCAAGTGTTATGTAAATAAAATGTAGCATTTTCATTATTTTTCATTTATAACCTAAACCCCCTTTTTCAAATAATTTTTTATTGCTGCCTGAACACCAATAACACAAACAGTAGCCTACAATTTTGCCTACTGAGTAATCTAGACTGAACTTGATATACCTAGATGTACAATTCAAAGTCAACTTGGATTATTAACTTTTTATCACACCTTGCTTTAGCCCATTTAATAGTGGCCTAATATTAAGTGGAGTCTTTAATGAGGCTAATCACACCACTGTGAGCAACTGCAACAAAAGTTAAACAATTCATGTCATGTTACAGTGTGGTCTATTTTACCCTAATAATGCAAATGCAGCTTTGCATTATTAGGGTAGAGTAACGGTACAGTAAAAAAAAAAAAAAAATACTGTAAGCCAGTATTTAGCCAGTGTTCTCCCAATAATTGTTTTGACCCTGGCTTCCCATTCATTATTATACACAGTAAATTTTGCAGTGTTAAAGTAACACTTATTATTCCCAAGTGTACTTGGTCCCATTCGGAATTGGTGTTAAAATGACTCTTGTGCTAGTGTTAAAATTTTACAGTAAAAAATTAACACTCACTTACACTGTATTGTGTTATTTAAACTTTACTGTTATTTAAACTACAGGTTAAATAACTCTGGAGAGTGTAAATATTATTCTCAGTAGTGTTGATAATTGACTCTTCTGTGATAAATCAACTCTGATTGAGTTAAATTTTAACCCTCATTTACACTGCATTGAATTATTAAAAGTTAACACTGGAGGGTCAAATAACTCTGATAAGCGTTGATGTTACACACAAGTGTGTTGATAAGTTAGTCTCTTGCTGTGAAAAACAAGCTCTGTAAAATTTTAACACCCATTAACACTGCACAATGTCTCTGAAACTTGACACTATTTGTGAAAATAAATCTCTGCGGTGTTAATTTGACACTTAAATTACGCTTTTGTAGTGTCAAATTACAACTACATTTTAACAATATTGTTTTTTAAAATATACCATTAAGTGAATAAAATCACAAGTTACCACAAAATAATGCATTTAACAACTTTGTTTTCAGCTCTCAACTATGTCAGGCTAAAATATCTCATGGAAAATACAAAACCACTTGACCAAAGGCCTGCATAAAATGGCAATATGGAACAACATACAAGGAGGAATCTGTAGTTCCATACTTCATTTGAACATCAAATGGTTTGAAATAACACAGCTCATTTATGTGCAACACCTTTAGGACCCTGTCTAAAGCTGCATCTTAAGCCTGACTATGAATCTCAAAAAACACTTCTTCCATGTATGAGACAAAACTGTTTACATTAGACTGACCTTATCCAGCTGCCTTGAGTTGTGCGACAGCAGTGGCACACATATGCCTAACAAGCATATTTGAACTAGTTAACAGCTGGACGGAGAAGAAACTTCAAGCACTAACAAAATAACCTCGCCCTAACTTCACAACATGAGGACTCTCCTTGACTTTACAAACATCAATATTGTACACAGTGGTCTGGATGAACATGTACATGTTGTGGAGCATGTTGTTGTATGATGTGCCAAACACAAAATGTGCCTTAAACAGTTCATCCAAAGCACCAAGAGAAGAGGTTGACATGTACGGTATGGCACTCTAAAAATAGGGCTGTGTTTGAAATCAATATCACAATAATCATAAGGATTTTTTTCAATATCAGTATATATCACAATATGGTTTGTGTATGCAAAACCATGTCAAATAATGAAATTAATGTTCATCTCATTGAATCAAATGATAATGTTAGGTGTGATGTCAAACAAAACTAAAAATATTTTAGAAATATTCCGACCATAGCTCATTTTGTGAGAGTTTTTATGTGAAATTTGCTTATCAACATCAATTTAGACAGCAGAAATGTGTCCCACGATATTAAAATTTCTTCATATCATCATGCTATGATTCACCTGAAAGCAATAACATTGAATTATCGCCCAGCCCTATCTAAAGATCCTTCTGGCTGAGGTTTTGTTAGTTTTGAGGTTTTGTTCAATATACAGTACCAGTCAAAAGTTTGGATGCATTTTCTCATTCTAGTGAATGCTTATATGTGATACATGATGTTGATATATTACAAGTCTATGAGTGCAATACAACAGTATGCTTACAAGCATCTTACCAAAGTCAACATCAGCTTCTGTAGTCGGCTGGCGACTGGCTCAGGGTGTACCCTGCCTCTTGCCCGTTGACAGCTGGGATAGGCTCCAGCCCCCCCCCAACCCTGAAAGGGATAGTCCCCCGACTAGAAGATGAATGAACATCAGCTTAAGTGCCATCTTTGGAAGGATCTGCTGCCAGCAGGAGTTCTTCAAGCTCAGTGATTGATGGAAGCTTTCTGTATTGTTGGATGATCTTTTTCAACACCTCAAAACTTACAATAGCACTATTAAACAGGCAAGAATTTCTCACTTCCAAAAACTAATCTCTGACCACAAAAATAATCCAAAATTTCTCTTCTCCACAATTGATCTTTTAACAAACGGTAATTTTAACAGATCTCATAACAAAACAACAAATACCCTGTGTGAAGACTTTGCAGACCACTTCAGGCACAAAATTGATAATATCAGATCCAGTCTTTTATCTCAACAGGTTTTAACTACCAACACGTCTGGATCACAGGTTTTAACTGAGGAAACATTGGAGAGTTTTGCCCTGGTTGATGCGAGGACACTTGGTCGAGTCTTCTCCCAGGTAAACCCTACAACCTGCCTTTTAGATCCAATTCCCACACCGTTTTTTAAAACACTTTATGGATTCTTTGAGGAACAGCTGTTATACATGGTGAATTGCTCTCTTCAGACGGGTGTCTTCCCCACCTCCTTTAAAACGGCGGTGGTGAAGCCCCTTCTGAAGAAGAGCAACTTAGACCCCAACATTCTTAATAATTACCGACCTGTATCCAACTTACCATTTTTAAGTAAAATTTTAGAAAGACTGGTTTTTAACCAAGTAAATGACTTCTTAAACAGAAACACCATTTTAGAAAGGTGTCAGTCTGGTTTTAGGATGAACCACAGTACCGAGACAGCACTTTTAAAGATTTTAAATGATATCAGGTGCAACTTAGATAAACACAAGCTCACAGTCTTGGTTCTACTGGATCTAACCGCCGCCTTTGATACAGTAGACCATCACATTTTATTAAACAGACTGAGGCACCTGGTCGGCCTCTCAGGTACTGCTTTTAACTGGTTCGTCTCATACCTCACTGACAGACACTTCTTTGTAAGTTGGGATGCATGTTCCTCAGGAACCCATGAGATCAAGTGTGGGGTTCCCCAGGGGTCGATTTTAGGGCCAACTCTTTTTAATCTGTACATGCTACCCCTTGGGGACGTCATCAGGAGGCACGGCATCAGCTTCCATAGTTATGCTGATGATACGCAACTGTACATTGCCGTGTCTCCTGATGACACAGGGCCAATTGATGCCCTTTTTAACTGCATTTTAGACATCAAGTCATGGATGGCAGAAAATTTCCTTCAGCTCAACCAGGACAAAACAGAGGTCTTAGTCATTGGTCCTGAAGGCCAGAGAGAGAAACTTTTACCAAAACTACAAGATCTTAAACCAACACATTCTGTAAAAAATCTGGGCGTGACTTTTGACTCTGAGCTGACTTTTATTCCACACATCAAAAACATAACAAAGATAGGTTTTTACCATCTTAAGAACATAGCCAGAGTCCGCCCGTTTCTCTCTCAGGCCAGCACGGAGGTGCTGATGCATGCTTTTATTTCATGTCGCTTAGATTACTGCAATGCCCTGCTCTCTGGTCTTCCCAAAAAGAGTATCTCCAACCTTCAGCTACTTCAGAATTCAGCCGCACGAGTGCTGACGAGGACCAGAGGGCGGGACCACATTACACCAGTTTTAAAATCGCTGCATTGGCTCCCCGTGTGTTTCAGGATAGATTTTAAGGTTCTTTTATTAGTTTTTAAGTGTCTTAACAGTCTCGGGCCTTCTTATTTATCTGACCTACTTTTATCAGCCCTCGCGGACCCTGAGGTCCTTCGGCACTGGCCTCTTAACCATTCCAAAAGTAAGAACTAAAACACACGGGGAGGCGGCTTTTAGTCATTACGGCCCCCGATTGTGGAATAGCCTGCCGGAGAACCTCAGGGCCGCAGAGACTGTTGATGTTTTTAAAAAGAGGCTCAAGACCCACCTTTTTAATCAGGCTTTTAATTGATTTGTTTGACTCATCTCATTCCTTTAATCAGGCTTCTTATCATTTTTAATCTTTATTCGTATCTTATTTTAGCTGCATCATGTTTTAACGACATGTTTAATTATTATTTATATCATTTATCCATTTTATCTTATTTTATTTTATTTGTTTTATTTTATTTTATTCTATTTTATTCTATTTAATTTTATTTTATGCCTTAGTCCCTTGGTTTTTAGCTCCAGTGTTTCCTCATGGGGGCCCCTGTTTTCTTCATGGGGGCCCTTGGTTTTTAGCGTTTCCTCATGGGGGCCCCCCACACTGGGAGCTGCTTTTGGTCTACTGACGGGTGTGCTGTCGAGGGGACGGCTCTGGCCTAGACGGCTGGAGGCCTCTGCACCTTGGTGCGGGGCCTCCTGTCTGCCTGGGTCGGGGTGTCTCGGGCGGCGCTCCCTAATCATGGGCCGGGGGCCCTCTCAGTGTGGATGGCCCCCAAAGGTTGCTTATTCCTTGCCTTGCCTGTATGGGTGTGTGTGCGGGTGTGTGTCCTCGTGTGTGCATGTCTGTGAGTGTGTGTTTTTATATGTTCCGGTATGTTTTTATGGGGGCGGGAGGGCTGGGTTTTCTTCTTCGTTGTTTTTAGCCTCTGTGAGGCACTTTGTGTTGCTTTTAAGTATGAAAAGTGCCATATAAATAAAGTTTGATTTGATTTGATTCTTGAATGTGGTTGGTCACTTCCCCAGATGCTTGCCTGATGCACTCTATCCACACATCCGAATGAAATCCTGTTCAACCTGGAGTGGGTGCATTGGGTGACAATTTCAGGATTTCCAAAGTTAATAGGTGTTAGTTGTTTGAGTTTCAATACAATACCCATATACTGTCTAAAAAACAATTCAATTGTCATAATGTCAAAATAATGACAGATAATTACCAAGCCTTTGATGTCTTTGAAATGAGAAAAGTCAGACAGTATGTTGCTTGACTGCTGGGTGTCAAGGACCATGTTGCAGCAATAAACAAATGTTAGCGTCATCTTCTTTTTGACTGTGTCCTCATCAGCTGAATGTTTCATCAGTGAGACTTCTTCCTTGCACTCATCCTTGCTCAAAGCCGTCTCTGGAACAAACTGGGACTCTTGTCTGACAGTTGGTCCTCCAGACTTGTTTTCACCAGATGGTCCTTCGATTGGTGCTACACAATATGGGAAAATACCACCAATACTGATAACCATGTGCACTCCCAGGCAAAAAACAACAACACTTGCACTGTCCCGATTAATCGACCTAATCGATTACGTCAATTACCTAAATACGTCAACGTGTACAATATACCGTCAATTACGCAATTTACGCAAACACGCTTTATGTTCAAAAACCAAATGGTGGAGTCTCTACATTCTAATGTTTTGGATGGAGAAGAAGGCAGAATTGATACCACTAAACAACAACAAAAAAAAAAAAAACGGTCAAAGAAGTCAAAAGTATGGACGTATTTTAAAGAGAGGACAAATGACCTGGTCGTCTGCAGCATTTGCAAAGCTGAGATGGCGTACCATGGTAACACGGTAGCATGAATGAGTTGGTTTTGCAACGTTGACGGTAACGTGCATTAACAAAATGTTACCAGACCATTGTTTCAATTTAACCTATTAACAGTATTTCACCTTTGTACATTATATAGCGGAGCTAATACGTTTCACTCTAGTCAAATTGTGTAGGTACTTTTACTGGTTCCGCTGCTTTATGTATCCATAGATATAAACACGTGTTATCTATTTTTGTGTGTACTCCGACACCGCTCTGGCGAGCTCTCTGTAGCAGCAGGGATCCTGGATGCAGCACAGTATGCCAGATCCTATTTAACTGGGGGTGAGGGTGATGTCCTGCACCCGCTGCTTAAAAAAAGCACTGGAAACAAGGAAACACTGGTCTACTTAGTATAGTCCGTGACTGTACTAATATATAAAATGTGCCTTTCAAAATCATTGTCCTAATATTTCAATGTGCACTCTGCTTTATGTGTCTATTTTTCAGGTTAAGGCAAACTGATGTGGCACAATTTTTCCCCTCCAAAAAAAAAAAAGATTTTGAAGAGAGATGCACACCAGAAAGAGCATCTGTGCTCACACAAAGTATCCTTAACATGAACATAAACAAAGGTTTTTTGCTTTTCAATACTTGAAACTTTGTTGGGTTTGCAAATATAAATGAATAAATAAAGAATTTAAATAAGAAAAGTGTTTAGAAGTGTTCTTGTAATTTAATAATCGTCAAACCAAAAAAAAATAATCACTAGATTAGGCAAAAAATTAATTGCTTGACTAATCGATTAATCGAGAGAAAAATAATCGTTTAGGACAGCCCTGATCTTGTTCAATACATTTTTCAGGGATTGCTATAGTGTTACCTCCAAATGATGCTCGTCTCTCTTTGACAGTGCATCTCTGAATAATCTTAATCCTCCAGGCCAGGTACCCAGTGCCGCTCTCACCATCATAATAATGCTCATTAGGGTGAATGTATAACAAAAACAGACACTTCATTAATAACATTTAAAAGTGAAAAACGTGCTCTGGTAGGATTCAAAATGTTTCAATACGCTATATCAGCGCTATGTCACAACAACAAAGAACTTCTGAGTGGATAACGTTGGTGGTGCTACATTAGCACTACAGTATTTTGTGTAACTGAACCAAAGTAAGACTCTTTTTAAGCTTAGAAATATACAAACATTTTGTAGCTCTGGCTGTCCGCCAAGACTTCCCTGATGTGAGTGCTGTTGATATTTGTATAACTTAACATAATGTAAATACATACAGTTGAAACCAGAAGTTTACATACACCATATAAAAAAGCACATAACCTTTTTTTTCTCACCGTCTAACATTAAATCAGATTATACATTTACTGTTTTTGGTCAATTAGGATTACCAAAATTATTTCTATTTGCTAAATACCAGAATAATGAGAAAAGGATTTTTTTAGACAATTTTTTATTACTTTCTTGAGAGTCAGAAGTTTACATACATTTCATTAGTATTTGGTAGCATTGCCTTTAAACTGTATGACTTGGGTCAAACGTTTTGGATATGCTTCCACAAGCTTCTCACAATAGTTTGCTGGAATTTTGGCCCATTCCTCCTGACAGAACTGGTGTAACTGAGCCAAGTTTGTAGGTCGCCTTGCTCGCACATGCCTTTTCAGCTCTGCCCATAAATTTTCAATAGGATTGAGATCAGGGCTTTGTGATGGCCACTCCAAAACATTGATTTTGTTATCCTTAAGCCACTTTGTAACCAGTTTGGCAGTATGCTTTGGGTCATTGTCCATTTGGAAAACCCATTTGCGCCCAAGCTTTAACTTCTTGGCTGATGTCTTGAGATGTTGCTTCAGTATTTCCATATAATGTTCTTTCCTCATGATGCCATCTATTTTGTGAAGTGCACCAGTCCCTCCTGCAGCAAAACAACCCCACAACATGATGCTGCCACCCCCATATTTCACAGTTGGGATGGTGTTCTTAGGCTTGCAAGCTTCCCCCTTTTTCCTCCAAATGTAACGATGGTCATTATGCCCAAAAAGTTCAATTTTAGTTTCGTCAGACCACAGGACATGTCTCCAGAAATTAAGGTCTTTGTCCCTGTGTGCATTTGCAAACTGTAATCTGGCTTTTTTATGTTTCTTTTGGAGTAATGGCTATTTCCTGGGAGAGTGGCCTCTCAGCCCATGTCGGTACAGGACTCGTTTCACTGTTGATAATGATACACTCTTACCAGCTTCAGCCAGCGTCTTCACAAGGTCTTTTGCTTTTGTTCTTGGGTTAATATGCACATTTCGGACCAAGGCACGTTCATCTCTGGGACACAGAACCCGTCTCCTTCCTGAGCGGTATGATGGCTGGACATTCCCATGATGTTTATACTTGCGTATAATTGTTTGAACAGATGAACGTGGCACCTTCAGGCATCTGGAAATTGCACCCAAGGATGAACCAGACTTATGCAAGTCCACAATTCTCTTCCTGATGTCTTGGCTGATTTCTTTTGATTTTCCCATGATGTTACGCAATGAAGCAGTGTGTTTCAGGTGTGCCTTAAAATACATCCACAGGTGTACTCTAATTAACTCAAATGTTGACAATAAGCCTATCAGAGGCTTCTAAAGACATGACATCATCATCTGGGCTTTCCCAAATAGTTTAAAGGCATAGTAATCTTAGTGTATGTAAACTTCTGACTCTCAAGAAAGTAATAATAAATTGTCTAAAATATTATCTCTCTCATTATTCTGGTATTTAGCAAATAGAAATAATTTTGGTAATCCTAATTGACCAAAGCCAGGAAAGGTTTTATGTGATTTAATGTTAGACGGTGAGAAAAAAAAGGTTATGTGCTTTTTCATATGGTGTATGTAAACTTCTGGTTTCAACTGTATAACCTATTTAAACATGTGTCCACAAACTACTATATTTTACCAAAATGTTTAGAAATGTTTAAAAGTTGTGTTTTGGCCACTGTCTTACACATATTAACCATAATTTTTTGTTTTTGTTTTACGTTATGTTATATAGCCAAACAGTGACAGCCAGTGACACAGAGCAGGCTGTTGTGTGATTCAGAGCTCAAGTTCAAATTCTACATCTAACAAAGCGACCTCAAACCAGTCATTCGATAGTGTTTTGCTGTCCGAACGGTTTTTAATTACGCATTACCATTACCCAAATGTGACCAGCAAAACCGAGAGACTGTACGTATTACTGTCACTCTAGCAAGATTGTATGTTTAGAATTTTTATTACTGACCTGTAAGAACATGTCTGCCACAAACATTGCTGCTAGTCTATCTCCAATTCTGTAGATGCAGACGGCCTGTAAACTATTATCTGTATCCACCTACTCTATTAGGCTGCTTTAAACGGAAAAAGCCTAAACCTAATCCATTATTTATCAAGCTATATTTGGCATTACAGCCCCAAACACAACCCGATTTTGGCATAATCACTAATGTTTTGTTTAGTTGACTCGTATTTACTGCTGCTTAAAGATTTCCACTGCCGACGGGTGCAAGTTATCCACCCGGATATATAGCCAATCGGTTTGTTTACAAATATTCTGATTGAACGTATAGGCTATAGCATTTAAAATGACCACAACCATTACTGTGTGCAACTCACATAGCCATTCTTAGAGTATGGGTCACTGAGGTAGAGGAATAAGGTCACAATTCCTCTAGCATATATTCCCTTCACCTGTCTGGGTGGTGAGGAACTGCAAGTCTGAAGAAGAGAGGATTTCTCAGTCACATTCTGTGGATTTAACTTAGATTTCAAATGAATCTGAAAAATAGATTGACAACACAAGGGATGACTAAAAACAATTACCAAATTATGCATTCATCTCTGTCATGTCAGCTGCCCGTATGTTCACCATTTTCCTCCTGGTTTCATCCACCAAGGACTTGGTTCGATTGTATTCATTTATTATATGTTCCCCACCAGGTTCCTTGGTAAGAATGGATGCCACCAACTTAAAACACAATGCAAAACAATTCAGCATGTTAGGAACATATCCACTGCAATTCAAAGTTAACTTAAATGCTGGAAATAATGTAACCCTGAATAAAATAACTCCTAACCCCTATGAATTTCCTCTTTGGGGATCAATCAATCGAAGTATATCCATCTACTTATCTATCTATCTAATATCATGACTTCAACAAGGTCTTCAAATCATGTGACATACAATCTCCATTTATGCCATTTTTATCCTTGAAAAGAACTGATTCAGGAACAGATTTCAAGAACAGAAGTGTCACAAGAAAACACTGATGTTTGAGTGTCAACTCTTACTTGCTTGGTTTCTGTATCCAGCCTCAGCCATTTTCTGGAGGGGCTATCTGAAATGATGACTGTATCCTGCGAGTCCGACAAATCGAGGGATGATGGTTGGAACTGCTCAGGAGAGGCTACCATGGAGACAGATTCTAACCATAATTGGAAAAGCAGGAGAAAAAAAAAAACATTATACACAGTTCCCTCATCAACCTGTCCCTTATCGAATTAACAATGTATGCGTCACATGACAAAGAACTAGCTTATCCATTCAAAATTTAAGATTACCAATTTAACTGAAACAAACCTGTGTCATATTTGATAGTTAGCACCCAAGTTGTGGGATCCTTTACGATATCCTCAAAAACATCATCATCCAACTCAGTTCCCGAACTGTTAACAACTTTCACACCTTCTGTTACAGCTGGGACACCAAACTTTGCAAATGCTAGGAACAGGCACAAAAGCTTGAGTAAACAGGAAGGTCATTGGATATCCAATTATTTCATATCAGTCTACTACTCACTATTTACCTGTTTTAAAAAAAGGCTCAAACAAACACTATTAAGTGAAATTAAATGACTTAAAGTGACTATTTGTAGTATCATATCTATATTTTAAGCAATCAATACTTACAAAGTTAAAGGGTGTTAGAGAAGGGAACACTGAAGACATGTAAATGTATAAAGGAAAAATCATCATAAACTCCAAAAAGCCAAGGACTTGAAATTTCCAATCATTTTTCAAGTATTCCAGTATATCAATTTTAAAATAGCTAAATTTGGTAGCACTTAAAGCTCATTGTACAAACCTTGATTCCACAATGTCAGTGATTGCCTGAATTTGGCTCTGTTATTCTAACAAATTTTTGGACATCACCAAGTTTTACTTCGGGCATCATGAATTTCTCAGTTAAAAGTTCATTTGTTCATTGTTACAATACACAAAAACAAAAATGTACGTATAACGATCTTATGCATTTTTACCTTTTACTCTCATTTCATGTTATCTTTTCCTGGAAAATTGGTCAGTTGTTTTCCAGGATTTCCAGGATACGTGGAAACCCTTGCAGGCACTTGAAACAGCTAATTGGGCTCTGTATGAAGGTAAGAAAATCCTACAGCAGTCTAAAGCTCATTAATTAACACACATATCAACTGTTTAATCCATCTAAAAAGTCTAAAAATGACCACGTGCATTTTTACAGGGGTTATGTGCCAAACTACTGACTAGGTGGAGTGACTTCCTAGAGTCTTTGAGGAAATAACATAGATTATAGATATAGTAGTTAGGCACATATCCCCCAGCATGTCCTTTTTATTCTTCGTAATTTAAAGGTTCATATGTTACTTTTAGAAGCGCTGTGTGGTGGCTAGAGCCAGGCTAGCTGTTTGGCCCTGTTTCCGGTCTTGGTGCTAAACTAAGCTAACCATCTCTTGACTGTTGTTTCATATTTACTTAACATAAGAGTGACATTTTCTCATCTAACTTTAAGCAATAAGGTAATAAATGCATTCCCCAAACTGTTGAACTATTCATTAAAGTCACAAGAAATTATTTCTAATAAAACTGACATTCTATGGCTTTTGTCATGTAAATTTAAGATATAACATGATGCAAAATGAGGTGATGATGGTCCACATGCTACTGTTTCCGGAAAACAACTAACCCACTCTTACACCCCGCTTACAAGGGTTATGTGCCAAACTACTGGCTAGGTGCAGTGACTTCCTAGAGTCTTTGAGAGAAATAATTAAAATGATCCAACTGGGTTAGATCAGTAATCAAGAATTAGGTCAGCAATTGTTGTGATTCAAAGCCTCTGTGCATGGGTAAGCAATCACATTTTTTCCTTTTTTCATTGAGCAACACTGCTTACGGGCTCCAAGGATGATAGCTCTGACCTCAGCCTCTTGTGAAAGACAAGGCGTGGGAGGTAGAGCCTTTCTGGGGGCTGTGTCGTGGAATGTGAAAGCCAAAAGCACAAACTACATAAGGCCAAAAACACTCAAATTCAGCTGTCCAATTGTTTCAAGAAAAAATCTTCTTAAAAATGTCCAATAATGATCTGCAGGAGTCAGAAGTCCGAGGAGCAAAATACTTTAGTGTCGACAATAATGGGGAACACACACAGAAACGCACAGCATGCAATCCTGATGAATTCCAACTTACAATGGTCTGCACTCTGGCTTTTATACTGTTCACCACACAAAGAAGTAGCAGCTGCCAAGACACCTGCAAGGTCATGGGAAAGCCCAGAAAGCCCTGATAAGGATGTATGATGTCATGATCTCTCCACCTCTGCTACGGTGTCATGCTTGACGCACCAGCTGTTACTATGATATCACTTAAAGCAACTCAGCTGCTATCACAAGATCACATCCTAACAGATCATTTCTACAACAATATCATGCTCAACAAATCAACTACTTTCAGCTACCATTCGTTATAATATTTTCTCCAGTTATCACATATCATCACATGTCTGTTAGAAAAAATTACACTACAGCTGCTGGGTGTGGATGAAGCAATGTGCGTCCTCACATCCCCTTGCTGCTCTGCATGTAGTTCAATTCTTTTCCTACTTCTTTGCCCTCCTAACCCTCATAGGCCACACAGGTTACACATGTATCAAGCTATATTTGGCATTACAGCCCCGAACACAACCCGATTTCGGCACGTTAATTTAAGATATAAACTGATGCAAAATGAGGTGATGATGGTCAACATGCTAGTTTCCGGAAAACAACTAACCCACTCTTAGGCCCCATTTCCACGTACACGGTTATTCGGAAAACGGAGACATTTCTCTTCGTTTGTGCACTTCGTTTACACGCAAACGGAGAATTCGCCTCTGAAAACGATGCATTCTAAAAACTCCGGCCAGAGTCGAGATTTTGGAAAACTTCGGTTGCACGTTTGCATGTAAACTGAGAAAAACGGAGAAGAGCAGAGTTTTAGGTAGCCGACGTCACAGTATGCGCCAGGACGGTGATGAAGAAAATCGGTAGATGCGTTCTCCTTTTCATGAGGAAAATCGGTATGGTAGTGCTCGTGAAAGACGGCGGTCGGTATGTCGGCATATTTACTTTGACATGTATCCCAGTCGATGTTTTCCTGTAATTTAAACCTCCTGGTCAGTCCAGTCCGGCGCCAAACAAACAAAAGAGAAGAAGTGTTTCTTCTTCTTCTTCTTCTTCTTCCATTTATGGCAGGTGGCAACCAGCGTTATGGTGCATTACGGCCACCCACTATGTTGGAGTGTGGACCTGAGTAACTACCCTGTGTCATAAAGCAAACCAACCAAAACAGATGAAAATAAAACAGATGAAAACAAAACAAAACAAAACACTAGATTTTTTGGATCAGCCCTGTTTCAGTGAGATAACTGAATAAACTATCTACTCCAGTGGTAAAAATGTCTTTTAAAGTGACCTGTTCAACTCCCAGTGTCCTGATTTCCCTCTCCAAAGTTTCTTGCTGTCTTGAATATTTCTGACAATGAAGAATGACATGCTCCACTGATTCCTCTACTTGACACTGCTCACTCAGCCCTGTGGGGTGTTTACTTATTAGATGAAGAGTTTTGTTCAGCCCTGTGTGCCAGGGTGGTGTTACTGACAATGAAATGTTCTGCTTTAATTTCATGTCTCCAGCCATTTCACCACTGACCCATGCAAAACATTCTCGCTTGGCTCTTTCTTTCTCCCAACATGGGATCAGTACCTTTGTTGTAGGATGGTTCTCAGCATGGCCTTGTAGGTTTACCCAATAATTCAGCATAAGCTGCTTTCGTCTGAGATGCAGTGGCATTTCACCCACCTCAGCCTGCAGATCAGACACAGGGGTTGTTTTGAAAGCACCACAACATAATCTTAAAGCTTGAGCTTGAATCAGTTCCAGCTTCTTCAGTGATGTTTTTGCTGCTGATCCATAAGCAATACAGCTGTAGGAGACATACAGGTTGAAGATGAGGAGCACGGTGTGCTTGAGTGTGTGTGTGTGTGTGTGTGTGTGTGTGTGTGTGTGTTGCAGAGGCGGTGGTTCACATGGGAGTTGGCGTGTGCACGCGTGGAAGTGTGTGTAAAGGTGTGCACTCACTGGTGACACAAATGAGAGAGTCAGGGTTGGGTAGTAGCTATAATTTTTGTTGACCGCTACCCACTCATTCATAAATCACTTTTTATCTGTTTAATCCGCTGGTTTTCATTTTTCCATTCATCCATCTTTGCTGCGCTGTGATAGCTCTGTGCTGTTTGTTCATAATAAATGCACCAAAAACATCTTTGGATCTCAGCGTATCTGTCATCATAGCCACCTAGCGCGTCACAAATCTGCGAACCTGAGGACCCAACCTCATACTCTCAGCGGCTAAAAGGTTTGTTTTGGAAGACACAACAACAGCCGTAATCCAATACTGACCTGATCAGTGCTATGTAAATGTGTCTGATTGCAGCTCTGCTCACTTCCCATTCTGATCCTGTTAGACATCTCTTTACATTCAGGACCTTTTTGCATTTATCATTTATTCTATTAATATGTTCGTTCCAAGTAAGTCTTGAATCTAACCACACACCAAGAAACTTAAAGACATTCACCTGTTCTATCACTTGTCCATACATCTTAACCTGTGTTTCCACATTTCTTTTCTTCGTGAACAATACTGTTTTCGTTTTATCAACAGAGAACTTAAACCCCCATGAATATGACCATCTTTCTACCCTATTTACGGATTCTTGTATTTTTCTCACTATATGCTTAATGTTTTTCCCCGTTTTCCACCAGGCTCCATCATCAGCAAACAATGACCGTCCAACATCATCCTCAACATGAGAAAATACATTGTTTATCATAATGGAAAATAGAATTGGGCTGATGACACTTCCTTGAGGCATACCATTATCCACAGCATATCTTTGTGACAGTGCTGTCCCTATCCTTACCTGTATAACTCTATTAAATAAAAAATCTTTAATCCAATTGTATGTCCTACCTGATATTTCTATTTCATTTAATTTTATCAATAATCCTTCCTTCCGCACCGTATCATATGCCTTCTCTACATTGAAAAAAATAGCTATTACAGATTCTTTGTTAACCGGAGCTTTTCTAATCCCTGTTTCAAGGCATATAAGAGGGTCCATGGTTCCTCTCCCTCTTCTAAAACCACTCTGATATGGAGATAGAATTCCTCTACTTTCAATGTAAAATGTTAATCTTTCTGTAATCATTCTCTCCATTATCTTACCTATATTTGAGGTCAAAGCTATTGGTCGATAATTCATTGGACTTGAAGCATCCTTCCCTGGTTTCCGAAGTGGAATAATGACTGCCTCTTTCCAGCCAGATGGTAACTTTTCCTCCTCCCATACTATATTCTAGAAGCCTAGCAGCTTCAAGGACGCTAAAGTACCTAGATTCTTTAACATAATATAGCAGACTTCATCTCTCCCTCCCTCCCCAGCCAATTGACCAGATCAATATTGCCCTCTTCATTTCTTCCAGAGTGAATGGAGCATCCATTATGCTGTTAAAATGACACCTTCTCTCAAGAATTCCAGGATTTTCTGATCTTTTCAATTCTCTTCCTCTCTTTCCCGCCTCACTCAAGTTGTCAGAACTGTGAATTTGAACAAGAGCTTTTGCAATCATTTCAGCTTTCTCTCCATCAGAAACTGCTGTTTCCTCCCCTCTTTTTAGTACAGGATACTGCCATTCTCTTCTGGTCCCTCTCGTACTCCTAATCATGTTTCGTACATCTCCTATAGGTATTGTTCTACCAATCTTGTTACAAAAAGTACGCCAGCTTTGCCTTTTGGCTTTACGAATGACTTTTCTTACCTGTGCTTGAGCATGTTTATATTTTAATAAATTCTGGAAATTATGAGTTTGTCTTAATATCCTGAGAGCTTTATTCCTTTCTTTCACTGCCTTACCACACTCATCTGTCCACCAGGGAACTGCTTTTCTCTTCATTTTCCCTTTACTCTTAGAAATTGTCTGGCTAGCGGCTTCTATAAAAGTTGTTTTAATCATTTTATCAATCTCCTCAATTTCTTCATTTAAATCTACTTTATTCATTTCGTACTCGCATATATATTTAAACATTTCCCACTTTGCACTATTAAACACACATCTCCTTAGTACTTCCGCTTGCTTCTTATCATTTCTAAGAAGAATACTGCATAACACCGGAAAGTGATCACTACCAACTGTTGAATTCTCTGATACAAACCACTCACATATTCCCACTAAATTTTGTGATACTATAGTTAAATCTAATGCTGAGGTGTTCCCTGTGCGCACATCTAATCTAGTCCCTATTCCATCATTTAAACACACCATATTCTTTTCATCAAGTAACTCCTCAATCACCTCACCATTTGCATCTGTTCGCACTCCTCCCATAACGTGCTATGTGCATTAAAGTCCCCACATACCAGCACCCTTGTACCACCTATCCCCTCAATTTGTGCTAACCTACTCAACTCAAGTTTTCTACAGAGATTATAGTAATTAATCATGACAAACTCTCCCTCACTTGTCCATATTTCCACTTAGGGATGCACCGATACCGATACTGGTATCGGGTATCGAGCCGATACTGGGCATAAGTACTCGTACTTGTACTCATAAAATTGCCACCGATACCACGACACCGATACCACTTTATGGCAGCGCGCAGTTTACAGCAGTTGACTGCAAGGTGGGCAGCGAGGAGTCACCATGATGTCAGCAGTGTGGAAATATTTCCGGGTGAATGAGAGCAACAAAAACAAGACAGACTGCAACTTTTGCATAGCAAAACTTTTGAGAGGAGGGACAAAATCGATGGGTTACAATACAAGCAACTTAATCAAACATCTGAAATCACAGCATGAGGCGGAGTATAAAGAATTCACGTGACAACAAGAGACAACCAACTTTGCAGCAGACGCTGGCTAAGCGGGAGAAAATGTCCAGGGACAACCCGTGTGCGGTCAAAATCACGGAAGCTCTGGCCGAGTATATTGCCCTGGATGACCAGCCACTGTCTGTGGTAGATAATGTGGGATTCCGGCGTCTTCTCTGTGTACTGGAGCCGAGGTATGAGATCCCGAGCCGTACCCATATCACAGACACGGTGCTCCCGAAGCTGCACGATTTCGTGAAAAAACACATTCACAACCTGTTGCATGATGTTAAAACTTTAAGCTTCACCACGGACATTTGGAGCAGCAGTGTCAGCCCAATGTCTCTTATCAGTCTGTTTAAAGCACTTTTGTTTAATAAATGTCGGACTCAGTATTCACTCAGTATATGATATGAAGTTTCACTGTCACCCATGTACAAGGAAACCTACTGAGGAATGTTGTACAGATGATATGTGGAAAAATAAAAAAAAATTCAAAGTAGTAACAATGTGTAATGGCGTAAATAATCAGTATTGGTATCGGTGAGTACTGAAATGCAAGTACTCATACTCTACTCATACTGGAAAAAAGTGGTATCGATGCATCCCTATTTCCACTGATACATATTCCTGATCTTTTCCTATACCTACCTCTCTAAATGAAATTTCCCCACAACCTCCCCCTCCTCCATCCCTCCTATCACATCTAATAGAATTATACCCAACCATTCTAAACTCAAGCCATGGCTTTAACCATGTTTCCTGTACACAAATCACATCAGGTTTACTGGATAAATGATCTACATAGTTTTTAAATTCTTGCCCATTAGCCAGCAAACTTCTTGCATTCCATTGCACCAGGAGGACCATGATCAGAGCTAGGAACTAACCCATGCCTGATCCTGGCTTGCTTGAACACTGAGGTCATTCCTCACCTCCTCCCATGTCATCTCACTCAGATCAAAGTGATGAGTTGCTGCCTTGACAATTATTTGAATTCTTTCAGTTTTGGATTTAACCTCCATTGTTGCATTTATTACTCCGGCTATGAAAGTGACGAGTTTCTTTAAATCCACCATTAGTTTCCCTTCATTTGCCTGACTGCCACTATTTGCGACTGGAATTTCCTGCTCTACTTTTCCCATTTACCCCTCTTCTTTTGTTTACCATCTTTGCAGCCTCTGCATATGACAACTTGTGCTGAGTTTTAACTTGCTGTATTTCCACTTGCCTTTTCATCACGACACAACCTCCATATGCCACACTGTGGTTGCCTCCACAATTGCAACATTTTAGCTGTTCATGATTACATTGCCCATATTCATGGTTCTCTCCACATCTGGCACATCTTCTCGTACCTTGACATGTTTTGGCAGTATGACCAAATCTTCGGCAGTTGTAGCATCTCATTGGCCTTGGTATGTACACCCTTGCATTGCAGCTCAGGAAGCCTAGAGTCACTTTCCTTGGGAGGAATTCTTCCTCAAAATCCAGCACAATGCCCTCACATTCTTTCCTCACCTCTTCTCGGGTTACCTGGAGCCGCCGAGCACCTCTCACAATTCCTCCTTTTAGATTAGCTTTAATTTCCTCCATGGAGACTCCGACTGGCACTCCCCAAATTACCCCCTAAACCCATTGTCCTCCACTGTCAATATGACTGACACTTACCACTTTAAATCGTCCGATTTCTTTAATCCTGCCAGCCCTCTCTCTCTGCTCTTCATTCTTGCAAACAATCAAAAAGTTACTATCTTTAAGGACTTTAGCCATATGTATATCCCCCTTTTTTTTAGCACTGTTGTAAGCTTCACTGGACTCATAGAAGAAATCCCCTTCTCTTCACCAAAACGCAAAATGATTTTAACTTCCTCCCCTACCTGACTTCTTTCCTTTATTCCTGATTCACTACCTCCACTGTCCTGCCTTTCTTCGCCCTAGTCTCGATGGAGTTGTTTCCTCTTTTCTCCTTACCTTTCTGACTAGTTTGACTAATCTCCATTTCATCGCTATCATCAGTAATGTCAGAATCTCCTCACTCAGGTCCATTCACAACATAGTTGTGCCTACCCGCCATTGCTTTCTTTATCTCGCTGGGTTTCCCCATTTTCATCAGCTCTGTCCGTTTCCAAACCCCAACTGACAAACGAGTACTCAATCCGGGATCATCTGTCAGATTCCTCGGATTGTTTTGCGAGGTTTTAACCATAAATTCTGAAATTCGCGCTTCGACCACTACACCAGCTTTCGATTCGACCGTCCAGCTCTCCAAAACCGTCACCTCTCGAGGAAGTGACACGTTGCGGTTGTTGCTATTTTCTGGGTTCTGATTGGCTAACGTGGGCTTGAGCTTCTCGTTACACTGCCACCTACAGTTTTGGAATGTCCTGACGGCATACATACACGGGTTAGTGTAAACGAAAAGTTTTCAGAAAACGGACACGTGTGCACGATGTTATTTTTGAAAACGGAGAGGGTGAAATGTCCGTTTATGAAATATAGCCGGCCATGTGTAAACGTAGCCTTAGTTGCGCAAATAATCAGTAACAGACATGTGTGGACACACATGAGAAACAGGTCATCAGTAGTTCTATGGGAAAGGAGGCTTCACTTCAGTTTGCGTTTGGGTGGAAGGAGGTGAGAACAGAATGAAGTAGAGGGCGTTCCTCGTCAGACACGCTTCCTCACCCACAAACCCCTTTTCCGTTCAATGGATTGCACAACGGGAGAGTCCAGCCCCGAAATATCTTCCCCACCTCTAACAACAGAGCGCATCCCTCAGCCCCAGACCTTGACCTAACCTGTCTCCTGTATCACCCCACCACTGTGATGTCTCCGTTATTGGTGTTAACGCGGTGAGCATTTGAGGTCACAGTGCGTGTGTCTTGCACGTTTTTCGGCTGTAGTTCACCCAGCCAAAGCGCGTTCTGCTCAATCACTCCCGTGCGTCCGAAAGGCGCGTAGCTTCGGCGAAGCGAGCAGCACGTTTCTTTTTGTCTGTGCACTCTGCATGTTACCGGCTGTGGGGTTTGGTGCCTCGCGTTCTGTCTGCTGTTGGCTTGACGTTTTAGAAAGGGTGGAAACAAAGACCAATTTATGAGTTTTGAAAACGCTTCGACAATCGAATATTTAATCTGCTTTTTGTCTTTCTGCGAGCTTTCTGTCCGCTTTTGACGCCATGGAGTCGGTGGAGAAAGACTGTGGAGCGCTTGGTGGATTATTCCAGGCCATCGTAAACGACATGAAGGTAACATGTAAATTGCACTAGGCAGGGATAAAATCTGACCTTCTGTGGGTGTACGGTGGCTCAGCAGACACAGATTTTTATTGCCTTTGTTTCTTTCAGCTGGTCCTCTCCCACTGGAAACACTGTTGCAGGACAAACTGAGACGTGTTATTTCTTTGTTATTTACATAATGTGCAGCAGGTCTACTTCAGCCAGTGTGTCAGTCTGAACCATACAAGAACTGCTTGCACAAAGTGTTAGCAGAGCAAAATATTTTTTTATTTGAAAACCGCTTAGGTGTTGACTTTTAGTGTTTGGTTCAGGGGTCAAACCGTAACTTCATCATCATTAGAATTAAATAGTTGAATCATGTCATAAGATAAAATAATCATCAAAATTGTAAAATAATTTACATGTATGTTCCTGCTCCATCACAGCCTCCATGGTTTTTCTGGATTAAATGTTAGACAAGATGGATGCTCTGAACCTGCTCCATTGCCTTAACCACCTGAACAGAAACCACCAGGGAAGGTTATGGATTGTGCCTTCTGATGTTTGGCCTTGTGGCAGGAAACCTCTGCTGTAGTTAAATACACATTGATGCAGGCCTTGCTTTAGTAACTTCATTGACTCACATTGCAGACCTATCTCATTTGTATAAAACATGACTTCTACTCCTCCACACAATTTCAATCCCAATCACAATTTCTGAAGCAGGAACTGCACAGTTAATGTGTTAGTGTGGGCAAGCGTGTACACACTAATGCATGAGTGTGTGTGTGTGTGTGTGTGTGTGTGTGTGTGTGTGTGTGTGTGTGTGTGTGTGTGTCGGGGGAGGGGTCAGTTCAAGGAAGTATTCACAAGGACAGATGGAAAGTGTGAAGTATTCATTAGGCTGGGTTAGAGTTCCCAGTCTCCTTACTGTGGAGGGCGCTCATGCTACAAAATGTTTTTAACAGGGAACGAGTCAAGCATCAGATGGCTCTTTTCACCTAACAGATTGCTTATTAATTGCTGCTTCCTTTTGACAGACTAGACCTAAATATGAACCCTTGTTTGTCAAGCTTTATTAAAATTAGCCCTCAGCTGTGCTGTACTTGAGGGAGGGAGAGGGGGAGAGAGAGAATGATGTAGTGATTATAAATGAATGAGACTGAAGCCCTCAGTCAGAACAGTGTTGAGGTCCACTATTTGAGATCTGACCTCATTCTGGCACCTGGCTGTGCCACACAAGCTTGTCAGATCAGCTTCATTTCCCTGGGAGCATTGCAGCTTTTCTGTGCTGATCTCACTGATTGTGAACATTGTTACAGTATTGTGCACAATTAGTTGCACATGATACATGCACAGTGTCAAAAGTAAACTCACAAAGCCCATAATAGATTGCACATTGAAAATGTCTTGGTACAAGTAAGATGTTAGTTATATAGCTGTCAGATGATGCTACAAGAAATTAAGTAGAAGAGTAAGAGGTGGTAGAAGAGGAGGTAAAGGGTGGAAAGAATTAAAATGATCCAGCTGGATTAGATCAGTAATCAAGAATTAGGTCAGCAATGGTTGTGATTCAAAGCCTCTGTGCATGGGTAAGCAACCACATTTTTTCCTTTTTCCATTGAGCGACACTGCTTACGGGCTCCAAGGATGATAATTCTGACCTCAGCCTCCTGTGAAAGACAAGGCGTGGGAGGTAGAGCCTTTCTGTCTACTTTCTTTCCTACAATTGTCTCCTCCACTCACACTCCCTGGGTGCTGCTGGGTGTGGATGAGGCAATGTGTGTCCTCACATCCCCTTGCTGCTCTGCATGTAGTCCAATTCTTTTCCTACCTCTTTGCCCTCCTTTGCCCTCCTCCCTCAGCTGTCTTGCGTCTCTCCTAACCCTCGCAGGCCACGCAGGTTACATGAACACCTGTTAGAGTTAAGTGCAGACAGCATGTCTTGGAGGTTCATGGCCAACATTTTTGATAATAGATGATGATCACTTTCTCAGGCAGAGGCTTTGTCCGAGAGAAATGCTGTCATTGCTGGATGAAGATTATACCAGAAGTGATGGAGACCTAGACTGTTTCCAGATTGTCAAGTTACTAGAGGCTATGTAGTGAGGATGTGTGGCCTCTTTTAGCTCCTCTCCATCATAGTGGTACACAGGAGTGTCCTTCCTCTCCTTTCTCTTGCTCTAATAGGATGTAGCCTTGAATGTTTTTTGACTTCTGTTATAACTCAAGACAGCATGTGATGATCCTGGGATGAATGTAATCCAGATTTTTCAAAGACCGGCCTTACTAACTGCCCAGCATGCATAAACACTTGTGATATGAGAATTTATGCAGATTGTGCACGCACAACAGACCTAATAACACCTGAACATGCCAAAATGGAAGGCATTTAGGTTGATTAAGGGCAATAGTAACATAATTGTGCACTGAGAGATCATGCTGACCTTTTGAAAGAGCATGGAGCTTGCACACTAACCTGTGTGTAACCATTAGAGGAAGAAACCAAGGTATCTTTCAATTATTGCAGCTTTATTTCAACTCAGTGTCTTATCAGTGTATATGAAAGAGAAAATGCAGCAAATAAAGCTGATTGAAATGTTATTAAGCAGTACCAGATTCTATCCTGTTGTAAAGAAAGTTATGTCTTCTTATGTGTATGTTTGAGACAGTAAGCTTATGCACTTAAATGTTCTTGCCGATGTATTTATTTGTCTCATTTCTTGTCAGAGTTCCTACCCTGTGTGGGAAGACTTCACTGCCAAGGCCACAAAACTGCACTCTCAACTCAGGTAGGAAGTAGTTGTAGTGAATGGTGTTGGAAAAAAATCTTGTGCAACATTTACAGTCTCTTTGTTTTGGCAGTTGTGGTGCAGTGAACATCTGTCAATGTATTTACAGGACCACAATTCTGGCAGCAGTGGCCTTTTTAGATACCTTTCAGAAGGTGGCGGACATGGCTACCAACTCTAGAGGTAAGGGGGAGAAATTTTGTCAGTGCACACTGATTATTGATGTCTTATGTACATATTCCAATTACATGAAAGTGATGATAGTGTAGCTCTGCATTATGGTTGAGCTACACTACCATAATGTTTTGTGGTGTACACTTTAACGCTTTTAAGAATACAGTATTGTCTGCACTTGCAGTGTGTATGGAGGTAGGGGTTACCACATCAACTGAAACACAAGTAAGTGCAATTCTTCCAACGGCACACATTTTTATTTTGTGATTGTGTACATCACACATCTTGTAAGACCACTAGCAATTTTGTATGACCCCCTACCAAGACACACTTCTGGCTCTCTAAGATGCTCGAGAGATGGTGGTGGTGGGAGCTCAGAGACGTGAAAATCTTATCTTATTGTTTCTTAATGAGGTCTGCTAATCTGCTTTGTCACTCTGCTAGTGGCAGCAGACAGGCTTGCTAGAGAGGCAGCTGATAACAGATTCCTGTGGAGTTGATCCTTGAGAGTAGTATGTAGAACAAAAAAAAGCAAAAAAATGTGCAAATGCTCCTGGCACACATGCGCGCGCACACACACACACACACACAGATATTCAAATAGTGACAGCTGGTAGCTGGCCACCTGATCTTGCATGTCACATGTTAACATGCTTTTAAACAGCTTGTACTAGTACGGCTTTTTACCACTTACTGCTATGGAAAATTACTACAGAGGCAATTGTTCAGCAGCGTTCACACATTCTCACCAATTTTATTCCAGTAACAGAGTCTATTGCCTCACCATGCATCAAGTTACCATAAATGATTCCTGATGGAAGTACTCGGAAGTACTCGGGTTCTGTAAGATGAAGCAAAGTAGACTGGGCTTCAATAAAACAAGGTTATACACCATTCAGACATGGCACAACTTCAAAGGAAAAGTGTGCCTACAGTAAAAGAAGGGAAAACAGCAGAATGATTGATGGACTAGAGAGAGATGAGAAAGAAGGGTGTATTGAGCTTCACAGCTATAGATACATAAAATCCCCAGAAGTGTGTCACTCATAGGTCCACTCATTCTTCTGCTCCTCTGACAGGGGCATTAACTTGTGGATTAATACCATCCTTCTCAGACCACAAATTGTGATACAAGCAACAAACAACTTGCTTAGATTAGCAGACCTGTCAACCCTCAGGTTTTTCCTGGGATTTTCCCATATTTTACTATTCTCTTACACTGTCCTCCTGTTTAAATATTTTCCTCTAAGTTTATCTTTTTTAAAAACAAACAAACAAAAAAACTGTAGCATTGACAGGAGGCATAACCCTCCTTGATTTGTTTGCCACATCCCCCCCAAGTATAGCAGGTGTAGAACAATGTGGAACATTAGCAGAAACATCTAGTGACAGGAAATTACTCAAATGACACCCATCAGTAAATGAAGAAATATAAGATAAGAGGTTGTGAAGTTTTAATGAGCTCTTAACCAAAGTGCCACTTCAATCCCACTTATGCTATGGGAGATGTGTTGGTCTTTGCATGCCCCACAACACAACAATCGATTTGGTGGCAGGAATAATGTCGATATTTACTGGAGCTGACTGGGTAATAAGGCAAATTTGCCTTTCTGACAGCTGCAATCTTAAAAGTTATCCTAAAATATTTTGGTGTTCAGATGTTCCACTTTTTCGACTTGCTTTTACACTGAATAACTCAAGACTGTTTGGGACACAGTGGTATGGAATTTAGAGATTATCTGCTCACCATTTCGTAAGTCTCCATTTCTGTACTTCTCTGTCTGCCTTTGTGTGAGTGTGTGTGAGTTTGTCTGTCTGTAGCGATCATATTTGACTCAACATCTTCACCTCCATATTTGGTTGATCCTAACACAGGAGACAGGAGACCTAAGATATGAGCTGCTGGCCATCAGGCTGTCACCCCAATTTTACTCTCATGTTGTGGACAAGGTGTATCTGCTAGCATTTCATTTTGTTCTTCTTCTGCTTCTTTTAATCTTCCCTTGCCGCACTCACCCCATCACCTTAATAGCTCTCACACACACTCTGTGCATGTTTTCCTGTCAAGGAAATCAACATTTTCCCATCATTCAGTGCTTCTTGATTGGTCCAGGGAGAGAGAACAGAGGAAGAAACATGGTTTTATGTATTCCTTTCCTACTTTTTTGTTGTCTTACAGGGAGGAGAGTTTTTCATGGAACGTATACATCCCTCCTCCTCATCTGCATCTTCATGCATCACAGTGCCTTGGGCTGCAAGCATGCCTCTTGCCTGTGTTGTCTGCTTTTGGAGTTTATGGTCATGCCGTCACTATCTGTGTTTTATGAAGGTGATGAAGTGGTCAGCTGCCAGGCATTTTGGTGCCATGTCATACAGCACTCTTTGTTTAAATTGTGTTGATTGATCTATGGCCAAAGGTACATCTATCTCAGTGAACTGACAGCTCTCATCTGTCAACAGCCATCTTTCCATGTCAAATAGTTAGTAGTCCAGGGCAAATAGTACATCAGGGTATGAGATAGAGACTCCATATTTTTTGGAGAGTGAGGTGACTCCAGTGGGGGCTGTGATTGCAGTGGGATTTCTACAGGTCTTGGTATCCAGACTAGACAGATGTATTTAGCAAATCCTCTTAGCCCCACTGTGTAACACACAGACAGAGCCTGCCTTCCCTTTCCTTCCTGATCAGCAACCCCCAGCTTTGAAAATTTACACTTTAGGATTACCAGCCACAATGATGCTCTGCAAAGTAGTGTTCAATGCTGACAAAACCTGTCTGTCTTTACATCTGTGTACCAGATCCGTTGAATGCAGACATCATTGTACATAGTCAGGCATAATGTTTCAGTGGGTCATTGCAGGCTGTCTGTCTTTTTTTCTCTGTGTTTTGCCTTTCTTTTGCTCATGCAGTCCACACTCAGTGGAGGAATGCTAGTAGATCAGTGTTTCAGTGAAGCAGTAATCTGCTCGGGTGCTGTGCTTCTCTGGGTTGGCAGATGGGATGGATATCCCTACCCACCATCTGGACTGGCTGGCATGGACAAGATGCGGCCGTGGCCTAGTGCATAGCGAGATCATGGGATTACTGCGCGCCGTGCTATCCCACCAGTGCAGCTATTTTTGTGTTCATGCCAATTAGTGAATGCGCCCATATGACCAGCACTCACATCCATGAAGATCAACTTTTCATGTTCAAACCTGTGATGAACTTGTATTGTGCTTAGTGTTTGGAAGGACAGGAGGCTTAGCTGTGCATCACAAGTGAGTTTGACTTGGGGTGATATGGCCTAAAATTCCTCATCGTGTTTTTGTTTGTTTTGTTTGTTTTTTACTGCGATGGTCACAAAAATAACAGGGATATTCCACTCAAAGCAGGATTCATTTTCACTCTGTTGGCTATGTAAGGGAGCTTATATTAAGAAAGACAAAAATATGTAACAGTTGTGTTCATTGGCTCCAAATAGGAATAGGTTTTGGAAGGTGTAACCTGCTCCATAATGCATGTAATTTAGTAAATGTAATGTCAGTGTTCAGAGTTAGACAAGGGGTAGGATTAGGCAACTGAAAAAAATTGAAAAGCACATCTGGACAAGTGGCAGCATTTATTTTTAGCAGCCCTTGTGGCCCTTAACAGGAAGCTGCAACAGAAAAATATCTCCTCCTTTTTCTCCTCCTTCATTCTTGTCCCTATGTACTCAAGAATGTGTTTACACGACATACACACACTGCACAGATGTTTGTCTGTCTGTGTGTGTCTCTGTTTGTAAGGTTAAACTTGCTGTGTGTATTGGTCAGACAACTGAAGTGTGACTTAAGCAATTGATCCTGAGGCTGCTTCCTCTGCTTTTCATTACTATTGTTGCTGGTAAGTAGGGAGTGACATTCCACATGTAAGGAAGTAACACAAAGGGGTTTGAATGCTGTTTTGATTTCTACAACAGCCATAAGTTCACATTCATTTAGGATTAGGGTTTTGTCCGGAGCAATCTTCAGTTCACAGTCAAAGTATTTATTGAGGTCACATATAAAGCGATGCAGTGCTGGTCTCAGAGTGACAGAGTTCCTGCAGGATCTCAGCCAGAATGAACCCAGATTTCAGGCAAAAGTTCACATTTATCTTCTGGGGTTTGACCAAACCCTGTACAATAAACAGACATACGTTACAGTTACTGCTGGGGGACAGAGTTAAGCAGGGTAGAAGCTGGGGAAGAAGCTGTTCCTGTGCCTGCTGGTGTGGGAACGGAGGCTCTTGAACCTCCTCCCAGGTGGGAGGGGGGCAAACAGTCCATGGTTGAGGTGGGAGCTGTCACTGCTGATGCTGCGTGCCTTCATAGACACCGCTTACGCTGAGGTCCTCGATGGCTGTTCGGTGGGCACCAGTGATGTACTGGGCGGTTTTCACCACCTGTTGCATGGCCTTCTGCTCAGAGGCTGTGCAGCTGCCATACCGTACTGAGATGCAGTTGGTCAGGATGCTCTCGATGGGGCAGCGGTAAAAGTTAACTAGGATTTGACGAGCCAGGTTAATTTTCGTCAGTCTCCTCAGGAAGTAGAGGCACTGAGCCTTCTTTATCAGGATGGAGAAGTTGAGGGTCCAGGAGAGGTCCTCGGAGATGTGGACGCCCAGGAACTTGAACCTGGAGACACAACTTCAGCCCCGTCAATGTGAATGGGGGTGTGACTGCAGCCTGTAGTTTTCTTGTAGTCCATGATGAGCTCCTTGGTCTTCTTGATGTTGAGGGTCAGGTTGGTGTTCATGCACCACATCACCAGCTGCTGACCCTCATCCCTTTAGGCTGACTTGTTGTTAATCAGGCCTATCACCGTGGTGCCGACTATGACCTTGATGATGGAGTTGGAGCCATGCAGAGGCACGCAGTTGTGGGTGAAGAGGGAGTAGAGGAGAGGGCTCAGCACAAAGCCCTGTGGGACGGCATGTTCAGGGTCAGGGAGGTGGATGTGTGGTTGTGTAAGCTAACAGACTGGGGTCTGTTGTTTAGGAAGTCCAGAGTCCAGTTGCAGAAGGAGGTGCTGATGCCGAAGTCACTGGCTTTGTTGACCAGCTTGGAGGAGATGACTGTGTTGAATGCTGAGCTGAAGTTGATGAACAGCATCCTTGCGAAGTTGTCATTGTTGTTCAGGTGCGTCAGGGTGGAGTGCAGTGTCGTGGAGATGGCATCCTCCGTCGACCAGTTTGGTCGGTAGGCAAACCGACGGCAGTTCAGTGTGGGCGGGGAGACAGCATTTGAGGTGGGCCAAGACCAGCCTCTCGAAGCACTTGGTGATGATGGGGGTGAGTGTGACAGGGCGGAAGTCATTAAGGCCCACTGCAGCATACTGCTTTGGTACCGGCACGATGGTGGTGGTCCTGAGGCACATGGGGACTGCTGCCTCGGCAAGTGACAGGTTCAAGATGTCAGTGAAGACTCCAGCCAGCTGTTCTGCACAGGCCTTGAGTATGCAGCCGGTTATGCCGTCAGGGCCAGCAGCCTTACGGACATTCACCCTGCTAAGTGCAGAATGCACTTCATGAGTGGAGAGCATGAGGGGCTGTTCATCTAGGTGGGGAGCAGTTTTGATGGTTGGTAACTTTCACACTGAATACACATGTGTATATATACAGAACAGTCCCCTTGACCTGCACAAACCTTTACTTATGTGCTTTTGTTATTTGTAGGTCGAGGTGTTAGGTCTAAATGCAGTAACTTGTACCCTAATGTTCTGTTTGGGGTTCTGGATACCATGGGCCCTCTAAAGTCGGTTTGTCAAAGTTACATGCTTAATATTGTTTTATCACCTTGATACATTGTAACTTTTCTTAAATTTAGAAGAGTTGCTCATAAATCTGATCTTGCACTGATGACATGTTTCAGAACTATAGAAAATGGCACATTGCATCATTTTGGGGTTAAACATAGTTAAATTGGTACTGACCGTAGTTTTGATATGGCATTATATGGTCTCTTTAAGTTAAGATAAGATAAGATAAGACAAGATATTCCTTTATTAGCCCCACAGTGGGGAAATTTCCAGTATTACAGCAGCAAAGTGGATAGCAAAAATAGAGGGCATCAGTAAAAAGGGCATTAAATAGCAAACAAGCAATATAAACCATATAAAC
Organism: Chaetodon trifasciatus; assembly: GCA_037975065.1. Classification (NCBI taxonomy): domain Eukaryota; kingdom Metazoa; phylum Chordata; class Actinopteri; order Chaetodontiformes; family Chaetodontidae; genus Chaetodon; species Chaetodon trifasciatus. The sequence continues at coordinate 20,935,673 of JBBMOE010000002.1, forward strand.
AAGGAATATTGAAAAATATGAACAGTTTAAACAAGGGTCAATACAGAAACTAGCAACCTAGTATGGGGAAATGTAAAACATGGGAGTGGTAACAGTATATAGTGTTTTCAAGTTTACACCATGGCACAGAGGAAATACCAATATTGCACCCTGGAAATTAGAGATTCGCCAGGTACTGATATTGCACATTGGATGATAGTACTCCTGACTGGAGTGTTGATATTACACATAGGAGTAATAATACACCTGATCGAAAGATTGATATATTGCACCTTAAGTGGAAATTCACCTGAGCTAAATATTTTCACAGTATGAGTGAACACAGTTGATGTGTATTATAGTGCAGTAAGTTTGGAAGTCTTGGTGAGTGTGTTGTCTACTTGGAGCAACGACTGGCAGCCCACCGCTCCTGGTCTGCCGCGGAGGAAGGTCTGACCATGGATGGGTCAAAAGCAGAGAAAGAATTTCACAAATGCATGGCGTGTGCAGTTTCCCCCTCAACTCTGCCTGTTGTGTGTAAAATTGTGACGAATAAAGGAAATCTTAATCTTAATCTCCTCTCTCCCACCACCTCCACTGAGTCGAGGGGGCGTCCCAGGACAGAGCTGGCCTTCTTGATCAGTTTGTCAAGTCTCTTCCTGTCAGCAATCAAGATGCTGCTCCCCCAGCAGACCACTCCATAAAAGATGGCTGATGCCACCACAGTGTCATAAAAGGTCTTCAGGAGAGCTCCCTGCACTCCAAACGACCTCAGTCTCCTGAGCAGATAAAGTCTGCTCTGGCCTTTCTTGTAAAGTGCAGTTGTGTTGTGAGTCCAGTCCAGTTTATTGTTCAGGTGAACACCGAGGTACTACATATAACACCACTTAATAAGGTAACATCCTATATCCTATCTTTGACTGTGAAAGACTTTTTGGCACCTAGGGAACACAAGAAATATTATAAACACAGTAGTCATATATATATGTGTGTGTGTGTCTGTGTGTGTGTGTGTGTGTGTGTGTGTGTGTGTGTGTGTGTGTGTTCATTGTTGTACAAAGAAAAGAAAAAAATATCTTTAATTAAAAATGGGGAATTTTAGATAGATATCCCATACCAGGGCAAATTTTGTTGTTACAGCCAGCAAGTTACAAAAAGCAAACACGGTGGAATAAGGAGGTCAAAATAAAAATATGAAAGTATACAAGATACAGAATAGAAAAATCAACAATGTAAATGTACATTTGTACAGATTATAAAAAATAGTAAATGCCAAAGAATCCTACTACCATAAAAGTGCTGTTGCCAATAGACTGAGAAAACTAACTACTGACATTTGTTGTATTGCACTTGAGAAATACTATTGCACCTGAGAAAGTACTATTTCACTTGAGAAATTAAGTTGCCAATATAAATAATAAATAGTTATTGCACAGTTGAGAGAAATATAGAACTTAGAAATTGCACCAGGTGAAATGGATAAATGTGAGCAGATATTAGCACTGATAGCAGTAGTGCAAATCAAAAGTGGGTTTATGATGTAGACTTGAGAAAGACAGCGTCAACACAGTGCTACATGACATAATGCTGGAGTTAAACAGTCTGACAGATGTAGGAATGAAGGACCTGCAGTAGCGTTCTTTCTTTCAGACTGGATGCAGCAGTCTGTTACTAAAGGAGTTGCTTAAACCGCACCTTCTCATGCAGGGGGTGGGATGGGTTGTCCATGATCAATGTCAGCTAACATCCTCCTCTCACCACCTCCTCGATGGTGTCCAGATGGCAGTCCAGGACAAAGCCAGCCCTCCTGACCAGTTTGTTAAGTCTTTTCCTGTCCCTCTCAGAGCTCCCACAGCTCCAGCAGACCACTGCATAGAAAACTGCAGATGCCACCACAGAGTTATGACATGTTTTTAAAAGTGTCCTACATACCCCAAAGGACTTCAGTCTTCTTAGCAGGTGCAGACAACTTTGTCCCGTCCTGTACAGGGCATCTCTGTTATTTGTCCGGTCCAATTTGTTGTTGAGGTGAACACCTAGGTATTTGTAATCCCCCATGATCTCCATGTCCAAGTGGTGTGAAGAGGGTGCTGTTGGTGTCAGGGGTGCTGTGAGGGGAGGTAGGGGGTGTGGAGAAGTCGCAGCGTCATAGCTGGGCTCAGGTGGGTTGGGAGAGGAACGGGGATAGAATCAAATCTGTTGAAAAACAGGTTCAGTTCATTGCCCATTCCCGGCCTCCAGATTCAGGGCCTCCCCCACTGTTGCTAGTGTAACCTGAGATGGTTTTCAGGCCCCAGGCCCCTTTCAAACCTCTCTGGCATTGTTCCCCTGGAGTTACTCCTCCATCTTCCTCTTGTAGCTGTCCTTGCCTCTCCTTATCTCCTGTTTCAGCTCCCTCTGCACCCTCCTCAGCTCCTCTTTGTCCCCTGATCGAAAGACCCTCTTTTTCTCGTTCAGTAGGGCTTTCAGTTCTGGGGACACCCCGGGTTTGTTGTTTGGGAAACACTGTACCGTCTTTGTAGGCACAGTGTTTTCCGCACTAAAGGTAATGTAGTCCGCAATGCAAGTTGTTAAACTGTCAATGTCCTCCCTATTTGGACTGCACAACACATCCCAGTCAGTGGTGTCAAGACAGTCCCTCAGTGCCATGCTGGATTCCCCTGACCATCTTCTCACATGCCTGATGGTTGGTGGTGGTTTATTCACCAATGGTGTGTATACAGGGAGCAGATAAACCAGATTGTGGTTGGAACGTCCCAGCGGGGGGAGAGGTGATGAGCTGTATGCATCCTTTGTGTTTGCATACAGTAAATCCAGTGTTCTATTGTCTCTGGTGGGGCACTTAACATACTGTGTGAAAGTGGCGGACAGGGAAGCATGGTTGAAGTCTCCAGAGATGAGAAGGATGGCCTGGGGATGCGATGTCTGGAGCTGTGAGACTACTGTGTGCAGAAGCTTGCATGCTGTTGCGGCATTGGCCGACGGGGGGATATACACAGTTATTGCAATAACGTGCGAGAATTCCCTTGGGAGGTAATATGGCCGAATGCTAACGGCTAACAGTTCAATGTGTCAGGTGCAGCGCGCTGCTCTTTTACTCTGATGTACCCTTGGTTACACCATCTGTTGTTTAGAAACATCACTATGTCCCCACCTCTCCTCTTGCCGCTCTTCTTCGCTTTCCTGTCCACTCTCAGCAGTTGAAAATTGTCCAGCATAACGTGAGTCCGGCGTGATCTCTGTTAACCAACTTTCAGTGAAACATATGAGGCTACACTCCCGGTACTCCCTCTGCAGTCTGGTTTGCACTGTTAGCTCTTCCATCTTATTTGAGAGAGACCTCATGTTCACTATAATAACAGACAATATGGATGGTTTGTACTGTCTTTTCTTGTCCCAACACTTCGATCCAGCTTTGCATCCCCTTCTCCTTATTTCCTTGGGGATCTCTTGTCTTTCCACTGGGAGTACGCCCATGTTGCTCAGCGCAATCAGCTGTACCCATGTGTAAACAATGGACCCAAAGTTCAGTGGATTTCCTGCAGTTGAGGAAAGTAATCCACAAAGAAAAACAACAAATCCCTAGTCTCACCAGTTGTACATCCATACGTATGCACGATCGAACAAGATTAGTGATGGAAAAAACACGACTAAGACACAAAAACACACTAATACAAAGGAAAGTGGACAGAACTGCTGTAACAAACTGCCACTCATGCAAAATCCAGTCTCATACACTCTCACACCTTTTTTTTTCTTCAGCCAGTATTGCAGGAGAAATGGGGAATCCCAGAACACATAGTAATGATTTACTTTTTTTGCTCCACGAAATGTTTTTCTTTGAGAAACTCCTACCCACTCGTACATTTTCAGCTGATAAAACATTTACATTAAAACTGAGTGAAACAGATTTTTACTTTGTGTTGCAACCATGAACCAATAATCTCAGGAATTGCTTATTTTTCAGTCAGGCTCTTACAGTAAGAATGTAAATGTATACCCAAATGTTACAATAGAGATATTCTGGGGAGATTCATTTTCTGTAACTCTTTTGCTGTAGGTATACAGCACTTTGCTCTTGTCAATATCCGAACTGCTGCTAGGATATTGCTTCCTAACCTGCAGTCACAAGGGATGCCGCTTCATTTTTTTTCCCATTTGTTTTCATTAATTTCCATATTCTTGGGAGTTTAATTGTTAGGATGTTCTATACTTTTTTCTTAACAACCCACATAAACATGCTTTAGTGACACAGGAAGCAATGAGAGAGGGAACACCCACTCCACTCAGTAGAACTGGATTCAGCTTGAAGCGTCAGGAAGAGCAACATCGAACTTATCAATGAATAAGTAGACTTTTTTTTTTCAAGTTTGAAATCTACAAAATTTATTGGAAATACTTGTCTCTCTAGTCAGTCTGAACCCACCTCCTACCTTGTATTTGTTTGTGACATGCCTGTGTGCGTGCAGAGTAAAATGGGAGTGAATCACTCTGTGCCCAGTACTCGAGTTGAGGGGGGATGAGGGCGGATGGCATCCCCCCTGAAATAAAAACGATCAAAATCATCCCCCCTTTCCATCCCTCCCCTTTTTACAGTAAATGTTGGGAATATAACTTATAATTATTTCATCATTAGAAAGTAGTACGCACGTTGAGTAAAAGAAATAATAAAATCTGAGGGCACAGGGGCACGCAAACATGCAATGATGCAACATGATTGTTATTTTCAATTGGTTAATGCCTGATGCCAGAGGGAGCGGCACAAGCTGCTGCGCAGAGCGACATCTTGAGGATTAACTGCACTGCAATGTGAGCATGGGAAAACAAGCGGCTGGACAACGAGATGTCAGGGAGTTTTTTAAAAAGACTAAAATTACAGGTGAGCTATAAATCAAGAATCTCAATCATTACTTTTTATTAATCTATACAAAAGTCGCCAGACTCGCCACAGGTTGCATGCACAATAACAACACAGCTAGTTTTCCAAGCTTGCTGTGTAGCCTGCAAACTAGCTGAGATGAACTCATGTTAACGTTCATCTCTCTTGTTAACTAGCTTGCTGAAACACAGGACTTGTCATTCAGTCACGTTAGATTCTGGTTTATGAGCGTTGCAAACGTAAAACAGATATTTACTGTTAGCGTTAGACGAGAGTTTGTCTCAAATATTTTACCAGAATTAATGATGAAATATTCTTCACACGGCTATATTATTTTCATCAATAGGACTCGTCAGGCAACAAAAATAAGTGAAGATGTTAGCTAAAATTCAGACGTTCAAGGCAGGTGACATTAAAGAGTATCTCCAACGAGTTTATCCCCCTCCTGGTGCCTGTTGCTGTGGCCTGTAATTTAATATTACAGTGAATATGATAAATGTGATTTTAACCTATACTGTACATTCTGTCTATTATCCAAGAGTCTTTGGAAACTGCTATGAGATACTGAGACTTGAAACTGAGAAACTAAAAACTGTGCACCAGAGGGGAGAAAAGGAAAAGTATTGTAAAATGTTGAGAGAGTTTTTCTGTACTTCTGTACTGTCTTTAATAACACAAAAAAAGAGATAATTGTTTTGATTTTGCACTTAAAATAAACTTGGCTTGACTTGATTTGAGAGGATTCAGAAGTCTTATTTACAGTGTTTTGTTTTGATAATGAATTTACACCCCTGCCCCTGCCACTTTTTTTTTAAGGTGAAAAACATTGACCATCCCCCCTGAATTTTTTTTACAACTCGACTACTGTCTGTGCCTGTCCATCTTCGTCCTTGCAGCTGTGTATACCTCCCATAATGCTTTTTAATAAAAGGAGAGATGCATACAGTTGGTTTCATTAACTCTTGAGCCAATCTGAAGAGACACTGTCACTATTGACATCACAATTGCAGGCCATTGTGTGTTTCTTTCTCTTTCTCTTTCTCTTTCTCTTTCTCTTTCTCTTTCTCTCTCACTCTCTCTCTCTCTCTCTTTCTCTCTCATGAATTGTGTTTAGGCAACAGAGAGAACAGGAAAGGCAGGGCCGACAGGGAAGAATAGAGGGTATCCTCCTAGGGGTCCTTCCTTTTTCCCTCCAGGATAGAGGGGATGAGAACTTCAGAAATAGTGGGGGATTGGTAAATCACACCACGTGTCCACGCACATGTGTCCGCAAACCTGTGCACACATACTCCAGAAATCACTCATAAACACAGATACAGTCATTCATGCCTCCTCTCTGTTGAGGCCAGCCTGCTGCTGAGAGGTGTCCTCTTTACTTATGTGCATGCGGCCCAGATTACAACAGGATCAGTACTGCTACATGACTGTAACTGTGGACAGTTACTTAGACAGTGGGACATCATGGGCTTTTGGGGTTGAAAACCACATTTTATTTCACTAATGGCAGAGAGGAAAAGTACTGTAGCCAATTCACACAAGCTGTTATGTACACTGTGGTGACAATCATGCATGCGATCTGCAAATGTAAAATGCATGTTTTGTCAAGAGGGAGAAAGTGTAGGTAGTAGTTGTCAGGTACTGTTACTTTTTCTTTACCCAAATAAATATGAAATTAATGGGCTTTGCTTTTACAATGAGCACTTGTCTACTTAGTGGCTGGAAATGCTTCCCCAGCAAGGGAAAAAACACCCTGATAAATCAATCTGACAGAGATAGAGAGAATTCAACCTTGAAAAATTATCTCCTGATGTCTTTTCATAGAAAATCATTTTCTTCTATAATTTGTAATGTCAACCTCTTCCATCATTCGTGAATATTTGTTTTGTTTGTTTTATCTAAGGTGCCACCAGGGATGTTGGCTCAGCTTTGACAAGGATGTGCATGCGACACCGCAGCATTGAGGCAAAATTACGCCACTTCACCAAGTAAGTGTTACATGTTTTCTTTTTTGTCCTCCCTAATGCAATTTTCTCTTTTGTTTTGCCTTAGGGGTATTGTTGTGCTCCCAGGTCCCAGCATCACTGCTGACCTTTCTCTCATTCTGCCACTCATCACTGGATGTCATTATTACACTCTTTCTTTTCATGTTGTGTCTCCTTGTCGCTGTAGTGCTCTTATGGAAGGCCTGGTTATGCCACTCCAGGGCAGGATAGAGGAATGGAAGAAGACAGCTACTCAGCTGGACAAAGACCATGCCAAAGGTCAAAAACCAGGAAATACAAACTATAAAAACTTGTCTGTGAGCACTGTATATTTGTCAGATATCTATACGTGTTTGGTTTTGCCTTTCTCTCTACAGAATACAAGCGGTCTCACCAGGAAATCAAAAGGAAGTCATTCGATACCATAAAACTCCAGAAAAAAGCAAGAAAAGGTGAGGAAAACTGTCCCCAGAAACCGGAACCTGTTAATTTATAAAGCCTTGGATAAAACACCTCACACAACTCTATTGAGATTTTAAGACTGATATTAACCCTTTGCAGTCCAGTGTATAGTTGGCCGTTTTTGACTACTTTTGATTTTACCCTTATATTTCACCTTAAAAACTGTTTACCTTGCATTGCTTGGTATCATTTTTTTCAGCACAACCTCATGTGTGGATTTACAGTTATTTTTCCATTTTGACATACTATTATTAACACAGTGGACCTAAAATCACACAGAAAACATAAAATCCGAGTAGAAAAAAGTTTTATTTTTTACTGTGAACCACAAATATGTTTAATGAACCATTTTTAGAACTTAGAATGCAAAAATAAATAGTAAACTTCAAAATCTATATACAATCTTAGGCACACAACAAAGTGATTTACCACAATTTACATAAATGCAGGCAATGTCTTTTTTGTACAAATATTTACAAGAACAGTGTAATGGCACACAAATTATCTATGCCACTCAAAGAAACTTTCCCCCAGCAACTAAATGCCGCCTTTGCATTCTGATTTTTGATTGATTGATTGATTGATTGATTGATTGATTGATTGATTGATGTAGTGCATTCCTCCACCAATAGGAGAGTGGTTGTTGTGTTTTTTTTATGCAAGCGCTTTCTGCTTGCCAGCACTTTCGTTACACTCCCATAAACTTTTATTACAGCTCCGTTTTTCTGTTTCTGCAGCGAAAATATGCAGGAAAAAGTATGGCGTAAATAATTTATTACAACTCTGGTTTTATTTGGCCTATCAACACAATTTAAAAACTGATATAATGTTTGAGGTCTGCACTTTCGACACAAGTTGCCCCTGCCTATAGATGAAATTAAACTCATATTTCCTGTTTTCACACAGGGCTTACCGTACCAGTGGTACGGGCTTGTCAACATACATTGTGCCTTGACGTGATACAGCTAACACAGCATATCCTTCTGTCTCTCCTCTTGCTGCCTGTTCCTGCAACCCCCTCCTCTATTTCTTTCTGGCTATTTTCTCTGGCTGTAGAGCTTCTAGGTATGTCTGCTGAGCTTTGCCCTGTTTGAAAACTTCCTGAGATAGTCATCATAATCATCTTTGGATCACTGCCAGTTGAAGAAAACCCTGTGTATTTTTTCATTCGGCATTTTGGTTAAATGATTGAAATGTTTCACATTGTGGGAAATACTTATTTGCGTTCTTAATGAGAGTTAAGTGAGACGATTTATACCACAGTTCATACCAGCAGAAAGTTAGATTATCTTAGCACAATGGCTGGACAGGGGTAACAGTTGGCCTAGCTCTATCCAAAGGAATCAAAATCCACCTACCAGCTTCTCTGAAGTTCACTAATTAACAAAATGTATCTCTTTTGCTTAATCTACAAAGAAACACAAGTGTAAAAATGACACGTTGCTGTGCGCCCCAATTTTCAGGCTTCATGCTATGCAAAGATAAGCAGCTGCCAGTGGTAGCTTTATATATGGAGTTTTCTTGTCTAACTCTCAGCAAGAAAGTGAACAAATGTCCAGTCCCATAATGTTGAACTATTCCTCAACTCAAACCTCAAACAATGCACTCATTGTCAATATTCTAATATTTAAGAATGTAAGTAATACATGTACATTTAAGTGAATAGGTGAAGGTCATAGCAGGAAAAGCACAGGTGTTGCTAATAACATTAGAAATGGCTCTTTCTATTCCAGTGTCTCAGTAAGTCACTTCAGTGTGACAGTGGGCCAGTATGCACAATACCAGGACACTGAGACTGAAGCAGCTAAATGTAATTCAGCCATCATTTGTTTTATTTACACCTGAAAAATGACCATAGAAAAATGGCACATACTCTATATTTGTCTCATATTTGTTTGCTCCTTGTACTTGCTTGCATCAAGATCATTTGAAAGACCTCTTTCAAATCTTCCATTTTCCAAATGCCTTTTTAATAGAGCAAGAAATTGTTTGGCAACTTATCAATCTTTCATTCTTCTGCGTAACAATAGCTTCTGTGTAATGTCATGAGCTGTTATTTGGCTCCATGAGGACAGTTTAGTGTTTGAAGTATTATTATTTAGCAAACTTTTCATTTAATCATGCCTTATTAAATGCAGGTACCCTTAATGATTAGCCAACTTAGACAGTATGTGATAACACATAGTGTTAAGACAGGGTTGTTGCCCACTTCAGGGGCACCTGGACCCGCAGTAAACAAGCTGTACGTAAAACAAAGAGGAGGAAACCTTTGCTTGTGTTCTGCTTAACTGCAGGATTTATTCTCCTTTGATTACTGTAATTAATTTTCCATAGTTCAACATGTCATTTTAACTAACAATATTAATATACAATCTTACAATCACTAACTTCAGCACTCATTTTACTCCACACATTCACAAATTCCTCATATGTATTTATCTTACAAACTCTGTAACAAACACACATATGCAGAAACATAATTTAACAAAACTGAAACATATGCACCTGCACTCAATACATACTCAGACCAGTATCAACTTTTGCTTGTGTTCTGCTCAAAGTGCTTGCCTCCAAGCCAGGTTTTGTTTCCTCCTAAGCACCATGCAATTTCTAGTGACCTGTATGAGTATGACTCCAATCAGTAGAATGAAACTGGCATTTAAATCACTGTCTAAGACAATAAAATTAAAGAAATATTTTTGGGGGGTCTATTTCTAAACACATCTAACTATTTTGGCAATGAACTGTACCACTAGAATGAACCATACTATAGTCTCAATGAGTTTTTAACATCTTTTATGCCTTTTCAAATTCCTGTGTATGTATTTTTAAACATTTACACTAGCAATGTAGCAAGGCACAAATCTGAATTCACTCAGTACTATACAGGTGCTGGTCATAAAATTAGAATATCATGGAAAAGTTGATTTTTTTCAGTAATTCCATTCAAAAAGTGAAACTTGTATAATGTATACATTCATTTCACACATACCGACATATTTCAAGTATTTACTTATTTTAATATTGATGATTATACCTGACAACTAATGAAAACCCCCAATTGAGTATCTCAGAAAATTAGAATATTGTGGAAAAGGTCAATATTGAAGATATCTGGTGCCACACTCTAATCAGCTAATTAACTCCAAACACCTGCAAAGGCCTTTAAATGGTCTCTCAGTCTAGTTCTGTAAGCTACACAATCATGGGGAAGACTGCTGACCTGACAGTTGTCCAAAAGACGATCATTGACACCTTGCACAAGGAGGGCAAGTCCCAAAAGGTCATTGCTAAAGAGGCTGGATGTTCACAGAGCTCTGTGTCCAAGCACATTAGTAGAAAGGCAAAGGGAAGGAAAAGATGTGGTAGAAAAAAGTGTACAAGCAATAGGGATAACCGCACCCTGGAGAGGATAGTGAGACAAAACCCATTCAAAACTGCGGGGGAGATTCACAAAGAGTGGACTGCAGCTGGAGTCAGTGCTTCAAGAACCACCACTCACAGACGTATGCAAGACATGGGTTTCAGCTGTCGCATTCCTTGTGTCAAGCCACTCTTGAACAAGAGACAGCGTCAGAAGCGTCTCACCTGGGCTAAAGACAAAAAAGACTGGACTGCTGCTGAGTGGTCCAAAGTCATGTTCTCGGATGAAGGTAAATTTTGCATGTCCTTTGGTAATCAAGGTCCCAGAGTCTGGAGGAAGAGAGGAGAGGCACAGAATCCACGTTGCCTGAGGTCGAGTGTCAAGTTTCCACAGTCAGTGATGGTTTGGGGTGCCATGTCATCTGCTGGTGTTGGTCCACTGTGTTTCCTTAGGTCCAAGGTCAATGCAGCTGTCTATCAGGAAGTTTCGGAGCGCTTCATGCTTCCTGCTGCTGACCAACTTTAAGGAGATGCAGATTTCATTTTTCAGCAGGACTTGGCACCTGCTCGCAGTGGCAAAGCTACCAGTACCTGGTTTAAGGACCATGGTATCCCTGTTCTTGATTGGCCAGCAAACTCCCCTGACCTTAACCCCATAGAAAATCTATGGGGTATTGTGAAGAGGAAGATGCGAGATGCCAGACTCAACAACGCAGAAGAGCTGAAGGCCACCATCAAAGCAACCTGGGCTCTCATAACACCTGAGCAGTGCCACAGCCTGATCGACTCCATGCCACGCCGCTTTGCTGCAGTAATTCAGGCAAAAGGAGCCCCAACTAAGTATTGAGTGCTGTACATGCTCATACTTTTCATGTTTATACTTTTCAGTTGGACAACATTTTTAGAAATCCTTTTTTGTATCAGTCTTAAGTGATATTCTAGTTTTCTGAGATACTGAAATTCGGATTTTCATTAGTTGTTAGTTTAAAATCATCAAAATTAAAGAACTAAACATTTGAAATATATCAGTCTGTGTGTAATGAATGAATGTAATATACAAGTTTCACTTTTTGAATGGAATTACTGAAATAAATCAACTTTTCCATGATATTCTAATTTTATGACCAGCACCTGTATTCTTTATTTATATTTTCAAGTTGTAAGGTAGTTACAGCGAGTGCATTGTTTGAGTCTGAACCAAACATTCCAATATACATTTTACAGTGTTTAAAAAAGTTTAACTAGCAGTCTATGTGTGCTTATGATTGATGACATGTTTTCACTTTGTTCTCATTGCCATGCACATGAACCATTTGTTTGTACTGTTTTTCAGTGTGTTGACCTAGAAGCAGCACAGCAATTTTACCAATGTCACGTCCTCGATTATTGCCTGCCCCTCAAATTCGCAATCCCTTTTCATTCCTCCCCATCTCTTGTTTATGCTTACTCAACCCCCTTCACCCCTTTCCTCCTTCACTCCATCCTCCCTCCCCTTGTATGTGTCTCTGCTCCCCTTGATTTGCCTTGCATAGGTCGGGGTAACCTGTGTCCCCAGCTGGACAGTGCCATGCAGGATGTTAGCGACTTGTACCTGCTGATGGAGGAGACAGAGAAGCAGGCAGTGTGCAGGGCCCTCCTAGAAGAGAGAGGACGTTACTGTACATTCATTAACATGCTGCAGCCTGTGTTGGTGAGGAACATTTAGCCTTTGTTATACCTACAACTTGTAGAAAATAAGTGTAAATAGCACTGATGTAAAAAAAAAAAAAAGTTTTACTTTACTTGCTCTTGTAATTGATCTGGTATCTGTTTAATTTGATCCATCCCGTTTTTTCCTCCAGAATGTAGAGATTGCCATGCTGGGAGAGATAACACATTTACAGGCCATTGTTGATGACCTCACTATTCTGACTGAAGACTCACACAAGCTGCCACCAGCCAGTGAACAGGTAACAGAAGTGTAATACTACTCATGCTAATACCACTGGAGATGGTCAGGCTGTTTAGATCGCAATGACTACCTTATCTTATTACAGTCCAAGGCTTTTAAGCGATAAGTATGGTGATCGTCTATATTCATCTCATTATTAACAAAAATACCAAAACCCTGCAAGTAACTGATCCCACTAACAACTATTTTCTGTGGATCCACAGCCTGATATAAGTTTCTATGCAATTGAGCTCCGTTGTTGTCTCAAAACTATATAAAAACAGCTTTGAAGGATTTATTTTGAGTTGATCACACATGCTTTGTCTATCTGCTGTAAATACTTCTTAGGGCACCACATTGTGGCTCACTCCACTGATGAAAGTAGTCCCCAGCAAGTTAATTCTTTTCCCCTGTTTGAGTAACATTTCCTTAAAACTACAATGAACAGCTGTTAAAGCTTTTTCATGACATTTGTTGACAGCAGCAAAAAATAATAGAATATCAGAAAATAGTGTACAGATACATAACTGCTACAGTGTTGTCTGATGCTTTTGTGGTATTTTTAAGAGGTTGGATGGTGTGACATGATGTGTCAATGTTCATCTTTGGCTGAAAATTTCTGTTAGACATCTCTTTTTTTCTCCTTTCCTGTCACTGTTTGAACACCACATGACTAAATGGACTAATGTCAAAACAAATTTATCCTCTCATATTTCTGTCAGCACAGCTTGAAAAATAACTTTTTGGGGGGCTGGGCAATAGCAAAACAAGTTGTAATCAGCTGTAATTTATTAAAATGTATCCATACTATTGCCTGTTTTTTCCAATATCTCTTGTAAAAGCAATGTTGCCCACTTCTATTGTTGCCACTGTATCACCACCATTTGGTTGTGTGATGCCGCAGGTGATCCGGGACCTGAAAAGCTCTGACTATATCTGGCCATACCAGACCCCTCCTTCCTCCCCTAGCAGCACTGGCTCCAGGAAGAGCAGTATGTGCAGGTACCCTATATACATGTATGTGTTCGTCATACAATAAGATGCGATGTGTTTCATGTGTCTGGGTGACGTATTTGTGTCAGTGCTGGATTTTAGTCATGCTGGATCTGAGCAAATGTGCACATTGTTGTTTTCAACCAATTTATTCACACAATTGCATTGTACTGTAAGGCACTGGTTTAGGACCTAAGTGCAGCGCTAACAGAACATGGAAGTCTTTGTGAGTTTGTGCTGCGGCTTACTGGGTGCTCGGTGTGGAGCAGACTGCAGATCCAGGAAATGTTTGGTGAGCCAAACAACAAGCAGTTCCACATGGGCAAGGCAAGAGATATAGTCAGAGACGGAAGGCGGAGGTAATTACCAGGGGTGCAGAGAACAGGCGAGGTCAAAAACGTGAGATCAATCCAAATGATAATGCTGGAGAGTCTTGCATGAAGGAGAAGAGTGCAGACTGAGCAGGTGAACAGATGGGAGGGTGGAAGGGGTGGGAGGGAGAGTGGCAGCAGGTAAGGAGCTGATGAGTGTGACAGTGTGACCTCTATCCCACTCTAGGGAATGCAATATCTCAGGAGTACCTTGAGTGAATTTCTTCAAATTTGGCACAAACGTTCCATTGCATTTAAGGATGAATTGATTCGACTTTGGCCATCAAAGGACACTGTAGATTAGGGCTCCTTTGCTGATACTGCGCTTCAAGTGATTGTTGTTGCACTGTTTTACAAAGCTCTGTATCAGTCCTCTGTGCTTCTCTATAAAAATAGTCTGCAAGTGAAGACATCATGTTTTTGACTGGAAATTATTCACAGGAATTGTACATATCTACATATTGATAGCTTATGTTTTGCCAATAAAGACATTTAATAATTTAGATTAAAATCCTTTAAAGTCCTCACTACGTATATTATTTTTGTCAGACATGGATGTAAACTGCGGCTTAATTCTGGTTTTGAATCGTGGATATAGACAAGGAGATTCATATCTAAACTGAAATATCTACATGAAATAAAAACAACTGACTAATCACATCTTGGGGGTATGACCATGGCAGCTATGGCATTTCATGTTAAGAGTTTCCTGTGTGACTGCTCACTGCAAGGATGCTACTATTAACTGCACATCTAGTTACGTTTGAGATTGAGAATTCTCAAAACAGCTGACAATCATAAAATACGCTATATTGTCAAAAATATCCACTCACCCATCCAAATAATTGAAATCAGGTGTTCCAATCACTTCTATGGCCACATGTGTATAAAATCAAGCACCAAGGCATGCAGACTGTTTCTACAAACATTTGTGAAAGAATGGGTCGCTCTCAGGAGCTCAGCGAATTCCAGCGTGGTACTGTGATAGGATCCAAACTTCATGTGGCCTTCAGATTAGCTCAAGAACAGTGCGTAGAGAGCTTCATGGAATGGGTTTCCATGGCTGAGCAGCGGCATCCAAGCCATACATCACCAAATGCAATGCAAAGAGTTGGATGCAGTGGTGTAAAGCACACTGCCACTGGACTCTAGAGCAGTGGAGACACGTTTTCTGGAGTGACGAATTGCACTTCACCATCTGGCAATCTGATGGATAAAATTGGGTTTGACGGTTGCCAGGAGAATGGTACTTGTCTGACTGCATTGTGCCAAGTGTAAAGTTTGTTGGAGGGGGGATTATGGTGTGGGGTTGTTTTTCAGGGGCTGGGCTTGGCCCCTTAGTTCCATTGAAAGAAAGTGAATGCTTCAGGATACCAAGCGATTTTGGACCATTCTATGCTCCCAACTTTGTGGGAACAGTTTGGGGATGGCCCCTTCCTGTTCCAACATGACTGTGCACCAGTGCACAAAGCAAGGTCCATAAAGACATGGATGAGAGAGTTTGGTGTGGATGAACTTGACTGGCCTGCACAGAGTCCTGACCTCAACCCGATAGAACACTTTTGGGATGAATTAGAGCCGAGACTGAGAGCCAAGCCTTCTCGTCCAGCATCAGTGTGTGACCTCACAAATGCGCTTCTGGAAGAATGGTCAGTAATTCTGATAAACACATTCCTAAACCTTATGGAAATCCTTCCCAGAAGAGTTAAAGCTGTTACAGCTGCATAGGGTGGACCGACGTCATATTAAACCCTATGGATTAAGAATGGGATGTCAATTAAGTTCATATGCGAGTCAAAGCAGGTGAGCCAATACTTTTGGCAATATAGTGTGTGTGCAGTCAACAATACTGTCTCTTTTGCTGGTTACCAGTAGTGGAAAAAGTCCTGAGAGCTTCTACTTTAGCAAAAGTCACAATACCGCAGTGTAGAAATACTCTGTTACAAGTAAAAATCCTGGGTTCAAAATTTTATTTCAGTAAAAAAAAGTAACTCACTGTGCAGAATTGCCCATTTCAAAATAATATATATATATATTATTGTATTCTAATTATTGGATCTGTTTCAGTCAGGAGGGACAAGTGAATGAATGTAAAGATAACTGATTATTATGACAGATGATATGTGATGATTAAGTCTTATTAGAAAGTCTTGGGCACTTAGACTTCGTGACAGCATGAAAGAACTAACGCAGGAAGAGAGGTTCATATTTAAAAGGCAGCAGAGATGTGATAAGCTAACGGTGAAGGTATGTAGCTGTGTTACTGGGTGGATGTGAACAGCAACAAAGACAACAAAGAAATTATAAGAGAGCATCTGTGAGATGATTGTAGTGGGATAGAAATATAAATATAGAAATATATCTGTGTGTGTGCATGGGTAGATTTTACTCATAAGTTTGCATGTGTGGGTGGATGAGTGTGTGCATGCTTACATATGGAGGTATGTGGTTATTTATTTTACGATTTTTTTAGATTCTTTTTTTAAACACACAGAGGACAGAGTGCCTAATCAATTCATTGTAACATCTGTGACAATGACAATAAAGGAATTCTGATTCTGATTAAAAAAAATGGCAGAAAATGTAACTATTTAAGTAAAGTTAAGGTATCTCAAAGTACAGCACTTGAATAAATGTACTTTATTTTGCACCACTGCTGGCTATCCCGCAGGGGACTCTTTTGTGAAAGGCTATATGTCATTGCTGCTGTCAGTGATCCTGTCAATGGTCAGGCCCCCAGTCTAATGGGACAGTTGATTGTATTTGAAGTTTTAAGCCATGAGCCTACATGAGAATCTAAATCTACCACCTAATCTTTAAATTTCAAACATTTATTCATACATCTTGATCAAGACACAAGCTTTCCTTAATGCTTAACAGAAAGAAATATCAAACCTGGTTACTGGTTTAAGTTGGACATGCATAATGCAAAATTATGACTGACATATTGCAGGTGTATTCTCCTCTCAGCTGGACAATGCTGAAATACTACTCTGATTTCAGTGATGAAAAATTAATTCAGTTTTGAGAAATCAAAGATTGAAAAATTATCATTTATTATGGGTTTTTCATTTAAGCAGTGAATGCATACATGAAAGGGAAGTGTAAATTGCAATGTAAATAATTGTATTTCAATTTTTTTCTTGTTTGATTGTTTTCATTGAGGCATTGTAACTCTTCCATATATATTGAGTTATACACTGATGTGATATCCTGTCAACAGTTCCCTCCAGATGCCCTCGGTAGGAGCCCATCGGCTCAGCAGCGTCTCCTCCCATGACTCAGGCTTCATGTCCCAGGACACAAACACCCAGTCTAAGCCTCCGTCACCCATGCCCTCTGATGTCACCAGCCAGGCAGGTGTCATAACACTAAAGTTTGTTCTTTGATAAGGAATAAATGAGTTTTATTAGAGCAGCTTGCATTCAGGAGCAGTCATTCACTAATCAGAAGGTTGTTGTTCTGATCCCTTGCACTTGCAGTCTGCATGTCGAAGATACTGAACCCCAAATTGCGCTTGTTAGCTTTCCATTGGCGTGTGAATGGTTATCGCTGCTGATGAGCAGGTGGCACCTTGCATAGTAGCCTCTGCCACCATTGTATAAATGTGTGTGTGAATAGATGTTAGCTTGTGATGTAAAGCACTTTTAGTTGTCAGTAAGACTAGAAAGACAAGAAAAGTGCTGTATAAATGTATACAACTCTATACAACAGTAATTTAAACAGTTAATCTTCACCAACCTCACAAACTCCAATAGTTCAATTTTTATATATTATTTGCACTACTGCAATATTGCACATTGCTGTTTATTATTTACATTTATTTATCACTTGCAACTTGCACATATTTTTTCTGGTCTATACTTTATAGCTCTCTCTCTCTCTCTCTCTCTCTCTCTCTCTCTCTCTCTCTCTCTCTCTCTCTCTGTGTTATATTTTTAAGAACATTCTTTTCTCTTAGTTTTATTCTCATCCTTATTCTTTATTGTATATATTTCATGTTTATGTGTATGTTTAACCTGTTGCTGCAACAAAAAAAAATCCCAAATTGGGATAAATAAAGTTAAGTCTTAGTCTTTGATAAGATTGATGCAATATTCTTTTCTGAATAAATCATTTTACCTCCCTCCTCCTAAAGTTCATCAACACTCTTCTACAATGCTCACCCTCTTCCTATGCACCTCTCATCTCTCACAACTGTAACTCTCTCCATTTCCTCTGTTTTCTACTTCATATACCCTTTACCAGAAATCAACAAGTTCAGCCTCATCTGAGGCTTCAGAAACCTGCCAGCCTGTCAGCGAGAGCAACTCCCCTACTGTGGTTAGTATTGCATGCATCTCACTACTTTTTTGGGTGCAAACAAACTCACACACACACACAGTGTGCTGTGCATCATTGTTATGTATAGTTTAAAGAGGTCTGTGGGCTCTACTTCATGACTACAGTGGACTATTCATGGGCATTAAACACTCTTACTCAGACTTGTCTGTCTGGTCTGCAGTTTGGTCATGCTCATACCTTCCGCCCTGCTTTCTCTCACACTGGCACCATCAGGCATCTCTCTGTCATACATCCTGCATCCCCCACATTTAAGCACTCTCCTGGATCCAACAACCCCTTACCCACATTATCTCTTTAAAACTGTGTTGCTTCTTTACTTTTTCTATAATCAAGCTGTTTTCCAATCTTTCTTTGCAAAGATGGAGAAAATTGAGACTCATTTAACAGCACTTAACATAACCTTATGTAATCTACTCACATCTACATCAGCATCTAACCAGTTCATGAGCCAGATTAGCAGCTACCATGTTTAACTGACTGCAGGACTGTTGCATTTCAAAAGCTAGAAATGCACAGTTGGAAGACAGTCTATTTTTTCCTTTTGCTGCTGCAGGACTGGGCCAAAGTGAGTGCCAGTGAGTCATTGTTGGCCGGCACTCTGCAGCATAGGAGGGAATCTGCAGATAAGATGAGAGAATCTGAAGCTCTGCCCAGTCCATTGGGGTATTCTGGGATGCAACCAAATGATCCACACCGAGTGAGAATAGGCCTAGCAAAAATCACACCCAAGGTAAGTATAAAAATGTAAATCTAAGTATATTCATTTATATTGCTTGAAGGGGTTTTGTATTCTCAACTGTATATGTAAATGTGTGCTTATCTTTTTGTATTTCCTTCTTCCCTGTATCTGTGTGTGTGTGTGTGTGTGTGTGTGTGTGTGTGTGTGTGTGTGTGTGTGTGTGTGTGTGTGTGTGTGTGTGTGTGTGTGTGTGTGTGTGTGTGCGCGCACGCGCGCGCATGCATGCATGCATATGTACGTGCATGCGCACACACACAGCTCTCTCCAGTAGCCAGTACTCTAGCTATGGTTCTTACCAGAGGCTTGAGTATGGAGCAGCAGCAGAAGAGCAGCAGAGACTCTCTTGAGTACTCCAGCTGCTACAGCACCCAGATCAACACCCCCTCCCACTCTGAGGACACCATACCCTCACAAGGTAACTCAACGAATTTCTGAATTTCCCTGTTGTTTTTCAATGGAATTTTGATGTGAATATTGTGTTTATTGGAAAATGCAATTGCCATTTGCCTTCAGTGCTAACAGGATTACTATAAGTATGTTTTTATGTAATAAAGCTCAATATAACTCTTCAAATCAGTGTTGTTTTCAGTATTTATTATTTAGTGGCAAAATTAATTCTCATGACTCACTGTCACTTCTAGGTTCTGATTGTGAGTACAACTCTCTCAATGGGGATGCTGACAGTGAAGGACAGGCAGACTTTGGCAAGTCCTCGACCATCTCACAACACAGTAACGTTGCTCAGAGCTACCACCACGTGATTCAAACCAAGAGGCCTGCCAGCACAGCAGGCCTTCCTGCAGGTGAGACTTTGCAGGGAACTCCAAACGGCGCAGGAGGAAGCAGCTCTGAAGGCATCACATCAGGGACAGCCACCATTCGCCGGACACCATCCTCTAAAACTGGAGTGAGACGCACGCCTTCCACATCTGGTCCCATTCCCATCCGGCCCCCCATTGTTCCAGTTAAGACCCCCGTGTTGCCAGATTCTGTGGGGTGCGTCAGCCTGTCCCATCATCGAGTGGAGAGCGAGGAGTTTCTGTACGGTGATGACACGCTTTGTAGTGACTACACGAGGGCCTCTCCAAAGCGGATGAGCCTCCCCGACACAGCTTGGGACTGTAGAGGAGGAGAGCCGGACAGGACTGTTTATACCCAGCAGACCCCAAGCATGGCTGGCCACAGTGTTGAGGAGGACCTTCTGCTCGCCGCCAACCGTCACAGCCTGGGGAAGAAGATAGGAGAGCTGGCAGCCAGCGCCCATGGCCTCGGTGAGGGTCAGTTCTCCTTCCAAAGCTCACTGCCAGATGCAGATACAGCTGTGAGTGTGCCCCAGGAGCCATCCTCTACAGCCAAGGAGGACATTGATATGCTGGTGTCAATACGCCGGGGGGTGAAGCTCCGCAAGGCAGTGACTGATGACAGGTCGGCGCCCAGGATTCTACGGTAGCTTGGGGAGAAGAGGACCAGCTGTGGTGCCGTTAATTACAAATTTATGCTTTGTAGTAAAATGTAGCAGTTTTCATGTCATACATGAACTGAGGTACAAGTAACAAAGAGGATGTAATGTGGTGAATGAAGGCCAACTGAAGAGTTATGACCGTGGACAGTGTCAAATCATTTCATTTCATGTATGTATCGCATATGTACAAATTAATCCAGACTTTGTTTGGCTTTTATTTTTGTTTTTGGTATGATCTTCATTGTTGTGGGCTTTGTGGCTGTGCATCTCTACTCTGTTTCAGCCAAATTTGTCCCGTTAGACCCAGTGATGGTGTCACTGCTGTAGGGATCTAATGCTGTGTTTTTTGTCTTGCTCTTATGATTGCTATAGCATTATACATTTTTTAAGTAACACTTTGTAAGCCTGTCTGTATGTTGCGTTTCTTATCGTTACTGTACTGTATTACTGTTTTGTTTCATAAGCTTAGCAGCAGCTGTGTAAGTCATGTAAAATAGGAGCGATATGGCAGTGTTTTCAGTTCTGTACTCTACTGTCAATGTACTCTGCAATTAAATGACTGTTATTGTTAAATGGCTTAATTGTCTTTGTCAGAAAATGTAGTGTCTTTATTAATAAGAAGAAAATTTTACATCCATCTTGTCAGGAATGCAATCAGGAACAGTCCATTATTCCTGACCTGCAGTGTACTTTGCTGTTGCAGTAGTTATTACCATATGTATCCGTATTTATTAATTGAACAGTATATTTCCAAAATGCAAAGTGGCTTTTATGCTTATTCTACTGTAACTTTGCTCTATTTACAACACTGCAGTCCTCTAAAACAACACATAGGGGTGCCAGAGAGCCAGCCAAGCTAACACACTGGCCCAGAACAAGCAGTAATGGAGGACATCAGTGAAGATGAAGCTGAGTTGAGCTGAAAAGATTGCAAATTGACATTGCACCAGTGGACCAGTGCAACACTGAAAACATAATCATGTTCAATTCAATTTGAACTTTAGTTATATAGTGCTAAATCACAACACAAGTTGTGTCAATACACTTTTCATACCCAACAAATGATGAACCCCATGACGATGGTGAGGAAAAACTATTATTTCAAATGTGTGACATCAGATGACCAAAATATAGCTTACATAGACTGTTGAGACTATGTTTCTAGCAAAATAGAGACCGCCATGTAAGTGGAATGTACAAAAAGTGTACACTTTTTTGTCTTTTTCATTTTTAAATAAATGAGCTTTTAGAACATGTTCTGAGGCAAGCAATGTGAAAATGATGTTCCTCTGAGCTAGTTTAAATTCCCCTCATGCTTTAAATGATTGGTCCTACTGGAAAACAACCACTTGCTGCATATAGAAGCTTACCCCCCAGGACAACAGTGAAAACAAGGGACCTCTATTGGAAGACACTGCTGTATCATACATGAGTATAAAGTCAATTTTGAGCTTGTTTAATAAAGAGGCTACTTGACATTTTAGCTGCTACAGGAGATGTTGCCAAACTGAATTTCATTTTACTCCTTGCATGACAATAAAGTTTATTCTTCTAATTAATTGTGTTGCTTAATAAAAATGTGTAGTGGGATTCATTGAACAAGAAGGAATGGAGGAATGAAGCAGACACGTGTGTTTTTAAGAAAACGTGAATATATTTGATCTAATTTAATCTCTCTCATCACTGTCATCGCTGAGTCCTCACTGATTTGCAAAGAAAATGGAGGCCGAGTAGACTTGCTTTTTTATTGATCCCAATTTGGGAAATTAGTTTATTTATGGGAATAGGACCAGATAGGCTAGACAGTTGTATCCAGTGGTCTAACCATGGATAATGGTCAAGCTCCCCCCCGTGGAACTTCTAGTGTTTGTCGGGGAGGCAGACACTGTCAACATTTAAGAGTAGGCTTAAAACTTTCCTTTTTGATAAAGCTTATTTTAAGGGCTGGCTCAAGCTTGCTTTGGACCAGCCCTTAGTTACATTGCTGTAGGATTAGTCGGGGGACTTCCAATGATACACAGAGCTCCTCTCCACTGTCACTAATTAAGCTTCTTCTTCTTCTTCCTGGAGTCTTTGTGCTTTGTTGTCTTGCTGGTTCCCATGGATAGTGGCTGAATCTGGATTGTGGATTATAGCTAAGTCTCCTGACATGGCCGTGCCTGAAATCCAGTAGGCAGCAGGTAGGCAAATAATACTTGTCACAAGCACAGCAGGAAGATCAGGAACAGGTGAGGATGGAACCAGGAGATCAAACCAGAGAAGAGTGCTGGAGAGTCTTGCATTACACAGACAACAATCTGGCAATGGAGCTTCTCCCACATGCCACTTAAATGGAGGGGGAATGATAAGCTGAAAAGTTCCAGGTGCACTGTCTGCCTTGCTGCCCAACCTGACCACACCTCCACTGCTTTACTGGAGGAAGACACTCAAACCAGAGATTATCCCACAAGGCATCAAAACAATGCAACCAACCCTGCTTCCTAACTCCTTAGTATTTGTGATAGTCTCCCAGATGTATCCCACTTAATCCTCTCAGTCTCATCAATAGCACATTATTAAATTTACATTCTTGGTTCATAGCCTTGAGTGGGTCAAGTCATGAAAACTTGACTAATAGCTGGGGCTTGCTGCGATAATTGACAGAGAACCAAACTGAAGACACCCTTGTTGTATTCAAGGCAATGTTGTCGCCTTGGCAGAGGAAGAGGGACACTGAGCTATGCTCATTTTCATTTTCTTTCATTTTTCAATGATTGTCTTCTGTCTTTCCGTGATATGCAATATCTTTTAATCTTTAAAGGAAGTTGTGATTGTTCAGGGCTAAAATGAGATACTATCCAAATCGGTGATTGTTTCTTAGTGTGCTAATCACTAAGGCAACCCCAGGCTTCACTAATCATAATGGAGATAATAATAATGATAATAGCATTCCTCAGACAAAATGTGGCCATGAAGTGTTGTTTCTATCAAAACAACAGGCCATACATTAATTATTTAATTATTTTTGTCTTTTCCCTTCATAGTGACTGCTGTTCTCATTTTTTATCATATTTGTTGAATCTTTCAATGAAGAAAAGTCAGATTTATGAGATGTGGCATGTGTAGAACGGCTAAAGATAATGAGAGGATTTGGTTAATGAACAATTGTGTTTTCTACAGCCCATCTTAATTACTACAGTAGGTAGTAGGAGCCTTAAGGGGGGTCACAGATAAAATCTAATTATCTGCACCTAACACAAGAGGGAAAAGTCTTTATATTTATTGGCTCTTCTAACTGCTTTTTTCCCTCAGGTTTTGATGATGGAAAATGTCTTAAGTGGTCCATAGACACAGAAACACTACAATGAACAGAGCTGCTGGTCCTGTTGGGTGTTGAGACATTTCCTGAAATGGCTCTTTGCAGCTTTTCTAGGGGATCATGTGGGGTAGGTTTACCATAAATGTTCACAGATGAATAAAAACCAGAGAGCTTAGTACTTAGTCATCCATTTTAATTGTCCTGTTATGTGTCATTAAACCTGCCTGTTTCAGCCATTTGCCTTCTGCCTAACAGTGTATTTTAAACACACTTTTTACTCTGCAGCATAATCTGCTTATTAACTAATGTTAGTTCCAAGTCCCCTTAACACCACCTTTAAACATTTCCTGTTTTTTTATGTATTTATTTTTTTAACACAGATTTTCCAGAGAGAATAATAGACAACCTGCAATTTACAGAACATACAGGTTACATTATAGCACCTCCAACCCACCAATCCCACTATCTCTGGTCTCTGATGAGAACAGAAGCAAAGGTAGAATGCTTTAAATGCTACAAGGCTACAACCTTTACCTTCAGAAGCTACGTCTTCCTCTTTTTGATTGAAGGGAATTATTCATTAAGTAAGCATGCAGCTTTCTAATGCTGGCTGTTTTCTTCAGTGTGACTTTTTTCTATACTGCCCCACTGGTTTCAGTTATTTGTTTGTAGAAGAGGGATGATGGCATTGAATTACACGTCCAGCGTAACATCACATCCCCCATGCATGATCCTTGCGTGCCTAAAATTAAGGTTGACATGAGATGGAAGACAAACTCACACAAGCAAAGGCTTCAACAGTGCTCTCTAACCCATTATTTCCATAGCTTTTTGACAATCTAGAGCCCTGCAGTTCATGTAAAATGCAGTCTTCTGACTTGTGAGGTGAGGGGAATTTGAAGTGTGCAGTCTGTGGGAATTAACTGTAAATAAGTACAGATTAGATTTAGAGTGCTCTGGGTGCTTGGCACTGCAGCAGAGTGAGAGGAGAAAGGAAGGACAATCAGGGTGACTTAATTTCAATGGTGTGCATGTAACACTGGCTACAGAGATGTATGGAGTGAAGCAGTACAGACTATCTTAAATCATCATGTTCACACAGGTTAACAACCCAGATCCTAACAGTTGAATTAAAGTTATTATTTAAATTGAGGCATTTTTCAATGTTTTGTAGTGTCTTCAAGTTATAAATGAAGCGTGAATGTGTGGACATGTGGTGGCAGAAATGCAGTGCATTGTCGGGACTGTGACCTAAACTTCACAGAAGACCATTGGTCATAGGCTCAGCTCCTCAAACAGGCAGGGAGAAGAGGAGTGCAGTCCAGGGGTCAACAAGAGCTGTAGAAGCGTTCTTGAGCAAGGCAGCTCTCTCACTGGAGTGGGTATGAAAGCCAGTTTGGTTGGTTACCAGAAAGAGCGTCAATGGGGAAGGGAGCACAAGTATTGACTCGACTTTTCTTTGGCGAATTTGAAGTAGACGGTGTCATACCGCTGTGGGTGCACAGGTTCAGTCAGCGTGGAGACGTTTGAGGCGGGAACCGTCCTGACCATCACGTGGGGTGGGGTTCACCGAGAAGCCGCCAAGTCCCTGCGCTTAGTCCTCTCTGGTGCTGAACGCTGGGTGCGAATACAGCAACCAACTGCCTGCAGTGCTGTGGACAGCCTGAACGCAGCCGTGCTGCATGGAGCCAAGAGACAGATCTCACAGTATGAAAAATCAAATGTTTTTGTACCACCACCACCCTGAGTCGCTTGGAAGTATATAACTTCTATGATTACAACATGATTTTTTTTATTTTTTTATTTTTTTATTTTTTTTGGTTATGCTGCCTTCTGACGCCGGCTGCTGGACATCAAACACGGGTGGGACTGCATGTCTGTCACGGGCATGTTCTTGAGAACTCCCCGACGGCTTCTAAAGTAAATGGACTGAGCATTCCGATGAGGCGCATTAACGCGCAAAAATGGTGCCCAGTCTCCGGGATGCACTTCAAACTGTTTGGAAATAAAAGCGAAGATTTCCGCACCTTCGCCCACCACAAGCAGGGAAATCTATTACAAAAACTTGCAGGGTTTTAGACAGGGAGGCTCGCTCAGAATACCTGCTGAGCGTATGTACTGCCAGACCGGCGTGTCAGAGTCTGACGTCTTCGATGTTTCGTCGGTAAAAGTGGACGTTTAGGACACCAACGATCATGAACCGATTTTTTGCAATAGAGACACCGTTCACATAACATTACATGACACCACTCCTCTTCGTAGTGTGGTTTACAGTCTAGAAGCTGTCGATGCAGACAGCGGCAAAAACGCAGAGTTGACATACATTTCCACCCCCAAAAATGTCAGTTTCTATGTTGTCCCGAAAACAGGCGAAGTTTTGCTGGTTGACTCTATTCTGAGGCTCCGTTCTAACATTAAATTCTATGTTTTTGTCAGAGACCACGGATGGCCTCCTCTGACCAGTAAAGGTGTAGTGGTTACTGTTGCGCCACGGCAGTGGGCGACGCGTCCTGCTGAAATAGCGGGCTCAGTAAGGGCTGGACGGTCGCCGAGGGCATTACTTGACCTTGGAACTCTGATTTTCCACAGCGTGTCTGAAGATGCCAGCATCGGCTCAGTCATAACGAGCCTGAATCCCATCGGGTTTCAGTCAGCCGAATACGAGCTGATTTATCCTGGGTCAGAGAGCTCACCGGTAACCGTGGGACGTGACAGTGGGGATATTACGATAACCAGGAGGCTGGATAGGGAGACAGTGCCTTCCGTGGAGCTCACTGTTAAGATTCAGGATAAACAAGGTATGTAGAATATTCCTCCACAAATCTGCGCTTATCATGCTATGTACAATGCTATGTACAAGCTATTTCAGCTCTGGAGGAACATTAAAGGCTCATTTGTATTATTTTTTTATTTTTAAGTTATTCTTTAAGTTTCTTTGTGAACTGGTTGAATTATGTCCTTGATTGACATAGTTTGCAAGTGTGAAGTTGTTTTCACAGCTAATTCTTGTTGGGTGCGAATGACTTCGATGCTCTCTCTCTCTCTCTCTCTCTCTCTCTCTCAGTGTAATAAACTGTGTGTGTGAAACAGTGAACAGTTTTTACTTGAATTGCCTGCTGCTATTATATTGCACAACATGTGATTGTAATTGCATGCCTGATTGGGACACATTCTTATGAAGGGTTTTCAGAGAGAGCAAAAAAGTCAGAATTCCGAGGTTATTTTTGAGTCGCGCTATCCTGACAGATATTCAGATATAGAGCTTCCCAGACAGAATCCTGACAGGGATATGGCTGGCCAAGCTTTTACTCTGTCTCATTTCCAATCCCTGCATGTATGTCACTCTTGATGAAGTAGTCTAGATGTTTTTTTTTCATTGTTAGAAATGTTACCTAATCTCACATGTGAATGTGTTTCCTACCATTGCATGTGGGTCTCCTTGGCTGTTGCAATAAATTTGATGTATGTTGAAGAGCGAGCAAGTTCCTAGACCTTTTACCAAGAGAGAAAAGAATGGGGGTGATGCTTCATACGTGTGCACCTGTCTTTGTAGGTGTTTGTATACATGTGTGATACTGCATAGTCATATTGGAGCTGATCTCAGGTGCAATAACAACAGCTTGTGTTGCATCACCTCAGCTTACTGTACCATGGTGAACTCTCTACCACAGAGCTGTCCGTGGTGCTGACAGGCAACTGATAAAAGTCAAGCAGAGAGCACTGTGTACCCGCACGCTTCAAATAATATTCATGTCAGCAGCATTTACACTCGCACAGTCAAGTGCCACACCTTGACAAACTGTGTCCTCAAAAACCAATAGCGCAGTTGAAATAACAATTCTAAGAGACAGTTACAAAGGTATAAGAATACCTATAAAAGTACAGGTAGCTTACAACAACACTAATATTGCTGCTTCCCATACTATTATTACAACTACAAGTACTATCACCATTATTACTATAAAACCATCTCTTCCAGCCTATCCTCCTTACTACCGGTTGTTCAAATTTGTCCTCTGTGGAGGACATTTGTTAACCTGCATAGCTCCCACCCACTGCATACTACTAAATTAACTCCTATTCCTGTCTACAGAGGATATTCAGGGATTTTCAATCATACCAAATGTGAGGGGCTTTGGTACCTTATATTGTGATTGGTTTTCTGTTTACAGGCATCACTGCTCAGTGTTTGGTCTCCTGGATAATTCCAAGAATACACATGTTCATCACAATCTGTGTGGGGAAAAAGAGTATTTGTGGATTAAATATGTAATGAATGTGTTCATTAACCCTAACCCTTAATTTGGACATGAATATGATTAAAATAATTTAACATAACTCTTATATGTGGTGCCGCTGTTATCCAGATGTGATACAGTTAGTGATCATTTAATGTAATCATGCAACGTGTAGTCACATACAGTATGACTGTTCAGTGAGAAAAATTACATTGTTTAACCAGTTTGGAATTGTTCTTTACTCTTGCTTATTTCTCTTGTAATATTCTAATACTACATACCACCTTACCACCATGGTTCTGTGATTCGTTACACCACATTTCAATTACATCCCCAAAGTTAGGAATTACTTTCTCTTTTGCAACAACAAAACAAACAATTTCACGTAGTTTCTTTCATTTAAATTGTATTTACTCAAAATCTTATTTAACACATCAAGAAAATTATGTTATATAAGTCATAATCAGTGTATATATCATGAACATTAATTTTTTGAATAGTTGTAACTATTTAGAGATCTTTAGTTTTGAGAGTTGAGATCTAAATAGGACTTCACTTCATGTATAAGACAGGATTTCACCCAGACAAGCTTTGACACTGTTCCTTCCACTCTTGATGCATCAGATTTAGTAGTATTACCTTGTTTTGTTCAGGCCTCATGAAAGTATTTCTTTCTCCTTGGCAAGATCTACTGCTAATGTTGGTGAAATATTAACCTTCTAAACCAAAAATCCATAAAGAAAACAATGAAGTGATATTTTGTTTGACTTAGCCTCTGTGTATCAAACCAGCAGTGTA
This sequence comes from Chaetodon trifasciatus, assembly GCA_037975065.1. Lineage (NCBI taxonomy): Eukaryota > Metazoa > Chordata > Actinopteri > Chaetodontiformes > Chaetodontidae > Chaetodon > Chaetodon trifasciatus. The sequence continues at coordinate 20,964,511 of JBBMOE010000002.1, forward strand.
AGAAAAAAGGTAAAAGCAATGGAAGTAGGCCATGACTCACAGAAACTGGTTATGTGGTGTTTTCAGGAGAGGGAGTGAGGCACCTCGACAGCTCTTCCTGTGAAGGGTTTTTGCTGGTCCACAGAAGACATCAGTTTAGATTTGTGGGGAATTTTTGCTTTTGGTTGTCCATCGAAAGAATCTTTTTCTTTGAACCTGAGTAGGAATCTGTTAATGGTATTTTGATGGGTTTGGAAGAGTGCTGAACAAGTGGTGGAGTTGCAAGTTGGGGGATATAGTGGTTTCTCCATCTCCTATCTGTGTGCAGGGTGACATTCAGTTTGTCATAATCACCTCTTCTCAGCCTGTTTTGTCAGGGAACTTGTTTTTCGCCCCATTATATTTGCATAGTTCCCTTATAATGTGAAATGAATTGAGGAGAAAGCCAGTCTCTTTATTATTTTGTTTTATTTTATTTTATTTTTTTTATAATTTGTGACCAAGGGGCTGTTTGTTCAAGTAGAAAACAATTTCATAAAAAGGTGTCTGCATTTATTCAATTTACAATGAAAATGCCTATGGTGATCAAGCTTTATTTTTGTGTGATTGCAAGCACGTTTGTGGTTGTACATATACCTGAGGATTTCATTTATGCTCATGTATAATAGTGTACACGTATTTGAGTATCGGTCTGTGACTGTGTTAAATGTTAGAATTGTCCTTTCAGATATAGTAGGAGGAAAGCTGCCCAATACACGTAGAGGAAATGTTGAAAGGTGATGCAAGGCACTACTAGCAGGGACACAGAAAGGTCAGGACAAGCTCTAATGCTTGGGACAGTCAACAAGGGTGGCTTTAAGATCAAAAAAAGTTAAGTGAGGCAAAAGTGAGAAACCTAAGGAGGACAGAGATAGATAAGGAAGGATGGAGGCACAAAAAGATGTGTGTAAATGAGGTCAGCTTGGTGAAACATAATTGTCAGATGGCTAGATGGCAGAAGTGAGAAACTGTTGATAGGAAACTAGTGACAGGAGGTGTGTACGTACTGTAGCCTGGAGTGTGGAGTAGATAATTACAGGACACTAGGAGATATAGTACTATAGTATAGTATAGAGTATAGTACTGTAACAGCTGTGAAAGAGTGCTTGTATTTGTCTGAAGATTGTTTTGTGAGAAATGGAGGGAAGATGAAAAAAAATAAATTATGACCTGCCCTTTGGAATGACATGAAGAGAGAAAGCAATAGATAGAGAGATACAAAGACTGAATATTGTGTGTCTCCCAATACAATTTCTGCCAGCACTGAGACAGAGCACAGAGCTGAGTATGTACTGAGTATGCCTGTCATTGTGTTTACATAAGAGGTGTTTATCTCATTAGAAACCTCAAGCAACTGACCAATATAATTTAAACAAGTTTGTGGTGTGAGGTGTAGTGGGATATGTGTTATGATTAGTGAGTCTTAAGCAATAGTTTTTTGACCCAAAAGTGGCAGAAAAACAGCATGAGAGCAAAAGGAGCCGTTCAAAACACACACTGTTTATTACAATCAAAATAGATAATTCCAAAATACAATCAAAACACCAGAAGAATAAATCAAACACAAACTCAGTCCTAAGCTAATCTATCAACTACTTCGTGGCGAGCGGGTAGGAAAACAGACTAACTCTAAAGAGAGACAAACTAAGGTATGACACAAACTAAGGAAGCTATTCAAAGACTACTCACAAATGAAGAAACAAAACAGGATCTGCACAACAGGCGACTAGAAAACGAGCTAAGAGTACAAAGATGCTAGGAGAACATGGACTAATGGCTGGAAAGTCAAGGCAAGATGCAAAGACAATCTGGCAGCGAGGCGAAGCCGCCACGCTGTTTAAGTGCAGGTGAGATCAGAGGGATAAGCCTCAGGTGCGCTGTCTGCCCGCAGCACCGCCAGGCCACACCTACACTGCAGACACAGGAGAAGAGAGGAAAACAAGCACAGAGCAACAAAAAACACCCTCACAATAATCAAATCATAACAAAATGTGACTGCTGCATAAGTCACTGTGTTGTGAGGACAGTTATGGTGACAGGGAGTTTTTAATCTGGCCACAGGTGTGCATTACTGATGCCCCAGACATTGTCAACTGATGTTGTACGGAGGCATTTGCTGTCAGATAAATGTCTTGCTGAACCCCGTGTTGTTTACCTTTGTGATAAATTAGCGTGACTTGTTGTACATTGTACAAGGAGATCATCACCACTGAAAAGGTTTTGTTTTATTAAATGTAGTCTATGATGAACTTTGTAGAAGATAAAGGTCTGAGTTTTGTTGACGTAATTAAATTTTCTGTTTACATTTACAATGGTTTTTAGAGCACAGTAACAGTTTATTTCACTGTCTTAATGCCCCATCTTGCCATATCAGAGCTAAATTGATTTTGTGCTATTGATTAACTAGGAGCTGTTTTGCTCCCAGTCACAAAACATAACTTACAACAAACATTTATATGTCATAGAATAGGCTCTGACAGATTGTTACAAACTGGTGGAGAGGTAGGTATGTGATTGAGTTGAAAGATAGACTGTCTACTAGAACTGCCTTTGAGCAAAGTAAAATTAGTGCTAGTGCAGGGGCATGTCATGGGAATTCAATGCTTGAGCTTATTTATTTAGGAACCTGTCGTGCTGACGTGCCGTGCTGACATGCTGAGGTCTCACTTGCTGAGGTATCGTCTCAGTGGGCGTGTGTCGCTCTTGCTCCTCTGAGTGCAATTTGCTTTGTGTTTTGTTACAGCGGCCTACTATCCGCTCTCTGAAGTAACATTAGTTCTGCTCAAGCACCCATAAGTCTGTGTATTTAGCGAGCGTTAATTTTATTTGTCTACGTGCTTGTCTGCTCTGCTAGCTACACCAGCTTAGCCTAGCAGCTAGCGATGGCTTCTCTCTGTCCCTCTCCAGCTCTCTCTTGCCTGGTGTGTCACATGTTTAACTACTCCTCTGCCTCCTTTAGTGATACTGGTACGTGTAATAAATGTAGTTTATTTGGTGAGTTGGAGGTGAGGCTTAGTGAATTGGAAGCTCGGCTCCGCACCATGGAAACCAAACCATTAGCTGTAGTTAGCCAGGCCCCGTAGCCGGTGCGGACCGACCAAGTGCAGCTCCGGCTATAATAGGCATATCAACATCATCCAACATTTAAGGAAAGCAGTATATACATAGGTAAACATAGGCGACAAAACCAGGGGAAACCAAGGATTAGGACATATTGGAGTAAAAGAGGAAGAAGAAGGAGGAGAGAGAATAAGAAACAAAAAACAAAAAACAACAACAAAAAACAAACAAACAAACAAAAACAAAACAAAATAAAAAAAACACAAACAAACAGGCAAGAAAAAGAGACAATGCCAGAAATGTACATAAATAGCGTCCATTATAATTGTTCTTAGAGTGGGGCTATACTGAGCCTCTCAAAGATACAGTTTGTTTTCATTGTTTTCGTGTTTTTTACTTTTACTGTCTTTTATTGACGTTGCATATTGGTGGATTTCTTGGGTGAATTGTTCCAGACTAGGTTTGGATTCTGCCCATTTTTTTTTTGTGAATATGGAATTTGGCCATGAGCAGTATCAGTTGTATGAAAAATGCTGTGTTTTTATCTATTTCATTGTTTTCAAAAAAAATAAATGTCCTTTTCCTGTAGAATGATCGTTTGTCCAGTTGTTCTTCTTATGAAGTGTTGAATGTCCATCCAGAATATTGTTGCGCATACATTTATACAACAGGTGCTGTATTGTTTCGTTTTCCCTTCCACAAAAAAAACTGAGAAAGTCCATATCAATTTTAAATCTTTCCAGAGTCTTTTTTGCTGGACAGATGTTGCGCATTATCTTGAAAGATATTTCCTTTACTTTGTTTCCAACACAGAACCTTTCACCAACCATCCACGCTTTGCTCCAGTTGATGTCACCATATTGAGAGTTCCAGAAGAACTGCCCTGCTGGTAGAGTTGTAATTTGCAAGCAGTTTCTAATATATTTATTGGAGCAACGTGTCTTTGTGATATCTAATCCATCAATGAAAATGGCACTGCTAAGCGAGTCCTCGTTAGAGACTCCTGAGCCTCTGAGGAGGTGCAGTATGGCCCTTGGTACAGCATCAAAAACTATAGCATATTCTTTTGGTGAAACTGGTAACTGAAACTTAGAGAGAAATTCATCATAGCCCAGCAGTTGTCCTTCTGTATTAAGAAGTTGACTTACTAGAACGATACCATGGTCAAACCATTTTTGATAAAACAGTGACTTGTTTTTTTTATACAGAATACTGTCATTGTTCCAGATGTAAAGGTTGGTTGGTGAAAAGTTATGCCTGTAAATCAGTTTCCACACGAGTAGGGCTTGTTTGTGGAAGTTAGATAGTTTGATAGGTAATTTTTCAATTTCATAATTACATTTCAGTAGGAATTTTATTCCACCAACACCATTAAAAACATGCTTAGGGAATATATTCCAGATGTTTTCATTCTCTTGGATCACATTTGATTACCATTTCACTTTAAAGGTATTATTCAACATTTCAAAGCTCAGTCCCTCCATACCACCTCTACTCTTGGGGTTACACATAATCCCTTTCTTTAAGTAGTGACATTTATTTCTCCAAATAAAGTTAAACAGAATTTTATCTAAGCTTTTGTAGATTGCAGGAGGCATTGCTAATGATAAGGACACATAAACAGATCCTGATATACCTTCAGCTTTAGAGAGAAGCACTCTCCCATTCAGTGAGAGGTCCCTCATCAGCCACATATTAAACTTTTTGCTTACTTGTTAAATTATTGGATTATAATTCAGATCGCAGCGGATGTTTGCATTTTTATCAATCATAACACCTAGATAAGTAACTGAGTTTTTCACAGGAATGTTGTCAAGATGTACTAGATCACATTTTTTAATTGGGAACAGCACAGATTTATTTAAGTTCATTCTCAGGCCCGATACAGCTGAGAATTCTCCAATGCATCTAATGGCTTTATTCACCTCATATTTGTTTTTT
>JBBMOE010000002.1:20979260-21000159 GCA_037975065.1 Chaetodon trifasciatus
GAAGGAGGTGGGGCTTCCAAATTTTAAATATTAGTTTCTGGCAGAGGTATGAATACATCCCAGAAATCTCATCTTATTTGGAGCAAATTTGACCAAGTTATGATGTTTAATTGATTGTCTTAGTCGGACATTGCCACGCCCTGTACGGGCTGCAGAAAGGACTTAGGGGGGTCAAACCACCACAGATGTAATCCTTAGGGAGGGCAGAACAACATACTACATACAACATTCCTTTAGTCCTCAGTAGTAATGTCTCCATGAGCTTCTTTAATGATAAAATTCAATACTCAATAGGTCCTGTTTTGTTTTTTTTGTTTTTTTCAAACACAAAAAGCATAGAACTAGTTCTTAAACCTGTCTTACTGAAGAGATGATAATGAAGAGATCAAAAAAATCAATTAGGGAAAATCAATTAGGGAAAAATGCAGCTCAGGCAGACAAAAAAAACCCAAAAACCACCGCTGGGGGAAAAAAATTCAGCACACAAAAAAGAGAACAACAAATCACCGATAGGGAAGACTAACTCAACTCAAGTGAGCAAACCAAAAGTACAGGAAAAGACTACAGCATTGGCTGGAGGAGTGTGGCAGGGACCAGGAGATAACTCTGTGGCGAGACACAAGGAGCAAGAGCGAGAACCAACTGGCACAGGAGTGTGGGAGAAGCCAGCTTAAAAGGAGAATCTTGATGAGGGAGTTAGATTTTATTTTTGACCATTAAACGTCATCAACTAATTTCAATAATTTCCTCATCAAAATCATCAACCTGTATTTGAGACCCCATGACCTGGAAGACCTGCAATTTTTTGTTGCTCAACTCAACTGAAGTTACAATACTGGGCCCTAAACACCTTAGAAACCCACTTTCTGATGACATAACAGTTATGGATGGCATTGGGCTGGCCTCCAGCACCACTGTAAAGAATATGGGAGTTTTCTTTTATCAGGATATGTCCTTTAACTCCCTTTTTTCACCTATGTAACATTACAAAAATCTCAAAATCATGCAGAAAAACAAGTCCATGCATTCGTAACTTCCAGGCTGGATTATTGCAATTCCTTACTATCAGGCTGCCCAAATTCGTTGCTGAATATTCTCCAGTTGCTCCAGAACGCTGCAGCACGTGTTCTGACAAAAACGAGGAAGAGAGATCATATTTCTCCAATATTAGCAACTCTGCACTGGCTCCCTGTAAAGTTTAGAATAGAATTTAAAATTCTCCTCCTTACTTACAAAGCCATAAATGGCCAGGCATCTTCTTATCTAAAAGAGCTCATAGTACCTTATTACCCCACTCGAACACTGCGTTCCCAGAATGCAGGTCTACTTATGGTTCCTTAAGTCTCCAAAAGCAGAACAGGAGCCAGAGCTCCTCTCCTCTGGAACCATCTTCCAGTCTATGTCTGGGAGGAAGACACTGTCTCTACATTTAAGAGTAGGCTTAAAACTTTCCTTTTTGATAAAGCTTATAGTTAGGGTTGGCTCAGGCTTGTCCTGGACCGGCCCCTAGTTATGCTGCTATAGCATTAGACTGTCGGGGGACCTCCAAAGACACACCAAGCTCCTCTGTCCCTCTCTCCCTCTCCCTCTGTACGCTTTCATGACCTACCATGGTGTGTTACTAATTTAGCTCCTTCCCCGGAGTCTCTGTGCTTTGCCGTCTTGCAGGTTCCCATTGACAGTGGCTGAATCTGGATTGTGGATTACAGCTACGTCTCCTGCCATGGCCCTGCCTGACATCCACTGCAACTGCTACTACTGTTATTACATCCATTGTCACTGTTACTGTGACTGCATGTCTGTCTGTCTCTCTCTGTCTGTCTCTCTTTCTCTTCTGACTGCATGTCTGTCTGTCTCTCTCTGTCTGTCTCACTCTCTCTCTCTTGCTCTCCCTCTCTCACCCAACCGGTCGAGGCAGATGACCGCCCACCCAGAGCCTGGTTCTGCCTGAGGTTTCTGCCTGTTAAAAGGAAGTTTTTCCTCACCGCTGTTGCCAAGTGCTTGCTCATGAGGGAATTGTTTGGTCTCTGTAGATAAAAGAGCTCAGCCTGTACCAGCTCTATATGGAAAGTGTCCTGAGACAACTTTTGTTGTGATTTGGTGCTATACAAATAAAATTGAATTAAATTGAATTGAATGAAGGTGTCATGGACTCTGGTGGAGCTTCTTAGCCACACCCCTAAGCTCACACCCCTAAGCTCATTCCTCCACTCAGCCCTGCCAGCTTTTCCCGACAGTGTCTGGCCCACACCCTACTGCACTCCCCCTGCATTGACTGTCAGCCAATCTGTGTCCAGCCTGCTCTGCCACCACACACCTGCTTCTCATCTGCTCATTTGCTCCCCAGTATTTATACCAGTCAGTGTTCCTTTGTTCTCTGCCAGATCGTTGTTAGTGCCTATGCCTGCTTTGTATCCCGCCTGTTTTTCTGTTCTGACCTGTTGGATTTTTGACCTGTGCCTGTTACCTGACTCGAGTTTTTGCCTGCCTACTCTGTACCTCTGCCTGATCAACCTGCTTCCCGGTTTTGACCCTAGCTACGAACGGTATTTTGCCCTGCTTGAAAGAACCAGTAAACTTGCTGTTTCTGCCATATATCTGTCTCTGGTTGCTGTTTCTGCGTGTGGATTCTCTCTGATCTCTGACAGAAGGTTGAAAGGTGAGGGTTGAGGGGTGATAGATAAATGATAATAGATGAGGGAGAGAGTGTGCTGTCGGAGATCGTTCTTCAGGTTTGGATATGTTTGAAGCTGTATATGATCCGATTGTGTGATTTGTTGATTTTGTCAGTCAGTGGATCAGAGAGTAATTTAAAACCAAAGACGGGATGTTACTCTGGAGTTTTTGGTAGGCAAGGGACCAAAAACATTGAAGTTATTGGAGGCTGAAGGCCGATCTCTGAGAGATTGACTTTAGGAGATGGAGAGGACTTTGGGAGTCTGCTGATCTTCGAACAGATTTGCTGTAATGCTTGTTTGTCACGTGTAGTGCGAAGACAGTCAAAGGGGAAAATGAATGAAACACATCCTCATTTCTGAGCCTATTTTGTTAAACTTCATATGTTGCACAAGATATTGCGTGGATGTAATAACAAAATGTTTAAAAAAATAATTGTCTGCCTTGCCTCTAATTAGTCTCTCTGTAACAAGTTAATTAGATGGAGTTTTGTAAAATCACCACAACCATTACCATTGTAGGGGGAATTAAATTAATGTTGGTATTGCATTCGTTAATAAAATATCGGGGCACCACCTTCCTCAGCTAAGAAGGACTGTATGGAGACTGACTCCTGTAACGCTGATGTTATGATAACGAATGAACCAACAGTAAACCAGTCTGATAATCTGAAGGGTAAGTTCCGGAGATAGGGATCGTTATTACTCAGCTCAAAAGGACATCGTCTGACCACGGCTTAAATAAAAAAAACTTATTTATTAAACACAAATGAATAATGAATAATGTATCATGAATAGAACGACAGAGAATATATGAGATCTGAAACAACACAAGCAGAGAGAAACTTATGGCAAACAATGGCAGAATGAGTTTGGCAATAGTGAGAAGTAGTTAAAGGGAAAACTGGGGACGCAAATGTAGAGTTAATTTACTGAACGAATGGTTAAGAGAATTTAGTCAAATTTACAGTATCATAACCTCACGGACCAACTCTTATTCAAACCCGCTTAACATGCCTACTTGGCCAGCGACGCTCCTGTTTGATGTCTGCTCCGAACTGACACGAAGAATCCAGGCTGTGTCCGTGGCTCTGATCTGCGCGGCAGTCTGCTGGACGAATCGAGCAAACCACGGTGGCGAGCCGGTGTTGGACAGGGATGTTTCAGGGGCTGGAACTCTCCGGTGTCGGTTACAGACGAGGAGCGGCTTCTGATGGTTGTCTAGCCCGAACCAGCGGGTTAGCAGATGGCAGTAGGTTTTAGTAATAAGTGGTGACCGTGAAACAGGACTTTAGATTACTAACGATAAAATTAAATGTCTCTTCGATGGCCGATCGAAAAGTGTTTATTATTACGTGAGTAGAATTTTACACAAGAACAAAACAAATCAAATCACGTGGCTTAATGTGGCGAGCAAAATTTAAGTTTCACGAAGAGAAAACACAAGAAAATACGTCTTCTTAAGAATAAACTCAGGCTACTCAGCGTGACTATGAGCAGCAACAAAAAGAAGAGAAGACGAACGCAAAAACAGAACAGAACGAAGGCTTAAAAACTAGAATAGAAACTTCGACTGAAAAGGAAAAATTAAGACTAAGACAAGACAAGACAGACAAACGCAAAACACGACTGACTAACTAACTACTGGACTCACAAGACTAACCGACTGTCCGCTGAATGCGGCAGATGTTTTTCCTCGCTCCAAGACGTGTCTAATCACCGATAGGCTGTCGCGCATGTGGGATGGTTCGTAGGCGCGCGACGTCATTTCATCTTGTAAGGCGAGGATTAATTAATGGTTCGTACAAGGGGCTCATCTGCTTCTCACTATGGTCAATCACATATTTTGAATGGACAATTTTCAATGGCATTCCAACATTGTTCACAACATGCGTTAGGCAATTCTTATGGGTGGCTGACAACGTTAAATGATAACTCATAATAACGGAATCATGATAAATTTCTAATACTCATCTTAATATATATGATGACTCAAGGTATAACTAACACAAAATAAAGAAATAAAGAAGGGAAGACTATATTTGCCCAAAATGATCATCACTATAACGGTTACTTATTAATAAATGTATCACGTCAAGCGTATTCAACCTAACCGTTACGAACCTCAAGATGGCAGTATGGTTCCATGATAAAAACTCAGACAAACTTGGAAGAAAAGTTAAAATCACAGCTTTGTCATTCTACAAGCTACAAACACCGAAAGAGCATTGATATCACACAGATTACGGGCTTGACACTGTAAGAAAATCCAAAGTAAGATCAAACATAGAGAATTGGTTATTTTGGTATACTGGAGAACAAGACACACAGATCTACAAAACAGTTTGTTTCAGGAATGTCTAATTTACAACCCATCAGCATTATTTTGTTTGTGGATTCCTCTGAGGTCTGGCATTGGTTCACCTAGACAGCTTTATTGTCCGTATCTCCCATGGGGCTATCAAGAGGGAATTAGCACCTCCATGGGAAACATGGGGCAAAAAGGGCAACCTTTGATGTTGAGGTGTCTGTGTCTCTTGCTCCCCCGAAAGAGTGTGGAGGAGATGTCTCTGAGCCAGACATCTTGTCTCTGTTCAGCTTAGCACTGTCCCTGTAACAGTTCAAATGGTCAATAGCTCTTGAAATTTGGGGCGTTTTACAACTCCATTTCTCCTGAAGGGATGCAGAGAGGGTAAGGAAGGGTCAGTTAGAGGCCAGTTCTGCTACACCATAAAGACATTATTGTGAAAGACACCAACAAGCAGGAGCCAAGGAATGTGTGTTTCACTGCTCCCACAAAGATTTGATGACTAAATATTAAGTCCTGGAGCTCTGATTTCTTCTAGATTAAGTGCCTTTTAAACCCCTCTACTTTGCAAAAGAATCTTTATCCTTTCTTATTATTTATCAGGAATGGATTGTTCCATCTCATGAAGTAGGATGATCTGGTTTAAACTGCATAAACTACTGCTGGCAACACTGCAGGATTTCAATATTTGTCAGAGATCAGAGAGAATCCACACACAGAAACAGCAACCAGATACAGATATATAGCAGAAACAACAAGTTTACCGGTTCTTTCAAGCAGGGCAAAATACCGTTTGTAGTTAGGGTCAAAACCGGGAAGCAGGTTGATCAGGCAGAGGTACAGAGTCGGCAGGCAAAAACACGAGTCAGGTAACAGGCACAGGTCAAAAATCCAACAGGGCAGAACAGAAAAACAGGCGGGATACAAAGCAGGCGTAAGCACTAACAACGATCTGGCAGAGAACAATACCGACTGGTATAAATAAATACTGGGGAGCAAATGAGCAGATGAGAAGCAGGTGTGTGGTGGCAGAGCAGGCTGGACACAGATTGGCTGACAGTCAATGCAGGGGGAGTGCAGTAGGGTGTGGGCAAGGCACTGGTGGGAAAAGCTGGCAGGGCTGAGTGGAGGATTGAGCAGAGGGGTGTGAGCAGGAGGGTGGGGCTAAGAAGCTCCATCAGACATGACAATATTGATTAGTTTCTCTGTCCCACAATATAGTGGCTTTTGTTTAAAATGAACTATCACGTGTGGCAATTTTTCTCTCCACAGAAAAAGTTCATAGCCTGAGCAGAAGCCCCTCTAGCTTCTTCTTCATTGAAGCACTCCTTTCAGGAGCTGTCACACACTTTATAGCTATTGTGTTTCAGTTGTGAACACTCCACAGCAGTCTGGAGTGCAACACACTGTATTTTCTAACAAAATGCATCTTAACTGTCAGACAGAAAAATTGGAGTTGTGATCTTGGCATCTGTTTTCTATACAATTAGACTATACAATTAGTTGTATGCATGTAGTGCTCATTAACAATGAATAATTTTCTATTATAGGCTATAATTGACTTGGACAGACATGTTGCAAAATATTAGGGAAACCAGCAGGGTAGAACTGTTTTGTACAATGGAAGCTAATTTGTTGAGTTTTATTCTCACTTGCTTAGGTGAAAGCCTTGCTTTTGTCTTGGATTAAAAGTACATATATAGCCTGTGGTCATGCACGAGAGAAATCTGAAATCAGTCATTATGTTTAGACCTTAAGTATCTGTGCATATGTGTTTGTGTGTGAGAGAGAGAGAGGGAGAGAGAGAGAAAGGAAGACAGAAAAAGTCTCACTAATGTCAGCTAAGACAAGTGTGCAAGTATGTGTCTGGATATGACAGGACGACTTGCATATATGTAAGAACTTTGCCACCATATCTGGAAGGGTGCTTTTCTTCTCTAGAGTGAGCAGATGACCTAAACTCATTGGCAGCTCTTCTGATATTCCTTCATGCCATGTTGACATAACATCACAGCCAATATTTGTGGAAAGAGTGTCTTAGCTGATAATTTTGTGACTTGCTCCACTTTGCAGAAATAAATGCTCCACAAAAATTGCCCTTGATTGAGCCTGTGTCAGTGTCAGAGGCTTTTAGCTGAAATGGTCTCCAGATTGAGTCATTTAATTAATTAATGATAATTAATAATGATCCCAACGATCAGTTCCAGCAAAGGCATGCATCCTGTCATAGTGACTGCAATGCAGTTGCACACTGTTTCTCCTTCAGCACTGCTGTGCTCTCTTGCCAGCTGCCCTGGCTCAGGGTTAGCAAGTTTGTGATTGGATTCTTGGAATCTTCTTATTCACTCCACTGATGCATGCCTGCAGTCATGAGGCATCATCTCTAGACCCATGTGGGAAGATCAAGGTAGCCTTGAGCATTTTTATTTGTGAGTCAGATGATCTGTCAAAAAAATACACTGCATTTTCAGTTCCTCGTTGTTTTATCTATATGGAAAAGGTTTTATTAATCAGGCAATTGGATTTTAAGTTTTAAGTCTCTTAATCAGGCCTCCCACAATTGCATTGTGCTGCGAACATAATCCAGTTTATTTTTTGCATGGGAACTTGCCACCATCAACACCACCAAGTCGGAGGAAACCATGGCTAACTAACATGCTTACATTACTTACCAACAGTGCCTGTGCCTGTAAGTCTTCTTCCGTCTTTCCACTGTGGGCTCACATAGTCCCTCTGTAAGTGAATTTGGATACACAAATACAGTGTAGTCTAAGTTGGACTTTAGCCAAAACTGTCTAAAGATCAGCCAGTCAGGGAGATTTTAACTTTCTAGTATGAGACAGCTGAGGGGAAAACAAAAATGTTTTGCTCTTTCACTCTAAATTTACCAACACAGGCAAACAAATCTAACAGGGAGCAGCAAAAGAAGAATCAAAGAATCAAAATCCAATAAACAGGCAAGGTCCAGGTTGACCGAGCTTGAGCCGGCCCTAACCATAAGCTTTATCAAAAATGGGAAAGTCTTATTTACTCCTAAATGTAGAGACTGTGTCTACCTCCCAGACAAAGACTGGGAGATGGTTCCACAGTACAGGAGCTTGATAGCTAGAGGCTCTGGCTAACATTTTGCTTTTGGAGACTTTAGGAAGCACAAGTAAGCCTACATTTTGGGAATGCAGTGTTCTAGTGGGGTAATAAGGTACTATAAACTCTTTAAGATAAGATGGTGCCTGACCATTTAGGGCTTTGTAAGTCAGGAGAAGGATTTAAAATTCTAGTCTGAATTTTACAGGAAGCCAGTGCAGAGCCTGTCATGATGCTGCAGCGTTGTGGAGCAACTGGGGAATATTGAGCAACAAATTTGGGCAGCCTGATAGAAGGAATTGCAATAATCCAACCTGGAAGTTACAAATGCATGGACTAGTTTTTCTGCATGGTTTTGAGATTTTTGCAATGTTACATAGGTGAAAAAAGGGAGTTAAAGGACATATCCTGATAAAAGAAAACTCCCATATTTCCATCTTCATTACCATCTCTTCAGTAAGACAGGTTTAACTTGTCAACTACTTCTGTGCTTTTTGTGAAAAAACAGGATCTATTGAGTATTGAATTTTATCATTAAAGAAGCTCATGGAGACATTACTACTGAGGACTAGAGGAATACATGGTTCATTTTCCTCTGTTAGTGAAGGGTAATCAGCAGCCCTAGCACTGAGGAGGGCTTTCCTCAGCCTTGCCAGGCGAAACAAAATTCTTCCAAATTGGTCCAGTTCCTTTCTACTTTTCATGAAGTTTGCTTTAAATTGGAGCTAACCTCTTCTGTTTTCGTATCTTCTTTTTTAGATGGTCAATAGAGTCAAATGTCACACTCAATTAACCTAGTACTATCAACCAGGTAGTCATTTTGGGAGGGACTAAAGTTATCATGGGAGTCCTCTGTTGTACTGAGACATGGCATTGGATTAAATGCTGAAAGGAAAGGAATCTGGTATAGGAATTTTTGCGTAATGACGAGTAGTCTGGTAATATGAATTCAAAAGTTATTCAATGATGGTCCAGTAAAAGAGGATTCTGTAAGGAAATAGTTAAGTGTTCATGTTATGGTTGTGAGGAAGATGAGGACCCAGAATGCAGAGAGAGTTTTAAAACAGTTTATTGATCAAAAATTAATAACAACCAAAAATCACTGTCAGGGAAAAATGCAGCACAGGCAGGCAAAAAACCGAAGATCACAGCTGGGGGAAAACTCAGCAACAAAAAAATGAAGAGATCAAAAAAAAAAAAAAAAAATCACCATTAGGGAAAAATTGCAGCTCAGGCAGACAAAAAACCAAAAATCACCGCTGGGGGAAAAAAAAAAAAAAAAAACTCAGCACACAAAACAAATCACCGATAGGGAAGACTAACAACTCAAATGAGCGAACCAAAAGCGTTGGTAGCGTTGGCTGGAGGAGTGTGGCAGGGACCGGGAGACAACTCTGTGGCGAGACACAAAGGGCAAGAGCGAGAACCATCTGGCACAGGAGTGTGGGAGAAGTCAGCTTAAAAAGGAGAATCTTGATGAGGGTGGATTAGAGTCTGGTGTGTCTAGACGCCACTGACTTCAGAGGAGATTGGCCCCGCCCCTGCCACACTCCAGCCCTGCAGAGAAACAGAAGCAGAACCAGAGCAGACGAACCCTCCTCAAGGGGCGCCACCAGGTGTCCTACCAGGCTTCCCTGGAAACCTGGCATAAAAATCCTGCAACAACTGTGGATCTAATATCAGGGAACGTGATATCCACGGGTGACCATCGATGAGACGGGAGGGAGGAGGTGGATCAGCTGGGGGATGCAGAGGGCTGTCGACCACCAGCGTGAGGAGGGAGACGTGGAAAACAGGATGTACCTTGAGGGCGGCAGGGAGCTTGAGTCGGACATTACTGGGGTTAATTATCTTGTCTATAGGGTAAGGACCAATGTATCTAGGAGCCTTCCGAGGGTGGCCCTGGCCTCCTACCATACCCGCCGGGCCCAACTGTGCCTGGACAGAGGGTACTGCCACGTTGGACTCCTGACTAGGAAACAGGGGAGGTTGGAAACCGGTCATTACCATGAATGGTGACATACCTGTGGCAGAGCTGATCAGGGAGTTGTGAGCATACTCCACCCAGGGGAGGTGTGTAGACCAGGAGGCTGGGAGACGGGATGCAAGACATCTCAGAGAGGACTCCAAATCCTGGTTTGCTTGGTATGTTTGACTGTTGGATTGGGGGTGGTACCGCGAGGGGAGACTGGTAGAGGCTCCCAATGCATGGCAGAAAGCTTTCCACACCTGGTGTCAGGCCTGAACTCACACAGGACTCAGACGCAGAGTATGTCAGTGAGCAGACTTTTATTAAATCAAGACACCCCCAATGCAGAGCAAACAAAAGGGCTATGAAAACTGAGCTATGAAAAAACTCGACTCTAGAGAAAACAAAAAACACTCCCAAGGAGGAAAATATCAGATACGCAGATCTATCAAATTTATCAAAATCAAAATCACTCTCTCAGAGGGAAATCAAAAAGGCTACAAAACTTTAAACTAAAGTCACTCCGAATGGAGGTAGAGCGATCAAGGAAAAAGGAAAGGACAGGAAAGGAACAAAAAACTCTCCTAAAAGATGGAGGCTAGACTCAATACTACTAATACTATACGAACTAAAAATCACTCCAAAGGGAGGCTAACCAAGAAAGCAAAATGACTCTTACAACTATAAATGCAAAACTAAACTACAAAAGTTACAACAAAAAATCACTCTGACGAGGTTTCGAGACTTACTGGAACAGACTGTGGCTGTGGACTATGATGCAGGCTTTGGTGATCGGACACGAGACGAAACACTTCGGCACAGGACAAAGGGAAACGCAGACTATTTAAACACATGAGGGTAATGGGGAACAGGTGGACACAATCAGGAATCAGGGATGACAAACGGGTGACACAAGAGGAAGGGCAAGTGACCTGAAACGAGAGGAGAGTTAGACTTTCAAAATAAAACAGGAAATGACAAGACAATAACCCAAGACAGGACGACCTCACCGCAGTGTGACACCTGGGAAGTAAACCGATGGCCCCTGTCTGACACAATGTCCTGAGGAATGCCATGAAGTCAGAAAACGTGGTGAACTAACAGGTTAACAGTCTCTAAGGCCGAGGGCAATTTGGGGAGAGGGACAAAATGAACTGCCTTAGAGTACTGATCCACAATGGTAAGTATGGTGTCATTACCTTCAGATGGAGGGAGACCGGTGCAAAATCCACTGCGATGTGTGGCCATGGGCGGGGGTAGCAGCCCAGCAGGGGCTGCTGCAACCCTTATCCATTATCCATTATCCATTATTATTATTATCCAGAGGCATTGTTGGATCAGGGAGAGGGTTCGATGGATTCCCGGGTGGCAGGCTATCCTTAAGGAGTGTCCCCGTAGGAGCACTGAAGATCCTGCAGATGGCAGGACCTTCTACTGGACTGCTCCTACCACACATGAGGGGTAGAGGATTGTCTCCGTGCCGGTCTCCCCCTCCACTGGGGCGAACTGACGAGAGAGGGCAACTGGTTTCTGGTTTTTGGAGCCAGGGTGGTAGGTGAGGGTGAAGTCGAATCTGCTCAGGAAGAGAGCCCACCGAGCCTGACGGGAATTTAGTCTTTGAGCGGAGTGGAGGTAAGACAGGTTCTTGTGGTCTGTCCTGACGATGAAAGGGTGAACCGCTCCCTCCAACCAGTGCTGCCATTCCTGAAGCGCCAAGACCACTGCCAGCAACTATCGGTTCCCCACGCCATAATTTTGCTTGGCGGGTCTGAGTCAGCGGGAGAAGAAGGCACATGGATATAGTTTTTTGTCCACAGGCAGGTGCTGGGAGTGCACGACCCCGACCCCTGAATCCGAGGCGTCGATCTTGAACACAAACTGTTGCTCAGGATCTGGATGAATCAACACAAGTGCATTAACAAACATCTGTTTTAATGTTTCAAAAGCAGCTTGAGCTTCGGGGTGACCATTTAAAATAAAAACCTTACTGGATGTCAGCTGAGTGATGGGGGCAGCTATGCAGCTGTAGTTTCTGATAAATCAGCGGTTAAAGTTAGCAAAGCCCAAAAAACTCTGCAGTTGCTTGCGGGTTGCTGGAACTGGCCACCCCTCTACTGCCTTGATTTTAGCAGGATCTGCTCTGAGCTGCCCATTCTCCACAACATAACCCAAAAAGTTTACAGTGGTCACATGAAAGTCACATTTCTCTGCTTTTAATTAGAGTCAGTTCTCTAGTAATTATTTTAGTATGTTTCTGACATGGCTTATATGCTCATCATATGTGTGGGAAAATATCAAAATATCATCCGAGTATACAAATACCACTCTGTTCAACAAGTCTCTCATCATTTATCATTGCCTGAAAAACAGCAGGGGCATTGGTCAGTCTGAATGGCATCACCAAGTACTTGTAGTGACCCAGGTGAGTGTTGAATGCCGTCTTCCACTCGTCCCCTTCTCGTAGCTAAGGTCAACTGTAGATTAGGGATGTTCTCCAGTGTAATGCAGTCTCTCTCTCTGGATTTCTTCAGTTTCCTCTTCTAGTTTGGGTTCAGAATCAGAAGTGAGATCATTGTCGGCATAACCAGAAGCTGCATAAGTAGCCATGTGGTTCCCTTTTAACGTGCAGCTGATTGGCCAAAAAAAGAACAGAAACACCTGAATAGCCAAAGAAAGCCAGTATGCTAATTTACTGTTGAATCGCCACACCCCCAACTAGGACCGAGAATTTCCTCGAAAACAACCCAAATTCAAATACAAAGTTTATGGTTTTAAGGCCCCCAATACTGTTATTTGAAACATGGCTTCTTCATGATTTCAACTTACATATGCAAAAAAATGAAAATCACTAATTTTTTTTTAAAAATGTATTTTTCTTTGTTTACACAACTTGTGCTGGGCCGACTTGCTGCTGGTTTTCTCGTGGCAGGTCACATATGTTTCCATGGCCTCTTTTTCAGGCTTTATGAAGTTATACAGTCTCTTGGTGGGGAGAGGTGCACCTGGAAGCAAGTCTATAGCACAATCGTACGGGGATTGAGGAGGAAGTGAACGGGCATGATCTTTGCTAAAACCTTCTCTTAGGTCGTGGTACTCACAAGGAACATTGGTCAGGTCTATTACTTCTGGTGGGTGGGTGGTGCCGGGGGCCTTTGTGGGAACTGCTGAATGGAGACAGTGAGCATTACAGTTGTTGCTCCAGTTCCCTATGGTGGCTGTGGACCAATCGATGTAGGGATTGTGTTTCTTCAGCCATGGTATTCCCAAAATAACAGAGGAGAGAGGTGAACAGATAACATAAAGTTCAACAAATTCATGGTGGTTGCTAGAGAGAATTAGCTTAATGGGTTCTGTTCTATGTGTTACCAGCTCCAGAAGTTTCCCGTCAATGGCTAACACTTCTTTCGGAGTAGTTAGCTGGTTCAGCTGGAGATTGTGGGTCTTAACAAAGACTGAATCTATGAAATTGTCATCTGTGCCGGAGTCCACCTGCACCTCTACCGGGAGTGTTTGCTGTGGTCTGTGTATCCCTCAATCTATTGTCTAGGCGGGTAGCTAGCTCGATGAGGCTGTTTAGGGAATGACATTCATCTCGTACAGTTAGCTCGTCTTTGATTTCCCTGGCTAGGCCCTTAAAAAAGATCGCCTGAAGAGTGGGGTCCCCCCAACCACGTTCTGCTGCCAAAATGCGAAAAATTACAGCATATTGAGAGACTGGCTGGCTTCCCTGCTGTAAATCAAGTAACTGACCTACAGCCTCTCTGCCTTTAACAGGGTGATCAAAGACTCTCTTCATCTCGTCTGTGAATAGGGTGTAATCAGTAATTAGCTCGGTGTTCTGACTTGAAATGGCTAGTGACCAAGCTGCCGCCTGACTAGATAATAAGCTCATGACAAAATCTACTTTAGATTGGTGAGTGGTGTAGGTAGCGGGATGTAGGCTGAAAACTAGTGAGCACTGGTGCAGAAACTGAGCACATGTCCCTAAATCACCTGAGTACCTGGCTGGGATGGGGATATATGTCTCCCTAAGATGAGGTGCAGGGCTGGCAGGTGACTTGGCAGCTGTAGGTGGAGAAGGAGAGGCCATGGGAGGTGTAGGAGAAGTGAGCCGATCCCTCATGGCGGCCACTTGTCCTCCCAGTTGCGTCACATTGGTGGTTAGCCGCTGAAGATGTTCCATGACTTGCAGCAGGGTTGATTCATGCTGGTTAACCAAGACCCCCTGGCTTGAGAGGGCTTGTTTTAAACTCTCTGTCTCTGCTGGGTCCATTCTGGCCAGTTGATTCTGTTATGGTCGCAAGGAAGGCGAGGACCCAGAATGCAGAGAGAGTTTTGACACAGTTTATTGATCAAACATTAATAACTACCAAAAATTTACCATCAGGGAAAAATGCAGCTCAGGCAGACAAAAAACCAAAAATCACCGCTGGGGGAAAAAGTGAGCGAACCAAAGGCACGGGAAAAGACTACAGCGTTGGCTGGAGGAGCGTGGCAGGGACCAGGAGATAACTCTGTGGCGAGACACAAAGGGCAAGAGTGAGAATCATCTAGCACAGGAGTGTGGGAGAAGCCAGCTTAAAAAGGAGAGTCTTGATGAGGGAGGATCAGGTGTGTCTAGAAGCCACTTGCTTCAGAGGAGATTGGCTCCGCCCCTGCCACACTCCAGCCCTGCAGAGAAACAGAACCAGAACCATAACAGTTCAATTTAAATGCCATATATCAGAACAAGGTTGAGAGTATAGTTAAGACAGTGAGTAGGTTTGTCTACATTTTGATGGAAGCCAAATGAGTCGAATAATGAGATAAATGCAGTATTGCATTATCAGTGTCAACAGTTACATTAAAATCACCTACAATAATTACCTTATCTGTTTTTAAACCTTTAAACCTGATGGAAACACAGAGAACTCAGATATAAATTCCAGGACCAGGAGAGCGGTACAGTATAACAAATAAAACTGGCTGCACTGTTTTGCAGGGGGCTGTTGCACAAAAGCAGAATTCAGAAATCCAGGGTAACTGAAAAAGTGACGCTTGACCTAGTCAAATCAGTGCATCCAGGCTTAATCCGTTGCACATTTGCCAAGCCAGGATGAGGAGGTGCGACTATGTCAAGCCAAGTGTAAGTAATTTGGATAAGCGCGTGTTCACGGCTTTCTTAAACAGACCACAATGTCGATCACAGATTTACTGATGCAGAAATGGAAAAGACACATGCCGCATACTTCTCCCCAAGTGAGCAACTATAATAATAGTGAAACTTATGAGGAGGTAAAACATATTATAAGTAAAAAAGGCAATACGGCTGCTGTAATTAAACAGAGAGAAAAAGCCTGGTAGATAATAGCGGACCGACTGATATCTAGAAAGGAGATCTGCTCTGTCCAAAGTGGGATGGATGCCATCTCTCCTAATCAGACCAGATCTAGCTCAGAAAGTCTGCCAATTATCTATGAAGCCCACATCGTTTGCTGGACACCACTTCGTCAACCAGCGATTGAATGATGACATGCGGCTAAACATGTCATTACTGGTTAGATTTGGCAGGGGCCCAGAGAAAACACAGACATTGTCTTTGCATATGTACACACTGATTCTACATTAATTTTTGTGACCTCCAATTGGTTTAACCCGGTGTAATTACGCTGACATAAATAATAATCTTACTGTAATTACACTTATCCTTAGCCAGCAGTTTCAAATTTGATTCAACTCAACACTGGTGTCGCAAACTTCACGTTTCTCAAATTGGAGCTGCCAGTAATCAGAGTTGGTTTCTCAGCGGGTGTGTTTATTTGAAACATGAAGAGGTTGGTGGTGAACCATGGGCTTCAGTCACCCAGCCTCCCTGGTTTCCTGGCTGCTTGGAAGCTGCCGAGGGACAGCTAGCCGGAGCTACACTTGGTCAATCCGCACCGGCTACGAAGGCCTGGCATACTGCTGCTAATGATTGGGTTTCCATGGTGCAGAGCCGCGCTTCCAATTCACTAAATCACGCCTCCAACACACCAAATAAACTACATTTGTTACATGTACCAGTATCACTAAAGGAGGCAGAGGAGTAGTTAAACATCTGACCCATTGAGCAGGAGAAAGCAGCAGAGTTAGATGGAGAGAGAGAAACCATTGATAGCTGCTAGGCTAAACTGGTGTGGCTCACAGAGCAGACAAGCATCTACACAAGTAAAATTAGCAGTCGCTAAAAAGACAAACTTATCAATGCTAAAGCAGTACCAATATTAGTTTAAATAGCAGATAATTACCCACTGTAACAAAAGACAGAGCAAATTCAAGTTAGACGAGCAAGAGCAACAGATGTACACTACACTAATGCAGCATCTGGAAACAGGAAATGAGATGATACGCTTACCACAACAGTCAGCACATCACTAACTTCGACAGTTTTACACAAAAATAAGACAGTGACAAACAGTCACACATACGGGCGGTGTTGTCACAGCAGAGCAGGTGAGGAAGGAGTTAAAGAAGACGAAGGAACGCAACAGGTCCTTATGGCATCAGCTCCAGACTGCTCTGGGACAATACAGACAAGCTTTGTGGGGTCGTTCTGCACATCTTCAACCTGGGCCTCAGGCTAGAGCGGAAACACTTCCTGTGTGGTTCCAGTCCCAAAGACTTATGCAAGGCCAGACTTAGAAGATCCCTCTAAGTCATCTCTGATTGATTTAATTTTAACTTGATTTCGGTTATCGTTGTCCAAAAGCTTGCGTGAGAAGTACCAGAATGAAAAAACTAGGTCAGCGTATAGTGTTTTGACGAAATTTCAAACAGTTCAATGAGCAGGCCTTCTTGAATGATTTTCTAGGAAGTGACATTCATGATACTGCTAGAATCCCAGATGTATGCTCCTAACCATTTTTAAAAAAATCTTTTAACTCAGCAGTTGATGTGCTAGCTGTACAGAAATCAGTAGATGGCCGTTGGAAATTTTAAATCTGAATTTCATCAAATTGCAAAACATGCTTCTTCTGTAAATGGGTGTAATATACGTTGTTATGCTGACAACACCACTTTATATTATGTCTCGGACTTTGTTTTTATTTATTTATAAGGTCATTACTGTTTTTTTAGTCCCTTACATTACTTCCTTGCTGTCTTTTAATATTGGTCCTTACTGAACACATTCACATGATTGGATCTCAGGTGCCAGCTGTCTGTACTAAACTGGGAAGATCCAGGTTGTCATTATTGTTTGTTTTATTTATTTATTTATTTATTTAAACTAAGCTTCCTATTTGTGTTTCTTGGTGTCAATGATCTTTTTTCTGTGTGTTTTTTTTTTACTTGGTTATTTTGTAAATGTATTTCAGAGTTGAAATAAAGATTGAATAAATTAATTAATTAATGAAAACATAGCCTTACACAGACTCAGTAGATGAGACTGTAGCTGAGTCGGTCTCAGACTTAGTCACAGAACCTGGGAACCTGGGTGTCAGGAAGCCTGGATCAGAGCAGTGATGGAGAATAGATGGTTCCACCACACTTCCACCAACCTGCACCATGGGCCCTAACAGCCCTCCTGACATCCACTCAAAACAATATCCCAAGCATGGTAACAATAGCGAAGAAAAAGGAAGTGGAAAGATAGCAGGGAAATTACCATGTTAAAGGTGAAGAGAAGTGAAGAGTGCAGTAAGTAAGGTGGCACGGTGGAAACACTGTCACCTCACAGCTAGAAGGTCCCAGGTTCGATTCGAGCTGTGTGCGCCGGGGGCGTGTCCTCCACCATGCCTTCGGTGCCTGCCACTCGAGGAAAAAGGGGCCTTTCTGTGTGGAGTTTGCATGTTCTCCCCGTGTTCACCTGGGGTATCCTCCTTAAAAAAAAAAACAAAACAAAAAAAACACTAAAATCATGCAAGAAGATCACCACCTGACCAATGGTGACAAAAGAAACTGGGTCCCTGGGCACCAGTCAGATGGCAGCCCACTGCTTTAAAATGAAAAAGTTCAGTTCATAGTTCATAATTCAAAATTTTGAACTAAGTTCACCGTTCCAAAAATGAACTAGTTCATAGTTGTTTTTTTTCCATATGTTGCTGTGAGCTATTATTTTTCAAAATTATTGCCACAGCCCATACAGAACCACAGACAGCAATTATTTTATCAGTTTTAACACTGTAATTATGCGTCAGATTTCATCTTCATATCCAATTTTGAATGCTTATTCAACCAGGGTTTACATTAGCATTAAGGGGACAGCATTTCCCCATTGTTGCTTTAACGCTTTGTTGCTGTCCATTCAGTCCACACTAGTAGCAGCTGCAGCTTTCACCCCTACAGTATATTCTTATGACTTTTTGTTTTGATGACCCATGCAGTGGTGTGACACTGGTGGCTGGTGTTGCCAGATTGGGTGTTTTTTTTACTACATGTTAAGGCCTGTTTACGGTGTGTTTTAGCCGGGTTTTCGCCTGGAAGGCTGCATAGATATCTGGCACCCTGTTGAACGAAGTTAAACTGAGACAGCCTGCCATTCACAGACACCAGAATGAACGAGTTCACAGTAACATTCATCAGGCAGTAATCCAGTACGTTCAGTTCACATTCGCTCAATATATGAACGAGTTCATGAACTATCGTTCAATGAACGTGTTCAGGCACAACACTGCTGAGATATATTCTAATCCTGCAGCATTATGTTTTGCCATCTGCTGGAGAGGATTTATGTCTCATATACATACCTGTACCCTCAGTTGACTCACTTTTTGTCTTTGCTTCAGATTCCCCTGGTTGCTTGTCTCCCCTCTATGCACACAGTTACATGACAGCTGTCACTTTCAGTAACCACAGCTCTGTCACTATCTCTGCACTATCCCCCAGGCTCAGACTGGTACCTGAACAAGGTAAAGCTGAAGATCACTGATGTCAATGACAACGTCCCTAAGTGGGATATGAGGCCGTACCCTTACCTGGCTGTAGTGTCCCCCAAGGAATGTTTGTTTACCAGCTCCAGGCTCATGATGAGGACGAGGGCAAAAATGGACAGGTGGAATACTTTTTGTTGGATGGTAAGCTTTCTGCTGTTTCTTTCTGTTCACACACACACGCACACACACACACACACACACACACACACACACACACACACACACACATATATATATATATACTCGTATTTACCCCTCAGGGGGCCCACCAGTTCTTTACACACACACACACACACACACACACACACACATTCTCACCACAGACAGTAGCAGGAGTAACGACAGACAGTAGCCCAGAGCGGACAAACAAAACACTAGCTTCAGAAATGGCATTTAATGTCTTTTTGTGATTTTAGCAGCCACCGTAGGGGTGGGTGAAATGAGGGGTAATTATTTGGTTGCAATCTGCAGCACCACGGCTAGATGTCACTCAATCCTACACGCTGTACCTTTAAGTGTCTCAGTTGGACATAACTGGACATCACCACTTCAGTCACCTGTGCATTGACAGACAACTCTGATAACAAGAGATTGTTAATGCTGCTAGTGCTGGGACTAAAGGGCATGATTACAATTATGTCTGATAATTTATTCAACTTTTTATTCAATTGCAGTTATAATTGTAATTATAACTGCACATAACATTTTTGGACATCCAATTCTTAATTTTGGCGTAGCAGAACATAATACAGGAAACATATTCGTATCATCCATGTAACATTAAAAATCAGTATTGTTTTGCCTCTATATATATGGTAAAGAAGAGGTGACCCAGAACAGACCCTGAGGGGCCCCACAAAGGAGAGGAACACAAGAGGAGAAGGTATCTCCAAACATAACAGAGAAGGACTTGTGCAACAGATAAGAGATGAATCAATCCATCACCACATCTCTCATGCCTATATGCCTATGTAGTTTTCCACATGGTTAATTAAGACACTGTTGTCCACTGTGTCAAAAAGGCTGACCTGATGTCAAGGAGAAATGTGATAAAACAGGAAACTGAAAAGCAACATAAAAGGGGATAGCTGAAAAGGTGGTGCCTTTCTTTCACCTGTACAGGTGTTAGTATGTCTTAACCAGTCAGCGTCAGTCAAATTAATATGATGGAAAATCCATTTACAGTTAAATATTATATGTCTGCAGTGCATATTTAGAAGGATGTTGCATGTTATTTTACATTTGGTGAAAAATACATACTGCATATTCACAGTACAGCCAGTGCTGTTTATGACAGAGATACACACGTGGACAAAATTGTTGGTACCCTTCGCTTAATGAAAGAAAAACTCACAATGGTCACAGAAATAACTTGAATCTGACAAAAGTAATAATAAATAAAAATTCTATGAAATTTAACCAATGAAAGTCAGACATTGCTTTTCAACCATGCTTCAACAGAATTATTTAAAAAAATAAACTCATGAAACAGGCCTGGACAAAAATGATGGTACCCCTAGAAAAGACTGAAAATAATGTGACCAAAGGACATGTTAATCCAAGGTGTGTCCACAATCTTGTAATCAGTCAGTGGACCTCTATATAGGGCTACAGGTAGTCACTGTGCTGTTTGGTGACATGGTGTGTACCACACTCAACATGGACCAGAGGAAGCAAAGAAAAGAGTTGTCTCAGGAGATTAGAAAGAAAATTAGACAAGCATGTTAAAGGTAAAGGCTATAAGACCATCTCCAAGCAGCATGTTCCTGTGACTACAGTTGCAGATATTATTCAGAAATTTAAGATCCATGGGACTGTAGCCAACCTCCCTGGACGTGGCCGCAGGAGGAAAATTGATGACAAATCAAAGAGACGGATAATACGAATGGTAACAAAAGGGCCCAGAAAAACTTCTAAAGAGATTAAAGGTGAACTTCAAGCTCAAGGAACATCAGTGTCAGATCGCACCATC
>JBBMOE010000002.1:21000544-21022537 GCA_037975065.1 Chaetodon trifasciatus
ATATATATATATATATATATATATATATAAACCAAGATGGCGCCGCGGACGGCAGCCTCGGTGTGTTGGTGGGCGTTGTTTTGTTTTGTTTTGTGTGTTAACTCTACTTTTTGCGATGGTACCCGGAGCTCTTTCACCAGAGATGAGCTCATGAACATCAGGGGAGCAACACCCATTTCCTACTTTCCTTCTCTCAACAGTGGAAATTTTGGACATTCTGGTGAAAGGTGCGCTCACCTTTGCTCATGCAGTGAAACGCCGGAGGAGAGGAAAACGGGCCGGTGCGCGGAAAACGGCCCGGCTCTCTAACGTGCGTTCACTGTCCAACAAACTAGAGGAATTGCAACTGCTGCTGGGTAGAAACAGGGACTTTTCTTCATCTGTGGTTTTGTGCTTCATCGAGACGTGGCTCTGTGGATTAATACCGGACTCTGCGCTGCAGCTGGCTGGCATACAACTTCACCGCGCGGACAGAGACACGGAACTTTCCGGCAAAACTAAAGGTGGAGGAATCTGTTTCTACATCAACAGTGGTTGGTGCAACGACGTGACAGTGATCCAGCAACACTGTTCTCCTGACCTGGAATCCTTCATCATAAACTGTAAGCCTTTTTATTCACCCCGTGAGTTCGCTTCATTCATTTTGGTCGGCGTGTACATCCCGCCGCAGGCCAACGTGCAGGACGAACAGCGCATGCTCGCCGACCAGATACTGTATGTGGAGCGGACCAACCCGGACTCTTTAGTTATTGTCCTTGGCGACTTTAACAAAGGTAACCTCACTCATGAACTCCCTAAATACAGACAGTTTATTAAATGCCCGACCAGAGAGGAGAATATTCTGGATCACTGTTACACCACAGTCAGGGATGCTTATCACGCTGTCCCTCGCGCTGCACTCGGCCACTCTGACCATGTCATGGTCCACCTGATTCCTGCGTACAGGCAGATACTAAAGCTCTGCAAACCTGTAGTGAGGACATCAAGGAAGTGGACCAGTGAGGCTGTGGAGGATCTCCAGGCGTGTTTGGACTCTACTGACTGGGATGTGTTCAGGACTGCTACCAACAGTCTGGATGAGTACACGGAGGCTGTGACGTCCTACATCAGCTTCTGTGAGGACTGTTGTGTTCCATCACGCACCAGGGTGAGTTACAACAATGACAAACCCTGGTTCACAGCCAAACTCAGACAGCTAAGGTTGGCAAAGGAAGAGGCCTTCAGGAGTGGGGACAAAGACAGATTCAGAGAGGCAAAGTACAAGTTTAGCAAGGCGGTGAAAGAGGCTAAACGACACCACTTCTCAGCTAACGACCCTGCGTCTGTCTGGAAAGGGCTCAGGCAGATCACAAACTACAAGCCCAAAGCCAAAGACAATCGACGCCTAGCCAACGACCTGAATGAGTTCTACTGCTGCTTTGAAAGACAAAGGGACAATCCAGCAACCATCCCCCACGACACCTCCCAACAGCTCCAGCTCCAGTCACCTCCACCAATTCCCACCTTAAAGGACCCCCCCCCCCCACCTCAGTGACGACTCTTTCCATTCATGAGAGGGACGTCAACAAACTCTTCAGGAGACAGAACCCCCGGAAAGCAGCTGGACCAGATTCTGTCTCCCCATCTGCCTTGAAGCACTGTGCTGATCAGCTGTCTCCAGTGTTCACAGACATTTTTAACACTTCACTGGAGACATGTCACATGCCAGCCTGCTTCAAGTCCTCCACCATCATCCCAGTTCCCAAGAAGCCAAGGACCACAGGACTTAATGACTTCAGACCCGTCGCCCTGACCTCTGTGGTCATGAAGTCCTTTGAGCGCCTTGTGCTATCACACCTCAAAGTCATCACTGACCCTCTCCTGGACCCCCTGCAGTTTGCCTACAGAGCCAACAGGTCTGTAGACGATGCAGTCAACTTGGCCCTCCACTTCATCCTCCAGCACCTGGACTCCGCAGGAACCTACGCTAGGATCCCAGTTGTGGATTTCAGCTCTGCGTTTAACACCATCATCCCAACTCTGCTTCAGGTGAAGCTCTCACAGCTGAGCGTGCCTGACCTGCAGGTGGATTACAGACTTCCTGTCGGACAGGAAATAGTGCGTGAAGCTGTGGAAACATATCTCCGACGCAAAGGCCATCAGCATCAGATCCCCCCAGGGCTGCGTTCTTTCTCCTCTGCTCTTCTCCCTGTACACGAACAGCTGCCCCTCCAGCCACCAGTCTGTCAAGCTCCTGAAGTTTGCGGATGACACCACCCTCATCAGACTCATCTCTGATGGCGACGAGTCCGCCTACAGGTGGGAGGTTGACCATCTAGTGACCTGGTGCAACCAGAACAACCTTGAGCTCAACACTCTAAAGACAGTGGAGATGGTTGTGGACTACAGGAAGAACTCAGCCCCACCTGCCCCCATCACCCTCTGTGACTCCACTATTGACACTGTGGAGTCTGTCCGCTTCCTGGGAACTATCATCTCCCAGGACCTCAAGTGGGAGCTGAACATCAGCTCCCTCATCAAGAAGGCACAGCAGAGGATGTACTTCCTGCGGCAGCTGAAGAAATTCAGTCTGCCAAAGACAATGATGGTGCACTTCTACACAGCCATCATTGAGTCCATCCTCACCTCTTCCATCACCATCTGGTACGCTGCTGCCACTGCCAAGGACAAGGGCAGATTGCAGCGTGTCATTCGGTCTGCAGAGAAGGTGATCAGCTGCAATCTCCCGTCTCTCCAGGACCTGTACGCCTCCAGGACACTACCATAACCCTATGCATTACATTAACGCTCAGCTTGGACTGCCCTCTGAAAAAACAGACTGTGTTTCTGTAAAAAAAAAAACCAAACAAAAAAAAAAAACTTGTGTATACTTGTGTATATATATTTATATTGTTATATCTTTTACTGATTGTTATATTTTCTACTATTGTTATATTTTCTACTATTGTTATATTTTTTACTTATTGTTATATTTTTCAGGGTACAATGAAATCTCAAGACTATCAAGGGATTCTAGAGAGAAATGTGCTGGCCAGTGTCATGGGTCTTGCAACAGGACAATGACCCAAAACACACAGTTAAAAACACCCAAGAATGGCTAAGAGGAAAACATTGGACTATTCTAAAGTGGCCTTCTATGAGCCCTGACCTAAATCCTATTGAGCATCTTTGGAAGGAGCTGAAACATGCCGTCTGGAAAAGGCACCCTTCAAACCTGAGACAACTGGAGCAGTTTGCTCATGAGGAGTGGGCCAAAATACCTGCTGAGACGTGCAGAAGTCTCATTGACAATTACAGGAATCATTTGATTGCAGTGATTGCCTCAAAAGGTTGTGCAACAAAATATTAAGTTAAGGGTACCATCTTTTTTGTCCAGGCCTGTTTCATGAGTTTATTTTTTTAAATAATTCTGTTGAAGCATGATTGAAAAGCAATGTCTGACTTTCATTGGTTAAATTTCATAGAATTTTTATTTACTATTACTTTTGTCAGATTCAAGTTATTTCTGTGACCATTGTGAGTTTTTCTTTCATTAACCGAAGGGTACCAACAATTTTGTCCACGTGTGTAGATCACATTGTTTATCTCTGTGTTTAAATCATCAATTTCTGCTCATGTTGTCAATTTCATTTACATCCGCATATGTGTTTTTCTACTCTGAATCTTATTTGAAGTATATCGGAGTGCTACCACTCTGTTAATTAGTTCTCTGGCACCCCTCAGTGTTGATGCTTGGTCTGCTTCCTGCTAGAGGAGACACAAGGGAAGGAAGGTGTGTACCATGTGTCTACGCAGCGTGGTGAGTGGGAGGACATCCGAGAAAATGTGCTAAACTAGGAAGGAAGATGGAGGGGAGCAGGACCAGGTAAACTTAAGTTAGGTTAAGGTTACAGTCTGTGTTTCCGGAAAAAAAAAAAAAAAAGACAGACTGTGTTTCTGAAAAAACAAAACAAAACAACAACAACAACAACAACAACAAAAACAGACTTGTGTATATATATTTATATTGTTAAATGTTTTACTTCTTTAATAGCTTATTTTTAGTAGATGTGTCATGCACCAACTACACCAAAACAAATTCCTTGTATGTGTAAAATCATACTTGGCAATAAAGCTTTTTTTTTTTATTCTGATTCTGATTCTTTCTGATTCTGGTTAGTATAGCACGAAACACAAGTACACTTTATTAAGCTCTCACATTTTAATGGATTTTAAACAGGTTTCCCACAGTCATAAAATTCCTGTAAAAGTTCTTAAATTAGAATAACTGTTTTCCAGGTAGATAGATAGATAGATCAATCGATAGATAACTCTGTATACATATATGAACCACTATATACATATATGAAGATGAGGACTATGTGTAAAAGTAAAGTGACAAGTGTGTACACAAGTATTGCCCAATTGCTCGACAATGATTTTGTGTCAACAATGCACAGAGGATGAAACCTTCGGTGGCCCCAAAACATTGGCCATAGCCCCCAGAGACTATTTAGTCTCTAGCCTCTAGCCGATGGTTCCTGAGACTGGCTTTGTTCCAAAATATTTGCCACAGGCAACATGGTGGAAGCGACTCTAGTCAACCATGCTAAAGGGAAAAGCATTAAGACAAGCAAAAGGCTACTTAGCAAACTGTCTTTATCTGCACATACTTCACACTGGCTGTAGTCAGGCCAGATAATGTTATTTCTTCTACCAGCATGGCAAGCTCCATATAGCTGCCACACAGCTTCAGTTGATGTTCAACAATCCATTGCCACATCCAGTCATCTGCTGTAAGCTGAAGTGATGTGGACACTGAAAACGATGGACTCACATTATTTGTACAGCTCGTGTGCTAACATGGGTGAGCTTTTCAAAGACATTTGGATTTGTAATGGTTATGCAATGATGTGACTCCCCAACTCAAAGAGAGCTGCATGTCCAGATTGGATGCAGTCGAAAATGAAAAACGATACTTATACTTGGAGTAAGACCACCTTATGACTGCTATACAGTGCTACCTATTTTAAACTACTTAAATAAAGTGTTACAGCCACCGCTGTTCTCACCCCTTTCATTTAACCTGTTGTGCACGAAGGAGCGTGTATGCCGAATACACGGAGTGGACATACACGAGGCGGAGTGGACCTCAGCGTCGGACTGGCTTGTCATGGAGGTATGGTCTCCCTCCACCTCCCACCTCCCACCTTTGGCTGTCCACTCACTGGATTGGTGCAGTGTCAGGACTCGTTCACCAATCCCCAGGCGCCAATTGAGGATGGGATGCTGAAAGGCACGTATGTATTTTGAGAGACACCGATGGCTCACAGTCGGTAATTCTTGCCTCCGTGTTGCCGTTTTCTGAACAGTCTGCCTGCGGTTATGGTTCCGTGCTACATGGCATTGAAATGGGTTACATTCCCAGGCCCATGCACCACATCCATGTACAGTCAAAATTAATCACCGGTGTCTTCCCTGTCGCTGTGTGCCCTGCACTACCAATCAGAGGCGTTGCTCTTTTAATGGGCAATGACATAGCCGGTGGTAAAGTGACTCCTGCGCTGGAAGTTCTGGATTCTACTCAGCGCACAGATGATGGTAAGGTAACGCATGCACATTCAGGTTTGTTTCCCACCTGTGTAATCACTCGCGCACAAGCACGCAAACATCAAGATGATGAGGATGTGTCTTTATCTGACAGTGTGCTTATGTCAACCCTTTCAGAGGAGGCTAGAACAGAGACTGACACGGAGATCGCTGCTGCGTCTCCCTGTAAAACCGCCGCCGAGTCGGCGTGCTCCGCCAGCCCAGAAGAAGTGTTTCGCCAATGTGGTGAGTGCTGACACAGCAAGAGTTGAAAAAGTCGCTTATCTCATTGATAATGAAGTTTTGGTGCGTAAGTGGTCTCCTGCTAACACTGATTCTGAGTTGAATGCTGTCCACCAGATCGTCATCCCCACTGGGTACCACCAGCATGTTTAATCTGTAGCGCATGAAAGTCAGTGGTCAGGACATCTAGGTGTAACAAAAAAAACATTTCTTTTGGCCAGGCCTAAAAAGCGACATTTCAAAATATGGTCATTGTTGCCATGTTTGCCAAGTCGCCAGCAAGCCGAACCAGATCATTCCTCCAGCTCCACAGCATCCTATACCTGCAATAGGAGAGCCGTTTCACCGTGCCTTTTAGAGGCTAAATCTGATGGCTCTCCTCGGTTCATCATTTTCGTAAAGTAAATGCCATCACAAGACCTCTACCGCGCATGGAGGATTGCGTTGATAATTTGGGTACAGTCCAAATTGTGAGCAAGTTGGATCTTCTCAAGGGTTATTGGCAGGTCCCACTGACAAGCCGCGCCTCTGAAATTTCAGCATTTGTTACCCCAGATTATTTCCTGAAATATGTCGTCATGGCCTTCAGTATGTGCAACACTCCGGCCACTTTCCAGCGTCTGGTAAACACCG
This sequence comes from Chaetodon trifasciatus, assembly GCA_037975065.1. NCBI lineage: Eukaryota > Metazoa > Chordata > Actinopteri > Chaetodontiformes > Chaetodontidae > Chaetodon > Chaetodon trifasciatus. Next base: position 21,006,989 of record JBBMOE010000002.1, read on the forward strand.
TCCTGGCCGGCTTGACAAACTGTAATGCATACCTGGATGATCTAATTGGGTACGCCACCACCTGGGAGAAACACATTCAGATCCTTGAGCAGGTGTTCGCCCGACTCGCTGCAGCGTCGCTCACACTAAATCTAGCAAAATGTGAATTCGGCTGGGCTACCCTCACCTACTTAAGGAGACAGGTGGGCCAAGGCCAGGTATGTCCTGCAAAAATTGTCGCCATCACAGAATATCCCGTTCCGTCTACTAGAAGAGCCCTTCACAGATTCTTAGGCTGCCGGAACTTCTCCACTGCAGTCCACGAGTTGACGAGTTTAACCAGTTCCAAGGTAGACTTTGTGTGGACTCCCGACTGCCAACATGCCTTTGACAGTGTGAAGTCCCTTCTTAGCCACGCACCTGTGTTCGCTGCTCCTGATCCCTCACGGCCGTTCAAACTGGAGCTTGATGCGAGTGCGGTGGGCACGTGTACGGTACTGCTGCAAGAGGATGCTGAGGGAATTGATCATCCCATGGGTTATTTTTCAAGGAAGTTCCACAAGCACCAGCTCCATTATTCCACTATTGAGAAAGAGACTCTTGCTTTGTTGCTAGCACTCCAACACTTTGAAGTTTATGTCGGCTCATGTTCTTCTCCAGTTGTTGTCCTGACCAATCATAACCCCCTTGTGTTTCTATCACAACCAACGTCTCATGCGGTGGGCGCTGATTGTGCAGGACTACAACCTGGAAATTCGGCATAAAAAGGGGTCAGATAACGTGCTGGCAGATGCTTTGTCCAGGTTGTGGTAGGTATTTTGATTAGGAGGTTACAAAACCTGACAGTTTGTATCTTAAGGAGAAGGGGTGCTACGGCCATGTTCTCCCCCCTTTCATTTAACCTGCCATGCACCGAAGGAGCGTGTATGCCGAATAGGCGGAGTGGACCTCAGCGTGGGACTGGCTCGTCACGTGGGACTGGCTCGTCATGGAGGTGTGGTCTCCCTCCGCCTTCCACCTCCCACCTTTGGCTGTCCGCTCGCTGGATTGGTGCAGTGTCAGGACTTGTTCACCAATCCCCAGGCGCCAATCGAGGAGGGGATGCTGAAAGGCTGGAGCGGACCGGCAGTCAGGGCGGCTATAGAGCAGTGCGCAAGACGTGACATTTGTGTGTGGCTGTATTGCCAGTGTGAGAGGCATTTTGTTGCATTTTGAGAAAGACTGGGCCAGGGCCAGTTTCAACCACTGATGCTAATAGCTACACAGAGGTAGTGAAGATTTTGTGTAGCACACATTAGGAAGAAGGGGTGCTGATTTACTGTTTATGTTAAATTTCAGTTAAGCAGAGAGGGTTTTGTTTTTGGATTGTTTTTTTTTTTTTTTCAACTGTAGCTAAAGAGTCCTCTTTTGGTTTTGATTGTTTTATGATTTATCAGCACTCACAGGCCCATTTTCCTTAGAGTTGCCTCAGGTTTTTGTTTGTAAATATCATTTTCCTTTACGAAGTTATAATAAATAACTTTGCTTTAACCAATTTAAACTGGTTTATGTTGCTTCCCTTTTGCCACCATGAGCTAGGGGTCGTAACATAAAGTAATGAAAATGTTAGATAAATAGATAGATAGATAGAGTAATTTATTGACCTCCCTAAGGAAAATTGCAGTGTTGCAGCAGCAATTCACATATTAAAAAAAAAAAAAACATAACTTACACTGAGCTGACTTGAACACGTTAAGAAAAACACTATTTTAAAAACATACACATCTGCATAGAAACTACTGTACTAGATAAAATACATAGATAGATAAATACAATAAAACATAGACCAGAATTAAGATAAGATAGAACTCTAATCAGTGTAAAGGGAAGTTTAATGTTCAAAGTTACTCGGAAGATAATTCACCTCTCCTTGCACAAGGGTTAGGGTTAGGGTTAGTCATTGTTCTTTATTGCAGTTGGTAGAAATTACTTTCTGTAACAGTCCGTACTACAGCGGACTTGAAGAAGCCTCCAACTGAAAACGTTCTGCTGTCTGATTAGTGAATTATGCAGGGGATGTAAAGTGTTGTCCATTATGTTGAGCAGTTTGTACAACATCCATCTCACAACAACTAGCGGCTCCAGAGCAGTCCCCAGCACAGAGACAGCTGCCTTCATCAGTTTATTCAGTTTTTTAGTTGCACTGGCTCTGATACTGCTGCGCCATGACAGGACTGACAGAATTGAACCTCAAGTCTGAGTTGTACAGCGTAAAGAGGACACATGAGACACCTTCACAGTGCTGCAAGCTTTGTCCTGGTGAGAGTGGGCTCAGTGAAGCAAGAAGATGATGGCATCCTCAACAGCAAACTCAGAGTGGTAAGCAAACTGTAGTGGGTCCAGGAAGGTGGCCATCTGAGGTCTGAGGTGGACCAAAACCAGTCTCTCCAGGGCTTTCATGATCTGAGATGTTAAGGCAACCGGTATGTAATCATTGAGGGTATTCAGGGCAGTTGTCAAATTGTCAAAAAATTCGAAGTGTAGGTGAGAGGGAAGTGTGTTTAAAATCTGATAATATCACAGGTTGTTTCTGCGTCAGTTGATGGTGGGATGTAAACAGCAACAATGGCACACGTGAACTCTCAACAATATGTAAGCAGACTCACAGCTAACAGTTGAATGTCAACAGAAATGTTCCTCCACAGTAACATATCCAGGATTGCACCATCTATTCATCTATTGTTCACAAACACTGCAATTACCCATTCTTCTTACCGGTCTTCCTGCAATCTCAGCCCGTACTGTCTGAAAGCCGGGTACAAAGGAGTTCAAGTCTGGAATATTTTCGTGCTGCCATGTCTCACTGAAACAGTGGCACTGAAACAGTTGCACGTTGGCACAAGTGGTAACACTGTCGCCTCACAGCTAGAAGGTCCTGGTTCAAATCCTGCTGTGGGCGCTGGTGGCATGTCCTCCACCATGCCTTCAGTGCTTGCTGCTCGAGGAAAAGGGGCCTTTCTGTATGGAGTTTGCATGTTCTCCCTGTGTTCACCTCCATAAAAATACCCCCACTAAAAACATGCGATCACCACCTGACCAGTGGTGACGAAAGAGATTGGGTCCCCAGGCGCCGGTCGGATGGCAGCCCACCGCTCTGCCACAGGATGGGTTAAAGGCGGAGGACAAGTTTCACCAATTTGCATGGCATGTGATTGCATGTATATAATTGTGTGACAAATAAAGGGGATTGTCCCTCAATTCTTCTTCTAAAAAAACACATAATGCTGCATTCATTCCTACTTTGACCTCATCAGTGCCCCAAGCTTGTCCAACTTATTCACCAGGGACCTCACATTTCCCATGACAATCAGTGGACAAAATGGTTTGTATTTCTTCCTCCTTGCTTTCCGTATGACACGAGCCCCGCATCCTCACCAGAGATTTGGGGTCTCAATCTGAGCGGAAGTATGGGGTTGTCACCGAGGTAAACAATATTTTAGCACCTGTTGCCATGGTGACCTGCTACAGAAAAAGTTCAAAGTGCCACTAAAATGAGAAGTGGTCAGTTCAGCCATGTGTCCAAGTTTCCATTACTCAGGGAATGTGCAGTGCAGCTGGCTTACATTTTAACGAACATTTTTAACACTTCACTGGATGAAACCACAGTCCCATCATGCTTCAAGTCTGCCACCATCATCCCAGTGCCAAAAAAACCTCAAATCACTCAATGAGTACAGGTCCGTTGCACTCACTCCCATTATGATGAAGTGCTTTGAGAGATTGATAAAATTGTTACTGCCATAAAAGAAGTACTATTGTGAATATTTTCATGAGAAAACTACAAATGACATGTTGTATTGCACTTGAGAAATACCAATGTTGAACCTTTTCCCACAGCAGACTCTGTTGTTTCAATAAAGAGTCTGCGGCTCGTCTCGTCTGTGCTGCATAATACAGTCCATTTATTTTCCGTGTCCACAGTGACATAGTCCGACCATCTTCAAATAAACAAACAGCAAATCATACAGTTCCTCTGTCCCGCTAGCCGCAACAGCGGTCAAAAACCACATGTCCTTCCGGGGTAAAACACACCCAACAAGGTGAGGTGACCTACCTAAATACCTGCGCTCTCTGCGACAGGGCAGCGACACCCAATGGCACATAACAGGAAATACACCAGGTGACCATTCCAGGTATCATTCCACAGCATCTGGTAGACAAACTGGGACCCCTGGGCTTTAGCATCCCCCTGTGTAACTGGCTGCTTGACTCCCTCATTGAAAGACCACAGTCAGTGCAGGTTGTACAGAACACCACCCTTGTCATCACCCTCAACACAGGCCAAAACCAAAGAGAACATTGTCAACTTCAGGAAGAACCAGCCCAGCCACACTCCACTTCTCCTCAACAACACGGCTGTGGAGATGGTCAGCAGCACCAAGTTCCTGGGGGTGCACATCACAGATGACCTCACCTGGTCTGTGAACACAGTGTCACTGGTCAAGAGGATTCAGCAACGCCTGCACTTCCAGGATGAGGAGAGCCCACCTGCCCCGCCCATCCTCACTACATTCTACAGAAGCACCATAGAGAGCATCTTGACTTGCATCTCTGTGTGGTGTGGAGGCTGCAGTGCTGCTGACTGAAAGAATGTGAGGAGAGTGGTGAGGACAGCGGAGAAAATCATTGGGACTTCTCTCCCCTCCGGGTAATCAGGACATCGCACCTAAACACTGCATGTCCCATGCCAGAAACATTATCAGTGACTCCTCACACCCCCACCATGGTCTGTTGTCCCTGTTGGTCTCTGGAAAGAGGTTCTGCAGCATTCGGTGCAGGACCACCAGGTTTTGTAATGGCTTTATTCCTCAGGTCATCAGACTGCTGAGCTCAAAATGAACATTTTTGCACCTGTGTTAACACCCCAGGTCATTCTTCACTAATGCACTTTATAATATCCTCAGTGTATATTTCTGGACTTAACAAACTGGTCAGGAGAGCTGGCTCTGTCCTCGACTGTCCTCTGGACACCATCAAGGAAGTGGGTGAGAGGAGGATGTGTGCAATCTGTGCAATAACCAGTGGCGTTTTCTCCCAGAGGCCAAGGGAAGCCATGCTTCCCCTCTTTTTTCAGACTGTAGCTGTGATTTAATGAAAATACTCCTTTTAGCAGTCTCGGTAATTCTTCTGTGTTTCGTCACTGTCATCTCTTCCTTATTTCTCTCCTCTACTTATTGAGCATTTTACGACGTGTAAAACAATGCCCTCCTAAATGTTACGTGGCGAATGAGTGGTGAAATACGATATTGCACACTGTTGTCCGCAAGGGGGCCAAGCAGAGTTGGTGTCCCTTGGTGAAAAAAAACAAGAGTGATTAACCAATCAGGTGAGGCTGCCGTCATGACACTGCTCACCTGTGATTAGCCAGGACTGTGTCAAGGGAAGCCACCCAGTCTTTGGCCTCAAACCAATCAAATCACAGTATTGTCATCATCAAGCCACTGAATGAAATCAGGGAGATTAGCAAGTTTGTGTTGACATTTTATTAGCAATATTAGCAAGTGCAGTGGTGGAGAGTGGTGATTTAGAGTATTTAGTAAGAGACAATTTTACTAAACTACCTCTACAGCAACAGCTAAAAATAAAATCTGACGGCAGGCTAACACCTAAATTAGAGCTGCGTACGGAGAGGAAGAAAGGTTTTCGGACTTTCAATGAGGAGAATTATGTCCGCACTGAGTGGCTAGCTGGTAGTGCTAAACTTCAGCGGTTATTTTGCTGGCCCTGCCTTCTTTTATGATAGGGATTCCTGCTCCCTGAACAATCCTTGGGTCACTGCAAGATTCACTGACCTTGCCAACCTGTCCCGGTCAATTGAGAGGCACGGCAAATCAAAAAGTCACATTGACTGTGCTGTGAAATTGAAGCTTTTTGGGCGTGTCAGGCCTTGGACTTGGCAAGAAGCATTAGCACAAAGAAGCACAATGAGCAGGTGAAGAGGAACCGGGATATTCTCATGAGACTTATAGTTGCAGCCTGGTACCTTGCACGCCAAGAGCAGGCATTCAGTGGACACGATGAGGCCTCTGGCAGCTCAAACAGGGGCAATTTTGTGGAGCTGGTACAAGCATTTGCGGAGTTTGACAGCACACTTGCAGAGCACTTGGGATCGTCAACAGTCTTCAGTGGTATGTCAAACACCATCCAGAATGACATCATTGAAAGCATAGCTCACATCATCCAGGATGAGACTGATAAAGAAATAAACAAATGCCCTTTCATTGCATTACGTGTGTGAATGAGTGACTGAGGGTCGGAGAGTGAAAGGGCGTGTATCGGTGTTCAAAGTGTTGGTTACATAACAAGCGTGTGTAAGTAAAATGAGCGCTCTCTGGGCGCTCTTAACAGGTCATTCCGTTACATGAAATAGCGATATACAAGCTGCAACATAGTCTTTAATGTCCCCCACTCTGTAAAAAACATACAGATTAGAGGTTTTGTCTCACTTGGCTTCCTAAAAAAAAATCCCCACGCCATGCCACTGGCAATAACACTATTTATTATACATATTGGCAGCTGTATTCTTATAAACTGTATATATTGTGCATATACATAGTCCTTGTATTAGTGCGACAGTATTTCTCAAGTGCAATACGACATGTCATTTGTAGTTTTCTCATGAGAATATTCTCAATAGTACTTTTTTATGGCGGTAAGAATTTTATGGCATTTACAGTTTTTTTATAATCTGTACAAATGTACATATACATAATTGTTTTTCTATTCTGTACCCTGTATGCTTTTATTTTGACCTCTTTATGCCAATGTGCTTGCTCTTTGTAATACTTTTTTGGCTGTAACAACTAAATTTCCCAGGTGTGGGATCAATAAAGTCTTATCTTATCTTATCTTATCTTATCTTATCTTATCTTATCTTATCTTATCTTATCTTATCTTATCTTATCTTATCTTAAATAAGATAGGACAGAAACTTAAGCAGCAACACTTGATAGAGAGCAGTGCTTGTTCATGCCTTAAAATGAAAATGAATATCTGTTCCCTGGAGATTTGGGAATGTTAGTCAATTAGCTGAAATTAACAAAGAAGACACCAATAACTGTGAATGACTTCAGTTTCAATGTAGCTGGTATTGAACGTTATCCCTTTGCTGCAGGCAGATAAATAATTACTTGGCTAATCAATGGTGCTGTTCATAGTGGATCTTCGTTGTAGTCTGAGGAACAGGTTAATTTGTTAGCAGGGGCATTAATTGAGCTACAGTGGTCTGTGCAGTGATTGGTGTTGTGTGTCAGTGTTGTCTTTTATTATCTCTTGAATTTAAAACAAGACTACACTAATTTTTTTTTCTTCTCTTTTGTCTCTCTGCTGGCCTCTCAGAATGCCTTTAACATGGAGCTGCAGTGTTCCCTCCATCCAAGCCTGACACAATTTCTCCACTACAGCATGTCATACAGCATTATCTACCCAAACACTAAGCTTACTCAGGCAAACAACAAGAAGGTGATGTCTAGCAGGAATGGCAGCACAGCTGTCGCCCTGGCCTGGCCTCCCCCACTTCAGAGACAGAAACCTTGTCATCTCCACTGACCTTCTGCAGCTTACAGAAAACCCTCTCACTCTCCAGCCAGGACACACGATATCTGTGTGAGGTTATCAGGGATATGGAGCATCCAGGGGAGTTTAGTGCCATGACCACACTGTGCTATACCTCCGGACAGGAGCAATGCCTGGCTGTGGTGCACTCCTGTAGCTCCCTCAGTACATCTCAGGGTTCAGAGGTCAGGCTTCAGGCAGCCCAGAGCACTCAGCAAGACAGGTTTAAATTTCTCCAAGCAGGGGTTTGTGATTTCAGAGGAGATTCCAAGACTTCAGAGAGCCAGAGTCCAACTGAAGGAGAGCAGAGGGAAGCTGAATTGTGAGAAGTGCGGATTGAACATTTAAGTTCTTTGTTGTTGTTATAAAACATGTTGACCAATGAATGATCAGATGTGATGTATTATTTACAGACCATTGCACTGTACAGTATTTACTCCATGGAAAACATTTTTCTGAAGCACCCCATGTCAAAACTATTCATGTCATGAAACTTATGAAAATAATGTCTACAAATAAGACAGCAGATGGATTTCTTGTGAGAGAAATTGATTATTTATGCTGTTAATGACTTGTGAAATAATTTATGTGACAAAATGTTTTTCAAGTTCAAGGCAGCCATCCATCATCAAATGTTGGTCTGGCTGTGTTTTTTTTTTTTTTTCCTCAAGTCAATATGTGCAGCACACACTATACAGTCTGGACTGGCAGACACAAAGTAAAGTAAAAAATTGTATGTAGATCTATATCTGGCTTTTTTTATTCCAAGTGATTACAACAACATTCATAATTAAGAAATGAACTGTAACAGCTGCTCTACTAACAGCTGTTTACTAAATTTCCTCAGTGCGGGATCAATAAAGTCCTATCTTCTTCTTCTTTTCTTGCCCAGCTATCTATTACCAGCAACAAAAGCCTCTGATGAGAAGAGCAAAGTCAAATTCAGGATTTATCATTCCTGTCCAGACCCTGCAGCCTTCTGACCTGAGGTTCTGGAGTCGCAAGTATGAACTCAGAAGCGTTGGGGTAGCAGCTTACTTAATTAGCTTGCATTACTGGAGTTAAAAGTAAGTGCATTTCTCAAAATAATTCGTACAAATAGCGAAACACCATGGATTAGCTTCAAAAGGCAGTTACTTGCTCAAAATCCTTAGTTCATCTCTCAAAAGTAAATATCTGTGTCAATGAACATGTCAGTGCCATCAGAATGACAAGTCCTTGTGTCAATGTATACGGATAAGACAGTCAAATTGCTAAGTCATGTTGTCAATATAACAGTGTACTCTGGAAGGATGTTCTGATGTAAACTATGGCTAAAGGCTTGATGACAACTATTGTAAATTATGAGTTACACCTTAGTGTATGTGGGAGATTTATTGCAAGAGACTGGACAAGATTCACGTTTACGCTTTTACTGTTTGTACTGTAATTTGTTGACAGACCATGTCATTGTGATACAGACAGGAAAGGACAGCACTGCATTGCACAAAGAAAAAACAAAAGTAGAAATGTGGACATAGGAGAATCTCCTTAGGGAAAACTGTACATGCAGTGCTATAGGAATTACAGTGCAGTCTTCCTTTACCTCCTGACGTTCGACAAATTTCCCTTCATTAGAGAAAGTCAAGATTCACCTGGGAGCAATTTACCAATTCAGGACAGATTCAGAAAAAAAAGTCTAATGGAAATGTATAGAAATATGCTTGACATATTATGACAACTTGTTCAACCATTTTGCATGTAAATACTTATACGATGAACTAATGGCTAAATGTTGTGTGTGTGTGTGTGTGGGGGGGACTATTCAACAGATAATACATTTTGATCAACATGACAGAAGCAATTGATAATGTAGGAAACAGCAGAGCATTGCACATAATCATTTGTATGGATGTACCAAAGCATTTAGAAGTTGTTCAAAGAAATGAGAAACCGCTTTTTGATGTAGACAAGTGACACAATGATACCAAAGCGACTGAGAAAAACTGTAATATTATTACTAAATGATACATGTTTCATTTATTGTTTGATTGTTTGATTCAGTCTGTTCAGTTCTGTGATAAACATGTTGCATGAATGCGCACTGCCATCTATTGTCAAGTTACTGGCATGACATTTGATATTAACAATGGCTCATGACTGCAGAATCACATTTTATCTCTGTTGTGCACAAGGTCGGATTCCCCACAGTGGGATCTAAGGATCCTTGAACTAGTTCCTGGTTGTTTTTGGCATCAGTAATCAGAGTTTAGCTTAACCATTATTACATTTATTAAAATTAGTTCAAGTGCTGTGTGCTTTATCACTGTAACTTTAAAATACAGATTTCACGTACTCCAATATTTTTTTATTATGTTTACAGTGGAAGCATTTTCATATCAGAGTCTAAATTGTAAGTAACAACAAAAATTGTAAATTGGGCTCTGGTGCTGCGTGCATATCTGGTTCCAGGTCTTTGGTTTCATATATTTTTTAAAGCCTGTGATTTTTCAAAATTCCAAGATTCAAGACCCTGAACCCTAAACCTCTACAGTACAGCTCTTCTAGAGAAGTTTCAGTAGAAAACAGACCAGACTGTGGTTATACTGGGCAGCCAGTCAGGTGTTACTGTGAGCAGAAATAAAAGAACAAATCATTGGTCTCAACAAAAGAACCCTGAATATATAAAGGATGAAATGAGAGACATGAGACGAGAGACATGAGAGACCTTGATGTATTTGTTTATTTAAATAGATGTAATTTACCTTTCAGCCATTAGAGGACACTGTAAGTCCACAAGCAGCAGTAGCAGCACAGTCGCAAACAGCACCTGGGGGTAGTTACAACTAGTGAGGAAACAACATTAAATGGTTTGATTAACAAAGCTGGTGTGAACCATATGTTACAGCTTTCACAGTCACCAGGTCTCAACTCAATTGAGCCCATGGATGATTTTGGAGCAACACATGGGATGCACCTAATCCAAATACTTTATTTGTGAAAGTACAAATAATATGATGGAAACAGATGTTTCTTGTAACCGAAGCTGCTTGTTATTTTTCAGGATTATTCATTCCACTACATGACTCTACATTTGCCATTATCTTTCTTCAAACTGATTCATATGACTGTGGATTGACAGAAAAATGCTGTCTCTCCCAGCCATTGACTGGCATACTGGAAAAACCCTTGATTTCTGAAAGTTATTTGAATTGAAAAGAAAAAGGGCTGAAAAATATGAGAATGTGAAGATATATTTCATAATTAATTATATGGCAATTTTAAATCAACAACAATTGCATTGCCAATGAATATTAGGTTAGAAAATATATGATTTAACATGACTTCCACTATAAACCACATCTACTTCTGGTCTTATCTTAATAATTTTGTTGATTGAACAGATACGTATAGCAAATACAGATAAAGATGTCTCTGGCTTCTCTATCCACCATGTATTTTTGGACTTTTGTCTCATCTTTGCTTTTTTGTGAAAAAATTGATATTTTTTTTACCTCTTTGGGTCAAATGAGTTAAAACCATTTTCATTTAATGACTTATGGAAATATAGTCAAATTATTTAGTTACAGTGGCTTCTAGTTAAATGTAGTGCAGTTCCTTTCTGTGTTCCTTTCTGAAATGTAGTGGAGAAGTATAAGCTAACAAAAATCAGAAATACTCAAATGAAGTACCTAACAATTCTTCAGGAAATGTAGGCTTATTTGCCACCACTACTGAACACCACATGACAGTATATGATGTTGATTCACAGACTAGAGTTCAGAGACTTGGAACATTGAAGCTGTTGAGGACATTTTACCAAGACACAATATTGTTTTTTGTTACTGAGCTGTAGGTAACTGTGTAATCATATTTTATATTGTTTAATGCTATTCCCACAAACAAGAACCCCTGAAAGCAAAGCAGTCTTTAGATATTCATTTAAAAACCCAACAGATTCCACAGACTGACAACAGTATGAGGCAATATATACTCACAGAACATCTGGATGGATGATACACTGTGTCTATATCCTCTTGCACTACAGGATACATTTCTGATGAAATCTTGCTATAGAATGCGGGTGTAGGGGGAATGTGGTCGTGGTGGGGCAAAGTATGGAGGTGGAGCAACACAGGCAGAGTGTTTGATGTGACAGCTGGAGATTGGAAGAATGAGGAGGTGACACAGAGCTCCAGCATCCTCAGCTTTGGCCAGTCAGAGTGTCAGTCAGTCACTCTCTGATTCCAACTCTGGTTACTCTTGTGTTATTAACGTGTATGAGTGTGCTTATGTGTGTGTGCCTGTGTTTATCCTCAGGCAATAGATCTGGGAAAAGTGACAGTGTGGCGTGGCCCTCTGTCAGTCGGCCAGGAAAGTGGCATGCGTGTCAGCTCTTCTGACAGATGCTCTCAACAATGGTGGCTGCAAATGTGGGACATGTCTTGTGACAGAGCGACACAGCTTACACAACAACTCACAGCATGCAGACAGGACAAGAGCAGTCAAGTTTGATGTGAGGGGGTCACTGCTGAGGCCCTGAGCTCTCAGAGGGCGAGTGAAAGCTGCAGTGATCTCTGCACAGCTGGAGATAGCAATGACACCACACCTTAACCTAAACAGAAAAACCTGTTTTGTAAGATGGGCTGGTGTGCTTCTTGAATATCAATCAATAAATCATTATGAAACTCATTGAGGAACATTGCAAACTAACAAGAATGGCAGCTCCACCTGCCACCATGCTGTATTTAAAGTTAGAATCTTTAAAGTTATGCTCATGTCATTCATGCTTTAGCTATTTTAGCTATTGGTGGAACAATACCCTCCCTATGTGGTTCACTCCACATAGGGAGGGTATGAAGTAGGGCACCACACCACCTTCCAAAAATGTGCTGGCTGCAATTTATCATTGACTACATTGGGATCATTGAATATCACAATCATGATGGGTTCTGTGAGCAGTTGATTTATTAATAGCTGTCTCCAGCTAGGCAGTGAATACTCAAAAAGTTACCAGCAGGGGCGGGGCTTGCAGACAGGCAAGCCAGGCAGTTGCTTGGAGCCCCCGACCACTAGGGGGGCCCTGGCCACTTATTCGCAACAATGATTATTGATAGGCCTGGGCTTTCAGGGACCTCTGTTGGTCCCTAGACCTCACTCTGAGAACCACTAATCTATTTTTGCAGTATTCATCTCAAATGTCCCCAGAAATTGTGCATTTATGTGTGCCAAAACCAAATTTTTGCAGTGTGCACGGGTGGGGTGGGGGCCCCAGGAATTTCTTGCTTGGTGCCCCAAGGGACCCTAGCAATGTCACTGGTTACCAGTCACTTCCAGAAATCAGCTTCCCACACAATAGTCGGGGGAGCCAAAGTCTCAAAAATGGGTTGAACCTGACATGGTCTGCCATACTTTTTATTTGTGTTTTTTCTGTTAACTTTGACCCTAAGAAACAATAATTCGAGGGTCTTCTCTGCTGGAAATATTGCGAAAAAAAAATTGTGGCCATTTTAGCATATGCACCCTTTATTTTTTATCGGAAAAATGTGAAAAATGATTTTTTTCCTTAAATCCTCAGTGGGTTGGGTAGGCTGTCAATAAATGCATTCCAGATACATAGAATACATGTGCTAACAACATCCACTGAAAAAAATAAGTGTTAAAACACATTTCTACATGATTTTGCATCAATGTAATGCAAAAAAAAATTAGGCGTTTTCTCACTTTTTTTCCCAATATTTTCATTTTTACTTCATTGGCAATCAACTATTCCCCCAAGTTATGACATCAGTCAATATGCCATTGTTTTCACCAAACAATATACTCATTCCACAGAAAAAAAATATAAAAATCCAACCAAAATCATTGGATCTGTGATGATTTCACTACTAGCTGGCGATCAACAGGCTCAGAACCTCAATAGAATTTTAGGCGACTCTCATAATTCCAAGACATACTGGATATTTAACATGGTTATTAATGTCCACATTATTAAACATCGTGGCCTAGGCATCTTTTTAACTTCAACATAACCCTGTTCTCCCAATGGAAATGTGTCAGACAAGAAATATAATATAGCAAAATGACTTTTATTGCCTCAGATGACAACTATTGCAACTTTAACAGAAGAAAATAATTTAACATAACTTAATTAACTAGGTGCAGGTCCCTGTGAGGTGGGATAATCAGGAGGGTGGCACACTGCAGATACTGCTCTGGGGACAGACCTTCACCTTTACCACCTGAGGAGACAGCAAACAAGACCAGCAGGGTGGGTAATACAGCAGTGCTATAACAGATGCCCCCCCCCATCTAACACACACACACACGCGCGCACGGCCTACTTACGTGTCCCTGTCTTCAAGCGCAAGTTTGATCCATCTGTTGGGGTCCCCGGTGCAGAGACATGCAATGACACACCTTACATTCATTCTTGCACAGGAGCATCCTTGGGCACACATGCTTTTCTTGTAGCGGCAGTATTTGCTGTGTTTGAGTTCAGAAGGTTCTGCCTCTTTCAGCACCATGGTTGCCACCAATTTGCCATTGACAAGTTGTCCCCCAAAATCAGTGGCAGCTGGGTAGGCTGGCTGACCCATGTGTGCTTGCTTACACACAGCCAACTGATGCAGGGCTTGGCAAAGGTGTAATAGGAAGGCATCTTCAGTTGATGGAAGGCAATGCATGTCTCCTTTGATTCTCACAAAGAGATGGGCTCGCAGTGCACTTAGAGTACCACCAAAGTCACTCCTGTCATAGAGTGACACCATGTATCGCCGTGCTGCTGTTATAACCTCTTCCTGAACATCCAGGCTTTCCTCAGGGTCACTGTACCTGCACAGCGGCAGAAGGTCTGTCAGGTGTTTAATAGCAGTTGTGTAGGCCCGCCTTTTTCCTCTGCTGTACAGATAGCTCACTGTGTCACATCTGGTAAGTATGTAGGTGCTAAGGAGAAGGGATGTAAGATTTGAAGCTGCAACATCATACTTCCCTGCCAGAGCTTCTGTGATGGCATGAACAGGTAGGAAGATATCTGTCGTGTTCACCCACAGCTCCTGCAGCCCATCCATGTGAGTGATGTAGTACATGCACATCATGATCACATCTGTGTCAGTCACAACCACTACAGCCCGTTTGTGGTGCAGAATTTGTACTGAGTATGCAATGTGAGCAAACATCCTGGTATCTGCCTCCTCATGTGTCTCACAGGAAAGCTCTGGAAGCTCAACCTGACAATCCGCTGACAAGAGGACATAGCGACCAGGATCACAAAAGATTCCACCAAGAATAAGTGTGCATCCTGCAGGAAGTGACTTGTTCTGAGCTGCCCATGCTTCCCTCATGTAGTTCAACAGATTAGCTTTATTCATGGATTTTGAATGAAGCCTTTCCATTCAGGTATAGGAAGCGTATCATGTGGCTTGTACTCCCTCATTTTGCTGGGGCATGTCTTCATCCTCTTCTCTTGTTCCTCACCTTTCAGACTTTCAGCAGGGGAAATCATATCAATCACCAACAAAGAGGATGCAGTCACACTTGTCTGGGAGGATTCCAGAGAGCTGCCTCAGGTACTTTCCTTGCAGTTCATGGAAGGTGCTGCTCCCAAGATGTAGGTAACGTTGAATGAACGCCATGGCATCTACTACCATTACAACAGGTTTGTCAGACGGCGGTAGTTTGCTTTTGTTGTTGTCGTGTGTGTGTGTGTGTCTGTGTGTGTGTCTGTGTGTCTGTGTGTGTGACCAGGTATTTATCACATTGTGTATCACATTCTGTTTACACAGTCACATTGTGGGGACTCACCTGCCTTATGGGGACAAAATGCAGGTCCCCTTAATGTAAATCATTAAATTTTAGGGTAATGGTTATGGGTTAGGTAAGGTTAGGTTAGGAATAGGCAAATAGTGGTTAGGGTTAGTGGTCAGGAAATGAATGTAAGTCTATGTAATGTCCCATGTAATGTAATGTGTGTGTGTGTGTGTGTGTGTTAGATTGGGG
>JBBMOE010000002.1:21022931-21096136 GCA_037975065.1 Chaetodon trifasciatus
GAGCAGACCCTTCAATTATTGTTTCGTAGGGTCAAACAGAAAAAACACAAATAAAGGTTCAACCCATTTTATTGAGCTTTTGAGACTTTGGCTCCCCCACAACGGCAACTGAACCTGTGAGGTGCTCTTATGTTGAATGTGGCCATTTTAGGCACTCAGGGACTCAATACAACTATGAATGAGGAAGAGAAGTGTTGAGAAGAGCAGTGGTGGAGAGCAGGAGGGTAGAAGTCGAGGGTGCCTGACAGATGGGCTTTGTGAATGAATCATTGACAGGAGCCTGCTAACCAGTGCTGCTTCCATCAATTACTCAATGTTTGTGTAATGAATTACGGCAAAGCCAGGTGAAAATATTGCATCTCATTTTCAGAGCTTCAGACAGCAAAATAAAAGCAATAGTCAGGCTAATTTTCTGGGGGGTATATGAGGGCACACAGCCAAAGCACAAGATTTTTCATTCTTCATATTTATTTTCGCATAGCTTCAAATGCCACCTTGCATTTCACTACACATATTATATGAATATGTGACAGACAAAACCTTTCAATCTTCAGCCATTTCTGCCTCGGTTTAAAATTGGCTACCTCAGCACATATATAATGTGAGTTTATTTGGCTGCACTGTAAATAGATTCAGCAGGTTCTCTTGTGTTGTATTTCTGACAAAGTAGCTTCTGAAGGACTATTTGCTGCCTTTAGAATTCTGGGACCTGCAACATACTTGCACTTACCACATCAGGTGCTGCCAAATCAACCCGGAATAAAGTCTTAAGGATTATTTCTTGAATCGAAGAAAAACTGTGAGAAAATGTATCTGTGATGCAAAAACAGACAACTAATATGAAAATTTAGGAAACCTCTCGGACCAAACTAATCCTCTCCTCTCTCTGTGTGTTTCCAGGAACTGTTGTAAACAATGGCTGGTCCATACAGGGGTCAATGCCAGGGCACTGACGGGCTCTCATTCCTTCAGCAGATATGATAAATGACATGGCCCATATGTTTCAACAGTCTAGACTCTATCTGCCAGCGTCCTTTGCCTCCACATCTAAATGGGGTTAATATTTCAAAAATGTAATGTGCACACACATGCAAATAAAGCACACTTAGACACACACACTCATTTTTGTCAAAAGCCAGGATATACTGTATTAACTGTACCGTGAATTGATGTTGAAGACAAGAACTGATGACAATTAATGACACAATTGTGATGGATTCTGTGAGCAGTTGATTTATGATAAAAGAATTTGATAACTAGTATGTAATCCTTTAAAATCCTTGAAAATATGTTTATGTTCTCTCTCTCTTCCTACTCCAGTCTTCTTTCTTCTCTTCTACTTGGTAGCAATAAATCCTGATGTCCATACAGGTAGCAGTGCTCTGGCCCTTGCCTGCAGTGTCCCAGGTGTCTTGTCAGCTGTCAGAGACGTCTGACAGTAGACAGGGATGGCATGACCAGCGGGCCGGGCCGTGTTGGATGGGTCAGCTGTCAGCATTGTGGACAGACAGGCATGTGGCAGTGATCTCCCTGTGACAGGCTGTCAGAGGCACCAGACAGCCACCAACCAGCACTCGCCCTCTGTCATCCCACCTGACTACAGACAGGGGAAGCTTTAAATTCTCAGCTTGGCACTCAAACTCCTCTGCTTTTTCCCCTGCTGCTGTACAGTTCTAAATTCAGCTGACTCCTTTATCAGTGAAATGCATTGATGTGGGGTCATTCTCTATCAGATATTCCAATTGAATGTTGTGAGACAGTGATTCAGTTCAAGTTTTTTTACCTGCTTCACCTCTTGAAAATGTGTGCCTGCAGGGCAGGCATAGTGAAGCAGACAAGCCCCACAAGAGGAGGGGAGACAAACTTGTCAAATTACATATTTGCCATTGTATAACAAAAGAAATCTCTGCAGCATGTGATCATTTACCCTGATGAGAGTGTTTGCTTGACTATGCGTGTTTACACCAAACCACTCTCTGCCCCCTGTTCTCTGCGTCCCTGTGTGACAGGTGACATTTGGAGAGGTTCATGAGATGTACGTGCCATTTGTATCCATGGCAGGGTCAGAGCATGTTACATGACCTGCAGGACAGCAAGCCAGAAAAAATATATTCATCTTTCCCAGGGATCAATATGACACAGAGAGGCACTGATAATCGGCTCCTGTCAGTCATTAAAATTTTCTTTGTGGGAGGAGGAAGTATTAGATAGGCCAAGACAGAGTAAAATGCTTGAACAATTAAAGCTTGCAATTATTCACTGATTTCCTGAGAAATATTTACATCTTTAAGTGTATTTACACTTAAACATAACATTTACATCAATACTTTAATATAAGAATGCTTCATTACAAGAAATAATACACCTACTCAAACACAGTACACCATAATAAGTACTTTTGTACTTTTTTTGTACTTTTACTTTTGTACTGTTTTTTTAAAGTAACATTGTGAATGCAGGACATTTATTTTTACCTGGCAGCCAGAGTATTTCTTCACTATGGAATGCACTATTTCTACTTAAGTAAAAGATCTGACTTCAACATAACAAAATGTATGTGTAAAAGAACTGAAATATACACTTTTGTTAAACTAGTATGTTATCAGTATATTTATTTCAGATGCATTAATGTACCAATAGAAAAGTTTACATTGTATTTGTGGATTATTTCAGTTGCGTGAATGTGTAAGCAGCATTTTACTATTGTAGCTAATCAACATAGAGCTATTTTTGTATTTATAACAATGCATATTTTTTTATAAGCTAATCATATGTTTTGTTTAGAAATATCTAGTAATTAGTAACTAGAGCTGTCACATAACTGAAGTGGAGTAAAGATTAATATTTGAACTTAGTAAAGCAAAAGTACCCCAAAAGTGTACTTAAGTACAGTTTGTACTATATTACTTTGCACCACTGAAAATGTTTTGCTATCATGTGTTATGAAATTGTTTTCCAGAAACATCATTAATACAGTTAAAACCTACATTTCTAACTCTTAATATCATCCATAACTTGTAATCGGAATGTCACAGTACAGTTACAACATGTTTTATGATTTGATAAACATGGTTTGGTGACATTGTGTAGAACAGAACATCAGCAGAGGGGTTTTATCACTAGTTATCTCAGGAAAGATATGCATATATATGCTGCAATGAGTCTGGTATTAGTTATATAAACAAAAGTGTGAGGGACCAAGCAGACAGGCATGAGGAGTCCAGGTGGATTTTTACAAAAAGATATTTATTTGGACAAAAAAACAAAACAAAAACAACAACAACAACAACAACAACAACAACAACAACAACAACAACAACAACAACAACAACAACAACAAAATAAAAACATGAAAGTTCTGGGCCCATAAAAGAGGTCAACTAAACAGAACTTAACTCAAGCAATTTTAACTTAAACAGACTGAAATGAATTGACCAAACCAAGACAAACAAAACAAACTTAACAAAGACAAAACCTACCTAACCAACCGCACACTAAGGGGAACATATATATTGGCTGATCAGACCATTTGGAAAACAAAGGGGATAACAAAACAAACATTACTAACTGGATGACAAATAACCCAAAACAAGACAACTAGTTGGTCAGAAGGAATATTTTAATAATAAAGACTAAACCAAAACACCACAAACTCTCCTGTAAATTAAAGAAAAAAAGAAAATCCTGTTCTAAACTTTCCTGCCCCCCTCGATGTTGCAGGCACTTGGTATAGGCCCAATTGTCCACTTCTGTATTTAACAGCTGCCTTTCCTTAGCCTCATCATTTGCGCAGGCCTGGCACGATGTCCCTCAGCAGCTGAACCTAAGAAAACCGGTAGTTTGACTATACAAAAGATAACTAAATGAGCACGCTATAAATAGAATCTAATGTATGGTCAACTTAAACAAAATAAATATGTATATGTTATATGAAAACAAAAGCTGTGTGACATCCTTTATGTTATGTATGTTTGCTGTCTGTATGTGCAATGTGAAGGTTGTGGAATCAACTAAATGAATAATTAAATGTAAAGAAAAGTAAGATGAGTGTAGGAAGGTGTAGGACAATTATGCCAGCTGTGTGGCAGCAGTTACAGCCATCACAACCAGTAATTCCATAAACATGTCTGTGACAGGAGTGATTGAACACCAGTCTGTTTGAGCTAGCATGTCTGATTGTATTAATGACTAGTGCAGTTAGCAATGTCTGGACTGTTGGTGCACCACAGAGGATACACACATGTAGACCTGTACAAACAAAATGCAAATACACTTGGACATGCACACACAAAGACACATCAGAGGCGTAGACAAATTAATGTGATGTTCAGAGAGGAGGTGACATCAGAATATGCAATAAAGTCTTTGCCGCAGGTCAGAGATTTTTAATGATGAATCCACTCATTACAGAATAAAATCATTATGCTTTTGTTGTCAGGAAATGTACAATTCATTATCAGTCCTCCCAGGACTGAGTCCATTGCCCCTCCAGATGACCCTGAATGGAAAATTTATGAGGTAAAAAATAACAATCATACACAAATACCAACACACATGCTCGCAAACATGCATACACATCAACATGCCAATAGACAGCAAACCTACACATGAAACCTTTGTCTACACCGTGTAAATTTCATTACACTGTTTATGAGGCAAGGCAACGTAACAAAATTACACCTTTTTGTGTGTTGTTCAGCTTTTTTATCTTACCAAAGAAGAAACCAGATGTATGAACCTGTAATGAAACATTTTATGCTAATTGTATTTGTTTATGAGCAAATTAATGGCAATTGTGCAAAACTGAATGATGATGTGAGCACATACACAACATGATGTGATTCCTGAGGAATTCATTATCTGTTTGCAGGTAATTAGATGAAATAATTAAGGTGATTGGAGTTCATCACACGCACATATGCACACACACACACACACACACACACACACACACACACACACACACACACACACACTCAAACACCTACCATATACATGAAAATATCTCCCCTACCGCCCTCCCAGCTTTTCTGCTTTTTGTGGAAAGTGCTGATAGTGCTGTCTTGAACAACCAAATCACTGAAGAAAGATTTTGATCCCTCTTCCTATCTTCATCTTCTTCATCCTCATAGTTCTCCAGTTTGTAAGGTCCCTTACAGTCATTAATCCTTTATAACGGGCCTGACTAGAATCTGACACATGTACAGTAGCCTACTGGTGCAGCAAAGATACAATCGAGTGCAGAATTTTGGCAATACAGTGAGGGAGTGATAAATCAACAAGATGGTGATCCCATGATGCAGCACAGACTGCCGTCTATATGAATAACAGGGTGGTAATATATAATTTATACACACACAGAAACAGTGTGTATGCTGATTATTTGAGTGTAATACGCAAACAACCTCTTCTCCAGTGTAATTGGTCTGCAGCCGAAGCTCATTAGTGTCACAACAGAAATAATCACACAATAAAAACCCCTCCTGTGACTGAACACCATATATCAAACACATACTTGCTTTCACATGCATGAATGATTCTCTCTCTCTGTCTCTCTCTCTCTCTCTCTCTCTCTCTCTCTCTCACACACACACACACACACACACACACACACACACACACACACACACACACACACACACACACACACAAACGTTTGATAAGTGGAGCTTTAGTGTTATAATTATATGTGCATTAATGTAGGACTTAGAGAGGAAGTATAATAGGTGGACATGTGATTTGGAGGTTAGATAAGAGATAAGATAAGACTTTATTGATCCCATACCAGGGACATTAAGTTTTTACAGCCAGCAACTATTAGAAAAAGCAAAATTAGTGGCACAGAAGGGTAAAGATAAAAAGTATACAGGATATAGAGCAGAAAATTAACTATGTACATGTACATTATGTACTGATTATAAAAAATACTAATTGCCATAAAAATACTACTGCCCATAAAAATATGATTGCCAGTATTCTCATCAGAAAACTACCAGTGTCATATGTTGTATTTCACTTAACAAATGCTGTTGCATAGACAGGACACTGAATTTCACAAGTTTAAGTATTTTGCGCAAAATGTACAGTTAAATATATAAAAATATAAAGATATAAAAATACCGTGACCATTATGGATAATAAATACAATGTTTGTACTATTGCTAATGTAGCCCAGGCTCTAAATGACATCCCTTTAATATTGTAATTGTCCCTTTTGAAATAATTCATTGTAATTAAAAATAAATAAAACCCATTCATTGTATTTTGGAACAGATAAATAATTCATTCATGTCAATTTACATGCACTAAAAATGATTAAAAGTTGTTTAAAAGTATTTAAAAAATGACAGAACATTTGCACACAAGCAATAATGCACTTTCCAAGTTGCTGCAAAGGACTCCCAAGCTTCCCAACTAGCCCGTGAACCCCGTGAGCCCAGGTGATCAGCCCTTTAGCTCTGCTGTATGTCACTACTTCCGGTTTACAGTCACATTTTGCGCTAGCTGCCTCATGCACTGTCCGATAGACAAAGAGATAAAATCCATCATCTGCTGCAGCAGCGTGAAAGACTAGATGATATTCACTGATCTGGCGAGGTGAAATGCTGTAAGCTCATTCTTACATTCATACTCAGCGGTCAGGTTTTTTGGTGACAGATTAAAAAGAGGTTACAGGGATGGATGGTCGCCAGCCACGTCTCACCGTCCTGCTAGGCTTGTGCGAGGTTTCTCCAGATCCAGAGGCAAGTCCCGGATCCGAAAACCCATAGATTCCCAGTGTGAACTGGGTGGCGAGCTGAGTCAAACCACTGGTATTGAACCTCAACGGATTTCCTGATACCCCCTCCCTCACGGACTGTGTGGTAGGACAAAAGTAAACACTGATACACTGATTAGAAAGGGTCCCAACGCAAGAAATAACTTTGGGAACAGAGGGTTTTTTCTGTTACCGGCTTTATTATTTTAGTTATTTTGTTATTTTCCATCCATTGTTGTTCCAGTTAAATGATGTATGTTCAACTGTCTGACTAATTTGCAATAATAAGTGGCCACAAAAAATTCACACTGTTGTCGCTTATATCATTATGCACATTCAAAAATAAGGGCTCTTACGAACTTAAAGTCTTCTGTTACTAGTCCAGGTATTGCTACTGACTGTCACCTACCTGTGCTCTATTATCATATCGTGTATATCATAACAAGGGTTACACTTACTTGAAAAAAATACAACAAATAGAAAATTACATAAGATGTAATGGTATTGCACCAGATGAAGTGGACAATGTGAGCATATATTAGCATTGATAGACAGCATCAACACAGTGCTACATGATGATGGAGCTGTGAGAGTGTTCTTTCTTACACACTGGACGCAGCAGTCTGCTACTGAAGGAGCTGCTTAAAGTTGCAGTAGGTAAGATCGAGAAGAGACCAGACTTAGCCTGAAAATTTGAACCAACACAAGTTCCATGTCACTCCCCCTCCCTCTCCGCTGCACTCATGCCCTGCCTCTAAAAACAGTCTTAGTGCAACATAAACATTCAGAAATGTTGTCTTAAGTCCATGTCTCTCAAGAGCTTGCAGTAGCTGTAAAGGTGAAGTCTCATTCTGCAAGTGCTTGAACTGAATAAGTTTGTCTGACAAGGAACTGTAGCAGTATGACATGCTGCTGTGGCTGAATGCAGGTGAGTCTGCTGCTCTGCACTTTACCTGGCGCATTAGCATCAGTGCAGAGGGCAGGGGTATAAAAGGAGACTGTGTCCCTCCCTCACCCTCTCACCCTCTCACTTCCTGGCTCGAAGGCCCTTCTGCTTCCCGGCCTTCCGCTTCCTCCTCTGTTCTCCATGCGGGTAGGTACGCAGCTGCATTACCTGCGGGTTATTTTTAGCTCTCATTGGCCTCCATAGTAAATGGTTCAGCTTTGTGTTTTAGTGGTCCATTGTGGTTTAGGGGATTGTGGCGATCTTCTTTGTTTGCCACAGGCACTAAAAAGACAAGGTATGGACACCTTAGGTTTATGTGCAGCTCTAGCAATAGCCTATCACTTTTTGCTGGGTGTCACGTATGAGTGGGGTGCTCCTCCTTTAATCGTTAAGCCTCAGCACTGGAGCAAGGTGTTAGCACTGTAGTTTTCTTTTAAGTCATTTATAATCTTTGACCAACTCAATAAACAAATAAACGTTTTTGTTAAACATTGAACTACATCTCCTGCCCTTCTTTGTATTACTTACCTGCGTGCCTCTATATTACCATTTACATTTATCCAAAATTCCCTGGGTGAAATTCCGAGGGTGGCGTTGTCAGTTTCCCTTTCAAATTCCATATGCTTAGATCTTTACCATAATATTGTATCAGCCCTCGTACCGCCACAGAACCATCCAGATCTGTCGGATAAGTGGTGCTCAGCTTAGCAGCTCGCACACGCACATCACAATCATCACAGTCCCTCTCAAATAAAACTCCAAAGAGGTCACACACGTGTGTAGGCTTTGATGCGCTTGGATAGGCATGAACAAAGTCTGTCAATGATGACATAATACGTTTCAACCTTAAATCTCTGACTACTGTCAGTAAGAGTTTCTTCGTTGTTATCACCAGACTCATCTGCAAATTTCTCTTTTTCTCACACGTCGTGTCAAACTGGTAGTTTTGTGTAGCACTAACAGCACATGCTGATTGTTCGAGCTCTGCAAACTGTTCTCGTAGAATGCCAACATATGAACGCAGTGACCGCAAACGGCCAAGAGCAGTAGCTAAATCCATATCGCTTTTTGGAGTTGGTCTACTTAAATCTATGCAGTACCTGGTCCCACAACATAGTCATTATTACTGTCTCCAGTTTATCAAGTTTTGCGACCAATGCAGCAGCTTCAAGTTTGGTTTGTGTTTTCTCATCAGAGTCTGAAGCTATTTTGGCTAATGTATCTCTAATTGCTCCGTAATTTTCATTGAGAGCTTTTGTGGAGTCTGCTCTGCAACTCCATCGAGTGGTGCTGAGGGATTTTAGAGTGTATCTAATGTAATGTTCACTGTTATGGAAAACTGTATTCCAGCAATGTGTTGATGCGCTGCAAAATGTGTACAGAGACTGCAGCAGTTCAAAAAAAAGAGTTAACCTCCTCACAGCAATTATCAATGCAGTTAAAGGTGACATATTATGAAGCTTTTTCAATAAGTTACATATGTCTATGATTTCCATAAAACATGTTTCTGAAGCTGTTTGCTGGAAATAGCTTTCAGGAAAAGATTCTCGCCCCCTTCTATTTCCCTCTATTTCAGTCCCTTTCAGAATGTGCTGTTTCTGGTGTCTGTAGCTTTAAATGCAAATAAGCTGCTGCTGTCCCACCCATGTTACCGTGGTTACAGGGAGAGCGTAGACTCACGTAGCACTACGTGTCTGAAAGTAGAGGACATGGTGGCAGTAAACAGACGGAGTTCTTCAGTAGTTCAACCGGACATGTTTGAACCTGAATAAGATCCTGACGGAGGGGAGGCTCCTTCAGAAACCCAGACAATTCAGCAGGATGCTTCTGAAAGGTTAGTCTAAAAACATCTTTCTATCTTTTTCTCTTCAATACGAGCACCACCTGTACAGGAGGCAGTGTGAGAAGCCTGCAGTTTAGACGGTCAATGCTTATGCTAGGAAGCACCAATCCTAACTTGTAGCATACCAGAATGACGAGGAGAAACTCAGCTAAAAGCCTCTAACAAGCATAGCCAGCACCCAAATGAAACATAATTCATACCCCAAGAAATTATATGGGCATGTGACGAAAACACGGAAATAGCATATGTCCACTGTAGTGTGTCTGCTGATTTCACCACGTCTCGCAAACCACACAAGCTGGTTTGTTTACATGAAGAGGAGGGGGTTTCTAGCAATCACTGGGTTGCTGAAACATTGACTGGTCTAACTGTGGTTAGTTTCAGCGCTCCGTCTCATTTACACATGAATGGGCAGAGCATACAGACAACACTGCTGAGCAGCACTTCTTAACATTCACCTCAGGCTGAGAAAAAGTAGTTACTTAGAGCACACGCATTCAAATGTAAAAAAGGGGTGCTGTTATTGGTTGAAAATGCTGGTATGCAACGTTTCTTATTTCTTTAGCTTTATACATGCATGAATTGTCATTTTTGTTATTTGATTGCATCAGTGCACATGTGGAAATTATGCAACAATGCAGTCAGAGCCTGAGAACATACGCTGCCAGGAGGTGCCACAGGTCACAGTATCTTCACCTGCACTTACAGTATGATCGCAGTGTATGATTGCAGACAACATGCCATTGCAGATACTCACCTTATGTCATGTATAATAGGTAACAAGACGGCTGCAGCAGCTGAATGAAAGGCCTCCAAGCATGATTGACCATCCAGGTTTAGAACCTGTTTGCCTAAATGTGCATGCAACACTTACAGGGCTGACTACGGTCCTTTACAACTATGGGGGATAGAGCAGTGAAATTCATCTATAATAATCAACTTCACCGTTCATACACCATAATAAACTAAATAAAGTCAGTCATATTTCTTCTTGAACATATAGCCAAGTTTTTCCTTAGCAAATACTGTACATTACACATTTATTCACATGAAACATTTTACAGATATACAATAAATATTTATTGACTGCAGTCATGAATATTTGTACATGGAAATACAGTACTCGTGAAGGATTCACTGAATCCATATTAGAAAAATGTGAATATGTTGTGAAAAAAAAAATGTGAATATGTTGACATTACAGAACCTGTTGACTAACATAATGTTCAATTTTCTCAGTTGTTACAGGTGTCCAGCCTATATGAGTTTTGTGAGCTGGTGCTGGAGCTTCCTTGAGCAGAAGATTCATGTAGTCATCCCACCATGCGTAGTACCTCAGATACGTTGGGAGTTTCCCCCCGCGATTGAATCTTGAATCGTAGCTGGCGATGACCTCCTCCTTGTCTGGATGCTCATATTGTGAAGACACGTCCAGCAGGGTGTTTATCTTCAGAATCTCAGCTCTGTACTGTGATGGGTTGACAAAGATTTTCTCCATGATCATGTCCATCAAATCATCAATATACCCTGTGCAATACACAGACACACAGAAAAAAGTAAATCATTAGTATAATTTATTAGATTATTCAGCAACTGCAAATATATTGACATTTTGCACTTTGAATTCTGTAGTTTCTCAGGGATTTAAGTGTGTTTTTTTTTTTTTGGTTTATTTATTGTGTTGAAATTACTGAGTTGTGACATGTACAGTATAAACATTTGTTTTTGAGTGGAAAAAAAAGAAGTTAAAACTTACGAATGTGGCCTCAGTCTTCAATGGTTTGGCTCTGCACTCTCCCTTCATGAACTTTGGAAAGCTCAGTTTGAAAAGAGGATCCCCTGATGATGTGGTGGCTTGTCCTCTATCAGCATTCTCATTGTAATGAAGTGCAAAACAACATTAGTCCTTGCAGGACGCAGTAGCCTGGACAGCTGTAACAAAAGTATATTGTTATGATAACAGGACATACTTAGGAGTAAAACATGACAGCACTGTTACATTGTAAATTCAAGCACTAAAGGCTGCAACAGCTCGCTGCTACACTTGATCAACAGCAGGTAATTGTAATGATGCACTGGCCTATATAAAAAGAGAGAAGTGACATCAACTTTATCTTACATGTATAGCTATGCCAACAGCTGCATGCAGCGTAAAAAAGGATCACTCATAAATAAAACTCCAGAGGAAAAAACGCTTGGAGTGTAAATTGTGCTGGGATGTAGAAGTCTCAACCATACACTTGTTTTGCCCTGGGCTTTTCTATCATATTCCAGTTTAGAAAACATTTCCAAATGCATTATTTTCTCAAATTCCCAAAGCTTAGACCCTGCAGAGTGCCTGTGTATGTATCGCTTGACCGACCGGTTCGCTGGGTTTGCATATGGAGACCATGCTGATTGCTAACTAGAAGCTAGTGGTTAGCGTTAGCTTGTGCTATGTGGCAAAACACTTCTTGCTTTGTTCGTGCAAAACTGCAAAATGAACACAGCTTAATATTTGTGAATGCTGGCATCTCCCTGGAACATGTATTACAATCATTTGCAAGATCAGAAAAGTGATGTGATGTACCAAAAGCTATGGTAGCAGTGAGCTAGCGTTTGATGGCTGAAGTCATAGTCTCAAAGCTAGCGGTTAGCCTTACATCGTTCTCAATGACCAAACACAAACGCTACAATACGTAAGAGTTTGCTCTAATCTACAAAAGAAACACACAGCTAATTATTTGTATACTTACATGTCTCTTGTCTGCAGGTATTCCACGCAAAGCTGGAAGTGAGCCCTTTAGAGAAAGTTTCCCAGCTAATCCTGCCTCGTACTGACTGAGGTTGGAGAAACAGACAGCCTCAAAGTAGTTAGCACACAGCAACATGTTTTTGCCAACCGTAGTGGGAACGTTGCCTTCAAAAATTCAATTCAAATTCAATTCCAGTGGAAAGACACCGGGGAGAGGAGTAGGGGGTGGTGGCTGGTAGGTGCGAATATGCAAATGTGCCCACTTGTTGCGTAACAGTAGGCGCCAAATTCAAACGGCTTGTTTGGAAGGGCACTTTCAGAAATCCATATCTCACTCAAAAAAGCACGGACGGTCTTATTTCACACTTTGTATGCGTGTGGTTGTGCCAAAGACACAAAATAACACCAAGTCCCAGAAAAAGTGGGTTTTTCATAATATGGGACCTTTAACACCTACGAGGCTCAGCGAATGGGCAGCAAATAGTTGGGCTGCAGGCCCTCGGTAGATCTTCCCAGAGCTGCTCCATAACAGGCCCCCACAGTGCAGGATCCCCAGGGAGTAGAGGTGTTGAGGTACAGGGGCTGCTCGCAGACTCGACGAGTGGCTCAGATGGCGGTGAGACTCCAGACCCATCAGCGTTTCCCTCAACGGCCGCACTCACAGCACAGTCTGGGCTGTCAGTTGAAGATGCTGCCGGGGAGGGGGCAGAAATGTCCTAGCTAGCTGAACTGTCCTCGTTGACGGAAGCTGCCATAACAGAGCAGTTGGCAACGTTAACTGGAGTGAAGAAATTACCTATTTTAGGTATATACTTTCAATTTTCTGCATTTCTGATTTCCTTCTCCTTTTTTAATTTCCGTTTAGCGCTCCCACTTAGCTTCTCCATGTCTCCATTTTTTGAGTTGTGTAGAGGCGCTCGACGTGCAACCATGGTAACCCACTCAATGCACGTTGATTGGCGTCACCTTTGGCCTGCCTCATACGGGCTGACCAATGAGGAGAGGGTCTCATTGTTTTTTTTATTGAAAATATGCCATTACAAAGAATGGAAGTCTATTTTCGGAAAGGCAGGGTGTAACTGATCTCTGTGCAGCGCAATGGCTCTGGTGGACAGTTTAATATATAAGCGAGAGATAACCAGATATTTTGCTTGTGCCCTCACTGCCCTAGGCCCTTTAGAGCTCGTGGGCCCCTGGGCAATTGCCCAATTGCCCATATGGTTAATCCGGCCTTGTCGGCGACAGAACAGCAGGACTGGAGGCTAGCAAGGGATGTGGTGCAACCAGGGCAATAGGCCACAGATGAACCTCCACAACCTAGGAGTACTGCAGGTCAGCATTGCTTGGAGATGGCTCTGGGTCAGTGGATTGCTGCAGCTCAGGGAGTGGAGACGACTGCCGCTCCAACTCATGGGATGAATGCTGCTCTAGTTCAGGGGATGACTACATCTCTGGCTCAGGAGATGGCTGCAGCTTTGGGTCAGAGGATCACTGCAGCTCTGGCTCATATGATGGCTGCAGCTGTGACATGAAGGATTGCTGCAGCCCTGGAACTGGAGAGGTGTAGACTGGGACACTGGGCAGCGGGACCTCTGGGAGGCTGGGCAGCTGGACCTCGGGGACGCTGGACAGCGGGACCTCAGGGACACTGGAAAGTGGTGAGGAGGAAGAGTTGGGCAGCAGCGAGGTACACGTCGGCGTTGTGAGGCCGGCTTCTTTCTGGCCGGAGCCAAATCAGGAACAGGGCATGGCTGGAGGCAAGGTGGCTGTTGGCTAGCTAGCTCAGGGATTGGAGCTGACCGCAGGCTAGCAGGACTAGGGCTAGCTAACTCAGGCATTGAAGCTGACAGGCGCCTAGAAGGCAGTGGGTTTGATGGCTGGAGAGCAGGGACTGAAGGAGGATGAACAGCTTCAACAAACAGCTTCTCCAGCCTTGCTTTAGTAGGTACCTCCCACAATACTGTCTGCAGATCAGTTTTTTCCCAAAACCAGTGCTGAGGATGGATTTGAAGGAGGTTGTGGCTCTTAACCTGTACCAAATATCCTGGGAATCATCCATACATTTGTAAAGTGCAATTGATTCTGGGTCCTTTACCTCCTCCAAATGGGGATAAATGTCTGCTGGTTCATGTCTTGGTCAATTTGTTCTGTGTGTCAGTGTCATGGAAAAACAGAATTTGAACCCAAATGTAGACCAGAAGGCAAAAATGATGCAGTTCAATAATTTAAATAGCAAAAAAGCAAACCAAATATGACTTACGTGAGGGTGAGGCTGGTGAGGGTCAAAACAAAAGCAACGAGTCCATAGGGCAAACAAAATCCAGTGAAAAGGGAGCCAAGTCCAAATAAATAATGATTTATTAATGATTATACTTTTTTTTTTTTTTTTAAAGTAAGGTCTGGGGAAAAACAAGGCAGAGTCCAAACTGACAGGTAATCCAAGGTAACACTCACAAACTTGCTGGGCATCAGCTTGCTGGGCATCAGTTTTCAAATATAATTTTGGTAACAGTGATTAATAGGATATTAATATTGAAAATACAATTTTGTAATTACAATCTGATTTGTAGATTCACTGTCTGACAGACACAGATGAAGAAAAACCTAGTGGCAAATTATTTCTGACTTTTTTTTTCCTAATGGAAAATTAAGTTAACTTACAAATTTTGACAATACAGTAAGAAATACAAAATCTAAAACTATCAAACATAGACTATCAAGACTTAAGTCCTTAAGTAAAGACGTAGTCCTTAAGCTCCAATATTCTCTATAAAACAAAAATACTGTAGCATAAATTAAAACAATAGCATACTACGGTACAAAACCGCATTACATAAATACAGTAGATTTGCTACTACTAACTGCTTACAGTGCATTTAAATCTGTAAGAATGAAATCTAATGTACAAGCCAATCAGTTCCAGATTGAGTTTTGAGAAATTCATGCACATAAAATGGGAGAATTATTTTTCTTTATTTTCAAATGCACCCTCCCACATTTTAACAAAAACTCTTATCTATCAGCAGAAATGCCTGTGTATGCTGCATTTCAATGCTATTCTACATATGGACAGAAAAACTGATATAACAGTTACAAAAAGTGAAAAAGTCATTGTTTAATGACCGTATGTGAGTGAGTGAGTGAGTGTTTACACAGTCACATTGTGGGGACTCACCTGCCTTATGGGGACAAGAAGAAGAAGAAGAAGAAGAAGAAGAAGAAGAAGAAGAAATGTACTTTTATTATCACACAGTTAGTTGCACACGCTACATGCACACACGCCATGCTTCCGTGAAATTATTTCCTCCGCATTTCTCCCATCCTTGGTCTGTCCTTCCTCCGCGACAGACCAGGAGCGGTGGGCTGCCAGCCGATAGCGGCGCCCGGGGACCCAACTCTGTTCGTCACCATTGGTCAGGTGGTGATCTTCTTGCATGTTTTTAGTGGGGGTATATTTTTATGGAGGATACCCCAGGTGAACACGGGGAGAACATGCAAACTCCACACAGGAAGGTCCCTTTCCTCAAGCAGCAGGCACCGAGGGCATGGTGGAGGACACACCCCTGGCACCCACAGCGAGAATTGAACCCGGGACCTTCTAGATGTGAGGCGACAGCGTTACCACCGTTTGACAAGATGCAGGTCCCCTTAATGTAAATCATTAAATTTTATTGTGAAGATTGAGGATAGGGTTACGGGTTAGGTAAGGTTAGTTTAGGTATAGGGTTAGGAAGAGGCAAATAGTGGTTAGGGTTAGGGTTAGGGTTAGGCTCCATAAAATGAATGCAAGTCTATGTAATGTCCCCACAACTGATAAAAACACAACGTGTGTGTGTGTGTGTGTGTGTGTGTGGTGACACAGAAAGGGGACCTACACACTGTCTGAAATAGACTCAAACTCCTGACTTCCAGGTGTACACCACCTGCACCAGAATTCATTTAAATGTCCTCCTGAGCCATCGTAACATCAGGAAAATTCAATCATCGCTGTTGGAGTGGGGGGACAATGTTCTCTGAGATTACTTGCAAAGAAAGTTAATAGCTAAGACCGTTAAATGCTGGCTGTTGCAAGCACTGCTGCCAATAGTGAATAAATGATTTTGGCAGTGTATACTGACAAGGAAATCAATACCAGAGGGTTTTAGGCTCCTGTATTCATGTAAACATGGGAAATGGTTTTCTTCACACCTCAGAGTGAAATAACCAATCACTGGGAGGCTTGCCCGGGTGCAGAGGAAGATGAAGCTCTCAGTTCGTGTCACCAGATGGTATTTGTTACTTTGAACAACAATTCCAATGTAACTTATGCAAATATCTGGCAATTTTTTTCATTCATCTTCTATACCTACCCCTTTCGGGGTTGCGGGGGGCTGGAGCCTATCCCAGCTGTCAACGGACGAGAGGCGGGGTACACCCTGGACCGGTCGCCAGGGCAACATATACATATACAGACATACAGACATACAATCTCACACT
Source organism: Chaetodon trifasciatus (assembly GCA_037975065.1). Taxonomy (NCBI): domain Eukaryota; kingdom Metazoa; phylum Chordata; class Actinopteri; order Chaetodontiformes; family Chaetodontidae; genus Chaetodon; species Chaetodon trifasciatus. The sequence goes on from JBBMOE010000002.1 coordinate 21,039,688, forward strand.
CACACCTAAGGGCAATCTTAGAGTGACCAATTAAGCTAATGAGCATGTTTTTGGTCTGTGGGAGGAAGCCGGAGTGCCCGGAGAGAACGCAAGGGAAGAACATGCAAACTTCACACAGAAGGGCCCCGACCCAGGGATCGAACCAGCGATCTCCTTGCTGTGAGGCATGCGCGCTACCTGCTGCTCCACCGTGCCGCCCCACTACGTGTCAATAAAAGAAAAAAAAAATTCTACTTTGATAAGTGAGTGCTCAAGCAGAATAACTGTTGCACACTTAGTGGCAGTTGCCAGATATTTTGAAATTGTGTCATTGCGTAAAGCAATATTTCATAAAGTGTCTCTGTTATGCTCAGTCTAAGGTGTTGGCTCTTTTGCTTTGTCATCTCCTGTTGTGACCCCTGTCCTCTGATCTCCATCCAGACTTCACTTAGGGGGCATATGGAGAGATGGACATAAAAGGCTGAGAGGAGGATGAAGAGGTATGAGGGGGCCACTGCTCAGTCATAGTGACCGGGTGAAAAGGCAGTGCAGATGTAATTTGTCCTCAATGGCTGTTTGGGAAGAGTAATTGTGGTGACATTGGTGGGTCGATAGTATGGATTTTTTGTTTGGAGTGCCCTGTGTGTGTGGTGCTAAGGGGAGGCCAGGAAACACTGCTGCTCAAATACAATAAAAATAGATCAAGGGTGTGGTGGTTGTTTGCAGAGCTGGTAGCCATAGTTTGGCTGTGGTCATATTGTAGCTGCTGTGGTTATCAAATACACCACCGTTTTACCCTATTAACACCAAATGATCAAGGTCTCAAAAAACTCTGGAAAAAAAAAAAACATCAGTTAAGACTGGAGCAAATGTGTGTCCATATACATTAAGCAAAAAAGTGGCTGTCTGCTGTAACAAATCCTGATTTTGCTCTTTTAGATGTACTTCCCAGGAAACCATATAGTATAGACATATTAGTTATAGTACACAGCACTCAAAAAGGTCTGTAGCAGAAAGTGTTGGGACATTAAAGGGGACAGGAAACACTTAACAAAGTTTACAAAAATTAATGCAAGGTTTTCCACACTAACATACATACATTAGCCGATGCCTAACATTGTTAATAAGTTGTAAGAAAAGAAATTAACTCCCAAAGTTTATGTTGTCAAACAAGGGCGCAGCCATATTGTCTTGGCATAGAGTGTGACGTCACGAGGTTGGTTGGATTGAGGTCTTTCAATACTCCACTGGTGACAACAGTGACAAAATGGAACCACAAAAAAAGAAGAACTGCAAGGGAGATCATTTTTTTTATTGCTCCAGGCTGTAGCAATGAATTCTACAAAGTAAAAAACCAAGGCAAAACTGTACAGTTTCATGTTTTGCCACTAAAGTGGCAATCGGTTCTCCGTCGCTGGCTAGCTGCTCTCAAACACCAGAGTCCCCCTCTCAGTCCCGCAGCTAGGGTTTGCAGCAAGCACTTTGTAAATGAGGACTACACTGACAAGAAGGCTTTTGAATCAGGTGTCCTGGCGACTCGTAAAACAAAGCCAGAAGCTGCTCCCTCTGTGTTTGATTTTTCATCTTACAGTGTGGGGTCCACAGCAGCAAAGAGGCAGCTGTGTGCCCTAAGGCAAGCACGGCAACACCGTGCTGTTGTGGCAGAGTAGAGAGAGATAGGTTAGCTGGTGGAGATTGCTAGTACTAAGCACAACTGATCAAACTGTAGTCATACATTTAGGTCATTAACGTTACCTAACGTTACCACACTGGTAAACTTACTGGTGTGACATTAGCCAGCTGCTTCACTAGCTAGTTAGTGTGTGACATTACGCTACATGAGTTCACTGTGGCATTACGGCTACACGAGTAAGCTAACTAGCCAGTGAGCTGGTAGGCTAATGACATGCTAGCATGTTTACAATTGTGGCACACAAGTAACTCAGCATGATTAACCTGCATTTTTGATGAGGACATTGGCTGGAGAACTATAACGCTGGCTAGGGCAGACTGTATTCTGGACATAATGATCTTTCAATCAGTTTAGCCTTTCCAGCTCAGCAACTAACGTTACCGTTAAATTACCTGCTGTTAATGGGGAGCACCAGGGTCTCGGCATGGACTTCTTTCAATTAAAGCACGACCACTTCCAACACTTTCTTGTCGCAGCAGACCATGTGGTAGGTGCAGGATAAATTGATGCAGGGAAGATCCCCCAGAAGATAGCCCACGTTTGCCTCCCGACAACAAATACACTCTGTCGGGGTGGGCATTTCCCTGCAGTTGCTACACCCGCACCACGCTGTGTTGTCCATTCTCTCAGCACCTGCAGAAACCATCAGCTGCTCTTCCTCCAAAACAACCCGTGGCTGTGTTTGTCGGTGTTTGTCTCCTCGGTGGCTCGAAGGCGTATGCCACCGGGTGTGATGGCATCACTTTGAAATTCCGCTGAATTTCGTCCTCTTCCATTCTTTCTTCATACTGCCAAGCTAGCTACATAACCAACCTGATCCAACCAACCAACCTCGTGATGTAGCTAATGACGCAAGAACAACATGGCAGTGTACTATTGCTGAAGCAGTTGATCAGCACGAAAAAAAAACTCTTCTAATTTTATGTAAAAGCACTTTCCATCTTAAAAAAAATCACATACGTATTCCCACACACTTAATTCTGTATGAAATAAATAAGAATCGGAGTGTTTCATGTCCTCTTAAATGCTACAGCGTGTTGTACACTCTGGAAAGAGCACCTGTGGTGGGGCATCCCAGATGCTGCACAACAGCATGTCAAACAAAACAGGTATAGACCCCCAAGTGTTGTTCGTTAATCGGCAACAATGTTGGTCATTTGTCGGCCATATGCAACAATGACTATGCTTCTGCAGGGTGACTTTGCATGTAATCTGTCTGGTGTATAGTATTTACGTTAGAATGACTGTAACTCCTTTGCCTGCTCAGTGTTCTCTGTTAATCTTGAAGTGTCAGAAACACATACGCCAACTTACAAATACACCATTTCTTTTGCATTCATCCAGGAAAATGCTCTCCACCATGCTGATAATGAATGTGTTCCATCTTAATAGAACACTTCCCACCAAGCCGGGGCCACCTCGTTGAATGCTTCCAGGTCAGCCCTGTTTGTGTCACCCGTCATCTCACATCAAATCCGTTTTCTCTCCAAAGCAGTGCTCTTTGGTTAAAACCATTAACAGAGACAACAGACAAAAACAGGACCACATTTTGACACTCAGCCGCCACCCTGATGTAACCGAGCACGACACCTGACATGGTGAAAAGGTCACACGAATGTCAAAGAGACAGGGGTGCCTCAGATGGAGGATGCAAGGACTCCACATTTACGCTTCCCGATGGTGATGATGGACACATGGCTGAAATATGGCCTTCTGGGAGCGGTGGGAGAAGTGGACATCCTGCGAGGAACTGTCCCTTTTGTTTCCTCTGGCCTGCTGACAAGTGGTATCCTCACTGATCTCACATGATGAGGCTCACGCTAACTGGGCAAATTAAATGTGGTGAAGACAGTTTCACATGTAATCAGACTTGTCTGTACTTGCAAAGTTATGTTGATATTCACACAACTCAACCTTAAAGGACACTATGTAAAAATCTATGCACTTTACTCTAAAATGTTAGACAATGTATTAACCATAAAATGCTTAAGTTCGACTTATTACACCACATTTTAGCAGCTTGTGTTACTATATGCTCTTCCACAGACATGCAGCACTTCAGCATCTTAACTATTTGCAATTTTTTTTTTTTTTTTTTTTTTTTTTTTTTTAAATTGAAATATGTTATTTTCCGGACTATAAGTTGCACTTTTTTTCATAGTTTGGCTGGTCCTGCAACTTATAGACAGGTGCGACTTCTTTATCAAAATACATAATTTAACATGTTTTTAAATGTTAATTCATACTGACTGACATGAACCAAGGAGTAAACATTACCACCTACAGCCGCAAAAGGGCGCTCTAGGCTTGTGACAACTATATGCTGCTTCTGGACCACTGAAAAAATTAACTGAAACATTAACTTAAGTTACAGGAGTTGGCAGAGTTGTTCAGGAGCGACACTGAGGATGAAGAATTCAATGGATTCAGTGATGTGGAATGAGATCGGGAGCTTGGTGAACTTGCTTACCAGTAACTTGCTTGTTGGACTCACTGTCTTGCTATGTTAATTTAGCCTATTCAGCCTCCCAGGTATGTTCTTTATGCTATTGTGTAGCTGAATAACTGTTAATGTGTTATGTTAACATACTGCTCACCTTTTCAGCCTGTTGTTCTGTGTGCTACTGTGTAGTTTAATAACTTGCCTTTCCAGATTAAATATCTGTTCTTGGTCTTGGATTTTGTGAAATAAATTTCTAAATAATGAGACTTATAGTCATGTTAGCCCCGATTCTTTTATTGGAAGCCCAAGAACAGACCGGAGAAATCTTCAGTTCACAGCCGAAGTATTTATTGAGGTCACAGGTAAAGTATAGCAGCGCTGGGCCCGGAGTGACAGAGCTCACGCTAGAGTTCTGTCAGAAAGAGCCCTGATCTCTGATAAAAATTCACATTTATCTTCTTGAGCCAGCCCTGTAAAGAAGTTGGACTTATGTGACCAAATGTAATTGGCCAGTTACCAAGACGTGGACACGCCAACCACTGTCCACACCTTGTCCTTGGAATGTGATAAGCAGCCTGTGTTTGAGTGTTGTCTTAGGCGTGTATCTAATGCAACAGACCTCACTGACAGAAAAGAGAAGTGTCACCTGCCTCCTGTTAACAAAAGTGGTTTTCACCACTCATGCTATCTCACAGTACTGAACAGTACAAGGACATAGGTTACACAAGTGCAGTGGGAAAGTACAGAATAAGAACACATAAAATCACTAGACAGAGCCAATTATAACAGTCAAGCGCAACTTGTATATGTTTTTTTCCTCTTCATGATGCATTTTTTCGACTGATGCGACTTATATTTTTCGGAGCGACTTATAGTCCTTGTATTTAATATTTTGCACTGTTTTTATGGTAAATCTGGTCAATCATTCATATATCTTTGCCAATACAGCAAAATTAGGAACAAAATTGATGTTTGCCATTTTGGGAAATACACTTATTTGCTTGCTTGCCAAGAGTTAGATGAAAATCTTGATAACACTTTCATATCGGTCTGCAAAATATGAAGCAAAAGTCATCAGACAGTTAGCTAACAGCTAACAAAAAAACCTGCTTACCAGCACCTCTCAAGGTCAGGAATTAACACATTATTTCTCATTTTTCTAATCCTTCCAAAAGCAAAAGGGTAAAAACATCATGCTGTAGTGTTACACACAATTTCATTACTTTTATTTTTATTTTATTTATTTTATTACCTATTTCTTCATTTAACATTTTGGTGCTAAGGTAAACCAACTCTCCTCTGGCTCTAGCTTCATACATACTGCATTGACATGAGAGTGGTATCAATCTTCTCATCTAACTATCAGCAAAAAAGTGAATAAGGGCATTTCACAAAATGTCAAACTATTCCTTGATAATATTTTCACCTTCTTCCTTCAGACTATGCTCGGATAAAGATCAGTGAAATATTTCACTCCCACATTCCTTGGAAGAACATAGCTCTTTACATATGTCATTACAAAAAATCCTATCTTGGTGGAATCTTTGATGGTTGACTTTGCATTGTATTATAGATTTAGCAGTTCTTGTCATTTACACATATAGCAAAAGATTCGGAAAGTGTTATAGGAGTAGAATACCAGTGGCAGACAGACACAGAATAACTGACTATAGAGAGCAATTGAGGCAGGGAGAGAAAGTGGAAGAGAGTGAAATAGAGACAGAGACCCTGGGGCCCCATTAGAGGCAGTTCTGAGGGCCTGTGACATCCGGCTGGATCAGTGTTCTTCAGTCAGAGGCTCTCCTCTTATCTACTCCCTGCTGGAGTCGTTAAACACATCACCTACGCACAAACACATACACACAGTAACTGAACCTGTAGGGTAAATACCAGATTAGTTCATTTAGAGGGTATCTGATTCTTTCTCCTTGAATGCACACAGCTTAAAAATGACCTAATGAGAATGTCAGCACTATTGCTTGTATATGTTAGAGCTGGAATTGGACTTTTTTAGAGGTATAGTCACTTTGAAAATTGTTGTAATTTTCACCTGCAACTATACATTTTAGTGTGTAAAGAAGAGGCAGTTGAAAAGATGCTTGACTAACATGACAGAAAAAAAAAATTGATGAGCTGCAAACACTTTTCTCTCAGTTCTGACAATGCGATGGCATCACGCAGGATGAAACATTGAAAGTCAAGCTGTCCTTTAACCATCCCTGCTCTGACCTTTCTGCTAGGCTGCCCTGTATTCACTGGCTGTCAGAATGAGTTTGTCAGGAGCCATCCATCTCTGTCCACCACCACGCCCTCCCCAAATCCCTGCTGACCCATTAGCTGATAGGTTCCGGTAGCGGCTGCATGGCCAGCCTATGGAAGCATCTCTTCCCTCCCTATGTAGTACACAGCTCATATATACATATGTATACACACACACACACACACACACACACACACGTAAACTGGAACTGTTAAAGAAGAAAAAAATTCTTAAAGAGAAATGGCATTAATATTGGATTTACCAGCAGATGCCTCCAACAAAGAACAGCATATGTTAAACAATAAAAAGTTGCTTGACCTCACATCCATGACTTCATCCTAGGTCACTCATCTCATTTCATTCCCTGTAATTTGCATGCACAGGCCATAATGACAAAAAGGGACTGGTGATGAAGATACATTCTCCAATGTACAGTAGACATACATACATGTAGACTAGTGTTGTTTTTGGCGGCCTGTTTCAATTTTAGTCTTAGTCTTTGTGTCAAGCTGCCATTTTATTTTTTTATCAGTTTTAGTCACTTCATACTCTTTTTAGTCTAGTCAAGTTTCAGTTGACTAAAAGTCTGAGCATTTTAGTCTTATTTTAGTCAGAGCTATCCGTGACTATTTTAGCCTAGTTTTAGTCGACAAAAACTGATGACATTTTAGTCTAGTTTTAGTCAATGAAACTTGTATTTTAGTCTTTTGTTGTTTTGTTTTGTTTGTTTTGTTTGTCTTTAGTTTTTAGTAATGCAATTCCATCTAACCCAGTCAATATAATATAAGTAGTAAGTAGTACAGACGAAACCAAAATTTTCTCAAGCAAGGTTGTCTTATTATTAGATTATTGTTACCTTATCGACTCAAGAATACATCCATTCCAGACACGGAAGATGCTCTGATTTGAATTCACAACATATTTATTCTACCAACCAAAGCTGGTTCCGTTCTCTGTGTCAGTTGTCTGTCGTTAACACTAACCTACCGCAGCTGCATCTTCTGAATAATACCGCGAGTGGGAACTAATGCTGTGATGTCGCTTGCGACTGCACAGTGTGACCTGATGCAGCCCCTGAAGTGAGACACAGGAAACAGAAATACTGCAAAATAATAATAACAATGCAACTAAACGAGATAAAATAACATTAAACATTTCATCTCATCTTGTTTTAATCAGCGAAAATGAAGAGACAATTTAGCAGAGTTTTTATTGTATAAACCACATTTAGTCTCGTTTTTATTTGTCTCAACGTGGTGGAGCAACAATGACTCGAAGCCTAATTTTTTCAAACAAACAGTGCAGGGCAAGTTACTTTCAAAATGTATTACTAGTTATTGTCATTTGACACTAGTAAGTTACTTTAGAATATTACTGTCTGTGTGGAGTAATGTGTTAGTGTTATCATGTTACTTTAACCAAAACAACCACTAGCATTATATGTTACAATTTGTAATAGTAATGCTATCTACTGTAACCTGGTCTCTATGGCAACATTAACTTACCTTATGATTGGTTTTGACAGGCATTTTGCTGACAAGCTTTATCAGACACGTTTTTCCTACTTGTCTGTGTCACACAACATATACTCTCAAATTAATCTGTGCAGCTATGTGCACTGGCTCCATGCATGCTTGCATTTCACCTGTCTCATGGGCATAACTACTATTTATTTATGCTTCAGTACTTTTGTTTTTCAATAATACGCATGTAGGCAGGAAGTTTATGCACAATTACAACGCGCTGAATAAATATTTTTGCTACACACACGCACACACACACACACACACACACACACACACACACACACACACACACACAAAGTTTATTGAAAGCAGGAGCCATAGCACTGGCTTTCATTTCTCATCATATTGTCCTGGACTACTTGGACCACATGTTGGTTTATGTTGGTAACTGTCATTTTTGTGCTTTTTGTAGTTGTAACTATTAGCAAATCACTAGTTTGAAAGTAGTTGCTAAGAAGTTAGGAAAGACTTTGTATGTAATTAGGAATACATATATAAAAAGCTGGTGGCAAGAGAACACAAGAGAATTCTACTATTCATGTTGGTAGATGTCATATTAATGGGTAATTTGTCTTACATAATACCACAATTTGACGTTCAAGTCTGTGTTGCCCTCAAGATTAGGGAGGGTGTGTCAAATTGTAGACAGACAGGGCTTAATGGGATGATAGAGAGGACATGTGACAAAGAGAAACTGAGAGCTTGGGAAAAAAAAGTGAAACAATTGTGAAAGATTGAAGGATGGATAACTGGAATGATTGAGCAAGAGTAGAAAGGTGGAAGGAGGAGGCAGTAACATGATTAATGGATAGGTGGTAGTGGGGAAGCTGAGGCAGACTAGGAGATAGCAGAGTGACATTAATAAAGTGAACCTGCCTCCCATTCATCTCCCTCAAACCATCTCCTGTCTTACTCGTAGGGCTTTACACACTCTGACTAATGCCACGCTCTCCATGCATGCAGAGAAAGTAGTGACATACACCACGTTTGGGCTGCTGGTCAGAGCCACATAAATGAAAATGCACCTTCTCATGGCTTCCTATCCTTAGTTTCAAGCCCATCTAATACAATTATTCATCAGCAGTGGTAGCAGTCTGAAAGATCAGCACTACCTTATCGCTTTTTATGGCTTCTATCATATTGTACATCAGACTCACTTAGTGTAAAACAATTATTGCCTCAATAACAGGTCAAACATGGTGGTCATGTTCACTGTCTGCACGTGACTTTTCCCACATAGAAAATGACCTTTGTTAGTTTTTATACAACATGATGATTTGCTGGTGTTTTGTTGCATTTCACCCTACTTTTCAAGCAGTTTAATATGGTAAACAGTGGTGTTTATTGACCTTACCTCTGGCTGAGAGGGACAGTAAGATGCATATCCTAAATGTAGTCTGAAATGTCTCTTGTAATGTGTTTTACATTGAGTCTGCATTGGGGAAATGTAACCCCTACATAATTAGGCTATGTTACGGTTGTTACCTCTGCTCATAAGATGCTGCCTTGACTCAGACTCTCTGTAATCATAATAAATGAAACATAGCTCTCAGTGCAAGAGATGAACCTAAATATTCATTCTGTGTGTTGCATTTAAAGTGAACCTTCCCTGACCTTGTTACTGAGTATGGAGCCTCAACTTCATTCACCAACCCTCTGTTCCCCAGCAAACAAATATATTATGTGCAAGTGGATGTGATGTTGAAATAACTTGTAGATGAGCAATTGTTCATCTTTCAGTCAGCTTGCAGTCCAGATGCAGTTGGATACACTCTGCAGAAATACAGACAAACCAACAGCTTGGAACACAAACCAAGATCTGGGCGTCCAAGGGTTTCTTCAGCAAGAAATGATTGCATCCTGATCCGCATGTACAGGGAAAACCGCCAAATGACATCACAGGAGCTACAGTAGCAGTGGTCAAACCAAACTGGTGTCCAGTGTTCCACCTGCACTGTACGTGGCCGACTTTTAGATCATGGCTTAAGGTCCTACAAGGCTGTCAAGAAGCCCCTGATCAATGAGAGACAGAGGTTAGCCTGGCGTCGTTGGGCCCAAGCACACAAGAAGTGGACAGCCAGGAACTGGAAGAAGATTCTGTGGTCAGATGAGTCCAGTTTCCAGCTTTATCCTCCTCCTGCTAATGTGGGGATATGCAGAAGGCCAGGCGAAGCATTATCTCCAGCATGTACAGTACCTACTGTCAAGCATGATGGAGGCAGCATCATGGTTTGGAGATGCATGAGTGCTGCTGGTGTTGGTCATCTCACTGTCTGTGATGGCACATTGAACTCCAAGTATTGTTCCATTCTCGAAACCCACATGCTCCCTTCTGCACGTGCACTGTTCCGTCGAGGTCAAAACTGGATGTTTCAACAAGATAATGCCCCTTGCCACACATCCAGGGCTAGTAGAACTTGGCTGCAGGAGCACAGTATCCAGATCTTAGAGTGGCCAGCTCAATCCCCGGACATGAGCCCCATTGAAAATCTGTGGTGGATTATCAAAAGGTCTGTTTCAAAGCGTAAACCAAAGAATTTAGAAAAACTAAAAGCAGTAATTCAAGACAAATGGGACAAGACTACCCCTCAACAGTGTGAAAGGCTCGTGGGGAACATGTCAGCCAGGATTAGAGCTCTGCTGCGTGCTAATGACAAGACTACTAAATATTAATTTGATGATGTGATGGTTTATTTTTTGTTCAGTTTTGAACACGTTCTCTGTTATTTGTTGACTTTGATACCAACAATGTTGAGAACTGACATATTGAAACTGTCAAGAATTTAGTTTTGTTAGTTTTTCTTGTAAACAATAAACAAAAAAATATAATTTGTATTTGTTTGTGTCTGTCTAATGCAGCCACACCTTTTGAAACACAAAAAAGATTTTTCCATAAATATTTCATGATAATATTTTAAGGGTGTCCGAAAACCTTTTTCCACCATTGTACAGCAGGGAAAATAAGTATTGAACGCGTCAACATTTTTGTCAGTAAACATATTTCTAACGGGGCTATTGAAATGAATTTTTCACCAGACGTCAGTATCAACCCAAGTAATTCACAAATAAAAACAAATCAAAACAAATAAGTCCATAAATTAAGTTATGTGAAACAAGGGGATGACACAGGGTTATAGTATTGAACACGGAAACTAAAAATGGTTTAATACTTGGTAGAAAAGCCTTTGTTGGTAATGACAGCTTCAAGACACCTCCTGTATGAAGCAACTACTCCCATGCATTGCTCAGGTGTGATTTTGGCCCATTCTTCCACATAAACCCTCTTTAAATCTCGAAGGTTCCGGGGCCTCTCCTATGAACTCTGATCTTCAGTTCTTTCCATAGATCAATCAGATTTAAGTCAGGTGATTGACTAGGCCACTCTGACAGCTTTGTTTTCTTTCTCTTAAACCAATTCAGAGTTTCTTTGGCTGTGTGTTTGGGATCATTGTCTTGCTGAAATGTCCACCCTCCCTTCTGGTACAGCATCCTGGTGGATGGCAGCAGGTTGTTATCAAGAATGTCTCTGTACATTTCTCCATTCATTCTTCCTCCAATTACATGAAGTCTGCCAGTGCCATGTGCTGAAAAAAAAAACTCCACACCATGTTGTTCCCACCTCCCAACTTCACTGTTGATATGGTGTTTATGGGGTGATGTGCACTGCCATTTCTCCTCCAAACATGGTGTGTGCTGTGACAACCAAAAAATTCAATTTTGGTTTCAACTGACCAAACCATATTCTCCCAGTATTTCATTGGCTTGTCCAACTTCAAACTAACAAGTTTTTTCTTCCGTAATGGAGTCTTGTGTGGTGAGTGTGCGTTGAGGCCATGGCAGTTGAGTGCATTACTTATTGTGTTCTTTGAAACAAGTATGCCTGCTGATTCCAGGTCTTTCTGAAGCTCGCCATGAGTGGTCCTTGGCTTTTGAACAACTCTTCGGATTCTTCTTTTGACTCCTCTGTCAGAAATCTTGCAAGGAGCACCTGGTCATGGCCAGTTTAATGTGAAATGGTGTTCTTTCCACTTAATAAATAATGGCCCCAACGGCGCTCACTGAAATGTTAAGAAGTTTAGAAATTTGTCTGTAACCAATGCCATCACTATATTTTGCAACAATGAGGATGTGAAGGTCTTGCAAGAGCTCTTTGCTTTTACCCATCATGAGATGTTTCTTGTGTGACACCTTGGTAATGAAAAACTTTTTTATAGGCCATCAATGAGGACTACACCAGTTAATATTAATTTGCACCAATAGTATTGAACACTCATGTGTTCAATATTAATGGGTCCCCGGGCGCCGGGTCCTGGTCCTGGTCCTGGTCTGCCACGGAGGAAGGCAACGACTGGTCAACTATATTCCTGAGGACCCTATTTTCAAACCTTCAACTCTACCGCATGCTTCCAGATCCCTCAAACTCCTATAAGTTTGCTATTTTCTCTTAAACTTGTTCATATTTTTGGACACTGCTACTTTCACAACCATAACATGTCAACACCGTCACTTTTATAAAAAAAATTATTAGATTAGATAATGACATAAATGTATACTTTTTAAGAAGAGGTCTGAAGTAGCTAGCTACAGAGGGGACAAGATGGCTAAGGGGGCTCCAAGCAACTGTCTGGCTTGCCTGTCCACAAGCCCTGCCCCTGCCTATATAGCACATAGTATACAATATCCCTTGTAGGCTATGCATCTCCAATGACTAAAGCCAAATGAAAATGGCATGACAACATTTAAGCAAATCCCAAAAAAAAAACTAAATATATATAATTTTTATTATATATATATATCGTTCATGTGCAATTCAAATTCTACTGTGAAATTGAGCCATTCTTCATAAGGCAATATTTTTTATACACTTTTGTATATAATGTACTTAGCCTCTCTAGTTGACTTTATGTCGTTTCATTATGTTGATTTGATTTTATTGTCTACTTCCCTGGTGTGGGATCAACTCTTATCTTATCTTATCTTATCATATCGACCTGAAAAAAGATCCCCGTATTATTTCAACCATTAGTGGTTTCAATTGCAATAGACACATTACTAACTAATACAGACACCAGCGACGGTAAAAGTCCCTCTCCAATGGGCCCCACCTCTCATCTCATCTCATCTCATCTCATCACATCTCATCTCATCTTCAACCGCTTATCTGGGGTCAGGTCGCGGGGACAACAGCTTCAGCAGGGCCCCACCTGCACAGAGTAAATCTGTCTTCATATCAGCCACATGACTTTTGCCCAGACAGACAATAGGTTAAACAATGGCTGAATGATTTATCAGCTGTCGTTGTTATGCTATTTAAATAGATGGGTGTACACACGGCATGACCTCACTTCTTGTTCTCTGCCTTGTATTGGAGGGTATGAAAAGATGAGGGGGGTGGATGAGGAGATGTTGGCAGGGTAGAGCTGGTCAGGCACACCCCTGGCCACTGACAGGACCCAGCCACTTGATCAATGATCCCTGAATTCGATATTGTGATGTGTGTGGGTGTGAGGCACTGCCTCACAAAATACATATAGAGGGGCATAGGTGTGTGTCTGTTAACGTATTGTCAGTATGAGTGTGTGTGTGGGGTGGGGTTGTGGGTTGGGGGGTGGGGGGGTAGCGTGAAGCCTGAAAAGTAACAAGCTTTACTCTCTCCTGCCTCATCTCCCCTCTCTTCCTCTTTCTCCCTCTCTCAAATGGGTTATTCTGGTGATGGCCCTGACAGAACATGGTTTGGATTTTGATTTATGTTCCTGTGAAACTCAAATCAAAGATTCCATCTACTACTGCTTTATGGCATCTGGGATGATGAATGGTGCAGTCTCTCGGTCAAACCAAGCCTCTGTGTCTTTGCCCCACATTTTAATTGCTAAAGTAGCCAGTCATCACTCAGCCCTCCTACCTTCTCCCTGCCTCCTAACCCCATCCTTTCTCTGCCCATCGTCTCTCACTCTCGCTTATGTACTCTCAGTAATGTACCTTTATCCTTTCAAAACAACTTTCCTTAATAAAACTTCTAATTTGCAGCTAAAGAGCAGCCATGCAAAAAAAAAAAAAGATAATCATCCCCTATTTATCCAGATGTTTAAGCAGTGACGTCTAACAGATATCCCTTTATACTTTCAGACAACATCTGTCTTTCCTTTTTTCCTTATTTTACATTATTTTGCACCACCAACATTAGTACAAGAAGGAAAATTCATTTCAGCATCACCATAAAAAGGCACTTTATTTGGAGGAAGAATGTGTAGATGTCAAGCTCTGATATAGTTTATTTTTCAAAAGTAAACACATTCTCCGCTACATGACATTACTAAGTAGGTTAAGTATAGCCCCAGGCCAACATCTATCAGCACAGAATGAAGCAAGCATATTCTACTTGATGAGAGGTGAAAGTCTTCCACTGTGCCACAATGACATTTAATTTTTCACATCTCCTGCATGTTCTTGAGATGAATTTTGGCAGACCTGGTGCAATTTAGCTGCTTGGCAGTTTGAAATTGGGCAATGAATCACAACGTGAATTCAATGGGAGTCAGTCAGTGTACAATATTTTCGCTGTGTCAGAATAGAAAGAGTGAGATTCAGAGAAAACACACACACACACACACACACACACACACACACACACACACACACACACACACACACACACACTTCCTACCCCTTCAAAAAACGAACCATTACAAGAGGGGCTGTGTGTGGCTGCAGATGGTGGAGGTCTTTAAGGTCCTCAGTTGGATATTTTGACAAAGAGCAGTGAAGAAAGAAATCAATAAAGTCAGGACTTTGCCAGTCACTGAGCAGCGCAGTGGAAAATGCAAAGCTCCTCTCCAATCCCTAGACAAACTTAACCAATAGACTGACACTGCCTCTGACACAAGACATTTATTAGCCAGGCAGCAAAATATGGTGGACTGCACAGCTGATGGTCTGTAACTGGAAGGACCACACCTGATCAGGAGGCATGTTGAGGCATGAACAGCTTATGTGCAAACACTGGATTGTGGTAATGTGCAATCTACTGTAGTAACCACATTGCATATGGCAAGTAAAAATAACATAATTTTTAATCTACAACATAATCCAATCCATGCACTGTAGTCTAACATACATGACTATATCCAAGCCCCTTGTTTGCATCATCTGCTCCACTGAATGCTGAAAAATTATCACTCCAGTGGTGCTATTGTGTGTATGACCTCCCTTCAACCTCCCTGTGAGGGCAAGAAAAAGCAGCAGGCTTTTCTGCAGTGATCACACAAATATGAATGCTCTTTTGTTATGTAATAATGATAATCATACAAGGAAAAAAAAGTCAGCAATTGAAAACAAAACAATTAACAAGCAAGCAAAAAAACATATAACATGAGGTATAATGGGTCACATTACAATGAATATAGACAATTACTATGAGCATAAACTGCCTGCAAAAGAACTCAGGAACAAATTTCTCCTTATCACATCATATTCTTATTTAATTTTTTGGCTTTCAAATTATTCATCTACATCTTTATATTATTGTACACTTTGTTGTGAAAATAGCAAAAAAAAAAAAAAAAAGAAGAAGCTACAAAAATTATTAAATATCAAAGTAACGTTTGAAACAACGAGATACTGAATTCGAAATGATTCATGTATTACTTTTTGTATAATTTTAAGTGTAAATTGTTTTAATTAAGACAATAGACAGGGTCCTGTAAACTCAATCAGTAAACTATACTTTTCTCAATCAGCTTCTTACTGTCAGTGATGGGACCCTGTATGAACACAATTTCCTGATTAACAGTTTTGGTTATTTCACATGAGAGTTTTCTAGACTGTTTATCTCTGTGTTCTTCTCACTGGTTCTCACTGGTTGGCTTTTCATTGGTGAGCAACATTTGAAACAGAGTCACTTCAGATGTCGGTGGGCTGTGCACACTATCAAATCTGATCAAACCACATCCACACAGTCCTGATGTGAAGCAGAATACTTTTTCATTATTGATGCATTAATTGATAATACCTACATATGTATGTTTTCTCCAAAACTTTACTTAATTCTTATCTAGTCATGAATATTTGATTTTATAGAGAAATACTGTGGAGTGTTTTCAAGGGACTTTAAGGCCCTTCATTCAGAAGGTGGATCAGTGTCTGACACATTTGTAAAACCACAGTCATCATCCTGAATAAGAGTTCAATTCACTTTGACTTTTGAACCAACAAATTTCACATTGGGATTTTTTTAAAATAAACATTGAGGAGTCTCTGATGATTTTCAGAAGTGAGTTCCAGAGAGTAGGAGCAGTGACGGAGAATGCCCTGTCACCCCAGGATTTGTACTTGGTCTGGATAGGGGCTGTGTGCGGGTGGGAGTGTGTCGGTGGAGGAGCTCGGTAAACCAGGGTGGGGCCAGGTTATTGAGGGCTTTGTAGGTCATGAGGAGGATTTTAAAACAGCAGCAAAGAAAGCATTAAGGTCATTGAAAATTTATGTTGTCTCTCTGGTTTGGACCCATGTGGAAAAGAAATAGAAAAAACTTATAAGAAGTTTCCATCACCTACAGTAGTAAATCTTTATGCTTTATATGTATTGTGTGTCTTATAAGACTTATAAGTCCCATACTATGATAAACTCTTGAAAGTGGCCTCTTTTGCATTCTTTTCATACAAGATAATAAAAAGAATTAAGTATGAATCAAGTAAAAATTATGTATGTGGTCTGTAAGGAAATTGAACAGCAAATTATGTTTTCCATACATGTTTCATATAATCTTTATAGTTTTTAACTATATGTCAGTTTTCAAGACATATGCTTTTCATATATGAAAATATAACATTATATGCAGGTTTTCTGCATGTTAAGTGTATATAATTTGCAGGGAAATTATGCTTTTTTAATATGTTTTATATAAGTTTGTTATATGTCATCTAATTAAAATGACTAAACCAGTATAAAAAACATATATGAGTATGTATCATTACATACAAGTTTTTTGTATTTTCTACAAGAATTCTTATATGTTAGCCTATGAAACTTATAACAATAGCAGTATATAAAATACATACTTTTTATGTATGAATTTATACAATTTCATACATGTGTCCATAGCCAAAAACATGTAAATCACATATTGAAGTGACATGACGTCATTTGACACTATACTGACAGTGAAATTGGATCAAACGGAATTACAAACTAGCATGGCACAGACTGCCTGGTCAGCATCTAGAACAACTCATTTCTACCATTACAATTCCCTTCCAGTTACATAAATGTAGTCTGTAAATTCAGTCTTTCAATATCTGTAATACTGAAAACATGACTGTTAGACAAACTTTTTCATTTAATAGACTTTATTAGCAACGAACAATTATTACTGTGAAATACTAACCTGCCCACTTATAACAATTTCCCCGTAACGGGTAACAAATGACTACAAATCAGTGTGACATAATAACAACAAAGAACTTAACTTCCAGGGGGATAATGTTGATTGAGTTGCATCAGCACTGTAAAGCAGGATAGTAAAACCATATCCCAAAACCCAGCATGTAGTGTGCTTCAGCTTGTCACCAGTTCTGTAGATGCAAAATAATTATCTATGAAACCAACTTGTTAGGTTGCTTTGAAACAGAAATAGTCTGCCACACAACTCCAATTGCAGCATAATCACTTAACATCAGTTAACTAATATTTACCGTTGCTTAAGAAAAAAAAACCCCACTGAGTTATCCACCCGGAAGTATGAACAATGTCTTTGTTTACAACAATCTGATTTGTTGTACTGAAATTACACAAAACAAGCAGATTAAGAACAATTTAAGATGATGCTGTGGACACAGCAACATTTTTACTTTTGGTCCGGAGCTCTGTGATCTTGGCATTGATTGTAGTTCCGATGCTGGAGAGCTGGGTCCCAGGCCACCTCTCAAGAGTTGCACCTACATATGAACATACACACACACACAAATACGATCTTAGTATAATTGGTAGTCTGAGGAAGGAAGGAAGGAAGGATCATTATATAATATTAATATTATAATAATGTCAAATGGTGCCAGACTCTTTTGGCAGCAGTTCTATAGCAGCGTATGGAAGATAAATGGAGAGGCTCACTGAAATGAAAGATATCACGCTATATGACCTTTGATGAAGAAATGCCTCAATCACATGAAAGAATATACTTCAGACTAGAAAATGCTTGTTGATTTATCTATATGTGTTCATTTGTTTATTTGCTATTGGACATCAAAGATACTCCAAAGGCACTTAAACCCCAGAGAAAGGGGTAGCTTACAATGGCATGTCATGATTAAACCAATATTACACCTATATATGATATATAATAAAAGGAAGATCAGACAATATTCTATGAATTATGTTCTTCCATTTGGTAGAGGCATTTCTTCATTAACGGTTATACGACATAGATATGTTGGGTAGATATGTTCTCTATGCAACTCCCATAGAATTCAACACAACTGTTACTAAAGTCTGGCACTGCAGAATGTTGGTCTGGTTCCTTGTTTGAAATCAGGAGATACAAAAAAAGCATGGACTATTGGCAAAACACATAACATAAAAGGCTGAAAACTTACTGTAAATGGCATCCAATTTATTTTTGTCCAGTGGTAGACGAGCATCTCCTCCGCCTCGTTTGCCCCCTTGAAGATTGCTCACCAGCAGTATCTCCAGTGGGAAGACTGCTGTGAGCAGATGCCTCACAAATACTGTAGCTGAATTTGCATTGAGGGCATAGGTCCACGCCAGTTTCTCAACCATGACTCCAGTCCCAGGATGGATCTCCACCTTAAAAAAGGACACAAGGTGAGCATTTAGGGATCAAATATGTATGTTTTGTTCAGCCCAAGACACTTTAGACATAAAAGCAAATTAGATCAGTCATACTCATTAAAAATATTCTGACAAGCAGTAGACCTAATTTATGCACTGTATTTATTTATTCTTTAAAAAACAATTACCTTAGAAGACTGGGAGTCCGTCAGGGATGGAGTAACAGACTCAGACATGGAACTGGGCGGTGTAGATCTGGGGAGGGATGGCGATGAATTTGCTGATGAAGTATAGGAACTTTGGGGGGGCAGCGGTGGTGTGGTGAGCTCCAACCTGGATCTCTTAGGAGGTACAGCCGAATCAATGATATTCTTCATGGTCCGTAGGAGTTCTGGCACATCTGTACACAGTACATCAGAAACAAACAAAACAAACAAACAAAAAGGCTATCATTATTCTTCTTCAATAAAAAGTAAAGTACCCTATAATACAGTAAATACAGTGTGAAGTGATTTAGAAAAAATGTATTAGTTAACAAATGGTCTAATGAGTGATATGAACCAATACCTTGAACAACCATCTCCTTCAATTTAGCATTCTCTTCTTTCAGGTTTTTGATCTCCCGCTTTAATTCAAATACTGTCTTTCTCGGACTTCTATCTTCTGAAGTAGGCTCTGAACGACAGTACTTCTCAAGGAAATCTTCTGCAGGGTCTTTCCTTATGGGAGCCTTTGACTTCTGGGTGTCCAGAGAAAGGAAAATAGAATAATTACATAGAAAATAAAAACACAGCTGATGGTGGAGTTTAGCAGCTTAACTGTACAGACAACAGATTCAGTATCAAGAATTATTAATCCTGTGCATTTTTTAAAGCTAGATAGTAATGGCTATTATTTAGTAGTGCAAACCACTTACACAATATGCTGACATGATTTCACTGAGAAATATGGTCATCACAAAAGAGTTAAAAGTAAATTGATATCACCTTGACGTGCAATGACTGAGTCAGAATCTGAGTCTCAGTGTCAGCTGAGTTATCCAAATCATCCTGATATTTTTGAGGGGGGACTGATACCCTCTTGGTCAGCTCTAGAGGTTCAGCTTCCTTCAGCAGTGACTTAAGTTTACGGGTTGCCTCAAAACGAGTAGCTAGAGAACAAAGGAGGAATACAAACAAACAGATTTATACTCAAACATCTGATTACTCCTCATCACTTTTATGTAAATTAAATGGCATTTTAGTCAAAAGACTAAGACTAAATCTAAATCAAAATTTGCTGCCAAAAGTAACACTGTACCACAACCTAAACATACAACCCTAATTACAATTCATGGGAGGACTGGCATTTTCACTGGAGTGCAGGACTGAAAATATACTTTGACTTGCCAAGCACTGCTTGCATACTCTGTATGTATTGCTCACAACCTGTTAAAGCGATATTCCACTTTGCCAGATTAATCCACTAAATATGTACTCACTCAGCTAATGCTGATGGGTGAAGATCTGGAGACATTTAGTGTTTGTTTTGTGTTCTTTTTTTAGCGTTTTATCCGTGGTCTCCATTCACTGCCATTGTACTGGATGAGGCTGCTACCCTCTTTCTCCTAAAACTCCAGGATTGTTTTGTGAACTGAAGATCTTCACCCATCATCACATCAGCATAGAGGGAAGTACATATTGAGTGGATTAATCTGGCAAAGTGGAATATCAACCTTTGCCAAATGTTTTGTCACTTTCAGTATAAACTGACAGAGGCTACGTCAAGTGCCACAGTTGACATACTAATGTTGTATGACATTGTCAGCATTCCAACATAGTATGTGTTATGTTGAGCAGTGGTTCCCACAGTGGGGTCATTAAAAAATGTTTATAATTTATTTTTACTATATTTCCATCCATATGTAACACAATGACAGAAAATATGACTATCTTGGTCACGAGTTTCATACACTTTATGAAATAAAACATCTAAAAGGGGTCTGTGGCTCAGACGGTTTAGGGGTCCTTGATGTGGAATAGCACGAGAACTACTAATGAAGAGTACTATGGGAAAGATTATGGGATTTAGTATGTCTTAGTGTTGCTCATGCATTCACTTAAAACCAAGTCAACTTGTGTAGATGAGTGACACAGTTTAGCTGCCAGCTAACAACTTTCTAGCATTTTGTAGTGTGCAGTATATATGATGAAATGGTGACAAAACTGTTACAAAACAAAAGGTATGATCTCTATTACATGTGTTAACATTTTCAATCAAGAGGTAACATGTTTAAACAGGGCTCATGTTTCTGCTTTAACTATTTTATTTCCACGATAACATTCCACCAATAACACTGCAAACTAATTAATCATCATATATACTGCACAACAAATGTGGGAAAGACTCAGCAGGCAATTTAGCACACAATTCAAAACAGGGTGAGTCTTGCCCTATTTATGTTTGGACACTAAAAACTTATTCTTAAGTAGCTAGAAGTTACTATACAGTGGACAATCTAATAACCATCTAATAACAATTTCATCAGTAACTTACAACTGACAAAAACAACAGTGCCTCTGTAGTGAGGCCACTCTCCTCGCGGTTTCTTTCCATGGCGCCATTCGATAATGGCTGAGTAAGTGGAAATGGGATTCCCATGCTGGTCCATCTTTGAATCATCATATCCCCGAATGGTATCAGTTTTTACTTCACTGAGCTTCCCGGATTCCTCCCCTTCACTCCACTGCACCACAGCAAACTTCCTCTCCATGTGTTCTGACGTGATCAAATAAATAAAATCATTGCTTAGCTTAGCAATCAATAAATGGCCGACAGACCACCAGACAGATAATGTTATAAATGCTAACTATTGTTTCTGAAAAAAATATATTCTACTATTCAGGGTATCTACAGATTTAGGCAAATTAAATTAAAGATTTTCTAACGCCATCTAGAATGAACGAGCAATTTCATATACTGATATGCACAAGTCTGTCATCTGTCATTGATAAAATCCACATTTCTTACAAATTTTGATGTGAATTGTTCAACACTCAGCTAACAGTCAATGCTAACATTACCCAAAAAGAAAATCAAGTGCAGGTCAAATTTAAGCTAAAACCTTACAATATATATATTAACATATCTATCTCTCTACATAACGTTAAATAAGTAAATTTTCTTACCTCCAACGCTAGATTCACTCAACTGTGTGGTATCCATAGGGCAAGGGTGGAATCTGTCTGACTTCCCGCTCTGCTTCATTCAAAAGATACGATACGTTACCCTTCCGTTACCTTGCAAGATCTCGCGTTGATAATTTGTTGCCAGAAGGGCTGAGGTATGACCCGCCCTATTTTCCTTCTGATTGGCTTATCCTAATATTTTCACCCTACTCTTAACCAATCATCGCTCTCATGGCTAAAAAAAACTTTTACTTCCAGGGCTCCGTCAAATCCTGTTTGAGTTATTTCTGATAGTTTTCTAGCGGTGAAATTAGCGGTTCACAACATGGATGGATTGTAGACGAGACAACTATGCCGAAGAGGAAACTCGTTATTCCTGACACAACAGAAAGAGACTGGTTGAGGAAAAACGTTCCTGCACGTACTTTAACAAGATGGAAAAAAAGGTATGCGCGACATGTCTCCTAACGCAGCTCATAAGTAACGTTAACGTTACAGTAATTGGTAACTAGTTACTGTCCATTGTTTCGTCAGGAAAATCAACAGAATTTTGAAAGACATCGGAGAGCACACAACGCGACAACATGTAAGTGCAACCAATTTCTTTACTCTCCATCTTAACAGCTAATATTGTAATACTTAATGTAAGATACGTAGCGAACTATAATAGCTCACCAGTCCAGTTGATATGTGCCAAATGTGAGAGATACTGTACAGTAGACAGCATTGTACGTGATGTATCTCACGTGAATAAGAAATTTATTGTTGTTGTGAGAAGGAAATCCCAGGCTAGCCTAGACTTCATAATTTCTGTTGCATTCATGTTGTATGATTTTTAAAAGCTTAATCAATTTGTTCATTCACTCTGGAAATAGTAATGGTAGCAAATGTAATCTACAAGGCAGTAGTAGAGGTACAGTTTTCAACATATCAACAAAACATACAGTTTTATGTTACAGTGTAGTTCAAAACCAACCAGTCATCAATAAAGGAAGGAAAAAATGCATTGTAATAGTTTTCTGGGGAAGTGTGTGGAATCTGTCTCTAAAGAGTTGTTGATTTGTTTTCTTTTAAGGAAAGTTATGAAGATGCCAGTCAGAGAGAAGATCGGAGAGCAGAACCTCTCTCACAGAGACAAAACTACAATATTATACAGCTCTCTCTCTCAGTCTCTCGCCCTCACTGTCAAACTACAGCTACTATTTCTCTATCTCGCCCCTTCATTCTTATCTTTTTAATAAACAGTGGTGGAAAGAGTACTGAAAATCTGTACTCAAGTACAAGTACTGTTACATTGCTAAAATATTACTCAATTAGTAAGTAAAAGTAGTGGTGTTAGAAAAATACTGAAGTAAAAGTACAAAGTATTTGTCAAAAAAATTTCTTAGAGTATTAGTTACTTTTAACCGGTGATGTCATCGTCACCTCTCCAGACTAGGGCTCAAAATTTTTTGTGTTTTCCTTTACCAAAAGTTAAAACGCCAATAATCTATTAATCATTAATAATTGATAAGATATAAAACAAGTATTTTTTCCCTCATTTTTTTCTCATTTAAGTTTTTATTTTCTTATTCAGCAAATGTCTCCAGCAGACAAAAAACAATTACATGAGGTGCCATGACTATTGATTAAATATCCATGAATACATTTTTAACTGGTTAAATTCTTAATGCAAAATCAATTAAAGATCAATCATTAATATCCTTTTTTTGTTTTGTTTTGTTTTTCGTCCTCATGTCCTGCTTTTCATTGGCTTGTTTACTATCAAATCACCTTACTGGCAACAAAAATGCAGATGAAAGGTTTGGATATTAATTAAAATTGTACTCAGTACTCAACTATGATTTTAAAAGTAACTAAGTAGATCACATGGCATAGTGAATACTTAAGTACAAGTAAAAGTACAGATTTGAAAATCTACTCATAAAAGTATAAGTACCCCAAAAAACTACTTAATTACAGTAATCTGAGTATTTGTAATTAATTACTGCCACCTCTGTTAGTAAATAATGGACTCGTGTTCCTCTCAGAACAGTGAAGATGCCACCCAAAGAGCACAGAGCCTTTCACATTAGCACAGGTGAGAAGAAACCAGTTTTATACAACTCTCTCTCACTCTCTCACTCTTACTGTTAAACTACAGTTACTATCTCTGTTGTTCATTTGTGTCATTCTTAGGAAAGTGATGAAGATGCTAGCCAGAGAGAAGAGCAGAGAGGAGAACCTGTCGCACTGGCACAGGTGAGACAAAACTACAGTATTATACAGTCTTCTCCCTCTCTCTCCCTCTCTCCCTCTGTAATGAGCTGTTGATTTGTATCCTTCTTAGGAAAACAATGATGATACCAGCCAAAGTCAAGAGCAAAGAGCAGGATCTTTCACAATGGTACAGGTGAGGCAAAGTACAGTATGAGATTAATTACATTTTTGAACATTAAATGTCAGTTTGTCAGTTGACAAACCGTAACAAAATGCACTCTTTTCCTCATGTATTGTTACTTGTGTTTATCTTTTATGCTAAATACAGTCAACCCAAATAAGATTAAGGTTTAATACAGTTCTGCTTTTTTCAATCATTTTAGGACAGTGTCCCTCAAGTAGATGTCCACTCCCATGGACTAACGGAAGGACAAAGCATCATCTCGATTCTCTCCTTTGCACTGAGACACAACACTACAGGTGTATTGATGGAAGACCTGCTGAAACTACTTAAGTTACATTCCGCTGGGACTAGTGCAGTTCCAACACGGAAGTATTTTTTGGAGAAACCATTAGCTGTATTGCTGATCAGTTTGAACGGCATCATTACTGCAGAGTTTGTACTAAATACATTGGTTCTTCACAATCTCAAGAGGAAATTCTTAAATGTGTGTCATGTTCCTCATCCACAACAGTAGAAGCCACTTTACAGGAAGGATATTTTTTTATTAGGATTCCATTAAAGGATCAGCTGAAAGATATTCTCGAGAACCAAGGCATGCACGATCTCTGTTTTCGTGCTGACGACAGTAGAAGGGATTTAATAAAGGACATATGTGATGGCATTTTATATCAGACCTTAAAATCAAACAGTGAAGATGATTTCCTATCCCTTACTGTGATGGTGTACCAGTCTTTCAGTCCTCTAAATTCAGTATTTGGCCAATACTGTGTTGTGTTAATGAGATACCCCCTTAGAGTAGAGATAAACATGTACTTTTATGTGCTTTATGGTTTGGATCCAAAAAGCCAGACATGTTGTGCTTCTTCAAACCATTTGTTGAGGAGTGTGTCAGTCTTTCTCAAGTTGGTTTTGAATCACAGCATCCTAGTGATCAGTCATTGAGACACATTAAAGTGCACACATTGTGCTGTGTGTGTGATGCAGTAGCAAGGCCATTGCTACAAACAAGGAAAGGAAAAGGAAACACAAGAGTTTACACATGTCCTGATGAAAAGCCAAGTGACAGAAATCATAAAACCACAGTAAAAATAGGACAAATTGCTGAAAAAGAAGGGAAGACTGTATTGGGCATAAAGGGCCCATCTGCCCTTACTGATTTACCAATGTTTGATCTAATCAACGGGATGGTCCCTGACTACATGCACTGTGTGTTGCTTGGTGTGTGCAGATACATGGCGACTTTATGGATGGATTCTAAGAGCATTTCTGAACCATGGTATATTGGTGCACAAACAGCAGTCATGGACAGACATCTCTTATCAATAAAACCTCAAGGTATTGTTGCTCGAGTTCCAAGATCTCTAACAGAACGCAAATTCTGGAAAGCCCACGAGTGGCAACACTGGCTTTTGTACTATAGTTTGCCAGTTCTGAAAGGCATACTTCCACAGAAGTATCACTCTCATTGGGCATTGTTGATAGAAGGCATAAGCATTCTGTTGGGGTCTGCATTAAATGCTGAACTGATAAGTCACGCACATGAGGCATTAGTGTACTTTGTTGGAGGTGTGCAGTCCCTGTATGGTGAAGAGCACATGACATTCAATGCTCATTCACTTCTGCATTTGAGCAAAAGTGTTGTGCACTGGGGTCCTTTGTGGGCTCACTCAGCCTTCATGTTTGAAGATTTCAATGGGTACCTCCTGAAACAAGTAAAAAGTAGTCTAGCTGTACCACAACAAATATGCAAACGAGTGGCGTTAACCCGTGCTTTTCCCCGTTTAGCAAAGCAGTTCTTAACAAATGCACCTGCAGAAGTTAAAGATTTCTGCAATGAAATGAGAAATGGAAAGCAGCGTGTCAAGTTTAAAAACTTTACTGAGGTGACTGCACTTGGTTCACCAAATGTAAGCTTACTCTCTCTGGGTGATCAAGCTGCTCTCCACTCAGTGAGAGAGGTTCCCACAAATGCTGTGGTGAGGTACTACAAGAGAATTGCTGTAAATGGCGAAGTCGTTCAAGGTCATACCTACAGCGAAACGAAACAAAGAAACAACTCTGTTGTGCTTTTGAAGGATGGGAGTATTTTTAGAGTCTCACACTTCATTGACATGGATGACCAGTGTTTATATGCCATAGGAAACTGTGGTAATTGCACAGTGCAGAAGTTAGCCAGAGGTTCTCATATCAAAACTCAACTGAGCTACATGTCAGCTGTCCACTTTCCCACAGGCTTTCACAAAGCCATAAATACTACTCAGGTAGTTAGACCATGTATGTATATTCAGTGTCCACAGTCCAGCCCGACTGTATGTCAGCTCCTGAACACATATTACTGTAAATGAATCAATGTTAACTAAATGTGAAGATTGTCACTTATTCATTTTGAGTTTCTGAGCTGAAAAGGAAAAACTGTCAAAACTATTACCAATGTAACTAAAATGAAACAGCACATATCAGAGTAAAGACAAAATGCACATGTATTATTATGTGAGACATTTTGCACTGCATGTTTTTCTAATCTTCTGCAAAATTAAAAGTCTTTCTATACCAAGAAAGGAATGAATGAGTCTTTTTCTATCTCTTTGCCTCATATTGAATACTTTCCATAGGGATTTTGAATATTTTCTGTGTGAATACAAAATCATTTTGCAGTTGGTCCTAAAATCTTAAATAACAAATATTACCCATGTAATAATTTTAGGAAAATGCATTAGTTGAGAAAGAATGAGCTACCTGGATTTGAGAAAATGCTAACATTTGCAAAATTTTAACCTCCCAATGTTATGTGTCAAACCCCTGTTTTTTAGTCATCGTGTGCTTTTCCATGAAATTTGTATTGTAAGATTATGCTGTTTTTTAATTTGTATGTCTTATATATGTGGCACCTCGCATAAGTCTTGTAGGTGTTTTCTATGATAATTATAAGACTTTAGTTTCACTGATAGTTGTCCAGTTCATATAAGTTTGATATTACACATATCTACTGAGGATATTGTATGTAGAATTACTATCATATACTGTCCTTATAAGTCGCCAAATCATACAAGTTTCATATTGTACAACTTTACTGAGGATCTTATATCTGGTTTGACTGTCTTATGTATAACTTACAAGTTTCAGATAAAAGAGACAAAAACTTTATAAAATTTATATATATCTTTTCCATATGGGGACATTTAAAATTAAAACAGATAAGATTGGTAAGCAGTGAGAAATCTTTAAAATATTTCAAAGAAAATCCATATTTTTAGACTAAATTGTACATTAGAATTTTTTTTTTTTCATTTCTTATACACCTCTAAACGTGCTAGCCACATCTCAGGAAATTGGTTAGACTCCACAGTTGGTGCACACTGGCCTGTTTGCTCAGTTCTCTTATCCCCCTGGTCATGGATGTGCAAGAGCCTCCACTTCCCCTGTGTAAAATCACATTACCCAAAGGGGAAGGCAAATGAAAGGATAGTGCTGTGGAAGGACTTTAGACTAGTGGGTTATCAAAGCCATTTATGTTTGGGTGAGAAAGACAGAAAGGGTGAGCGAAAAATGGAGAGAGGGGGGAAAAGAGCAGAGTAAGGTTCTTTCAGTGTTACAGAGGTACGCATCTTTGTAACACCTGCATTTATGTCTCCCCTTTGAGTAATTGTGTATTGATTAACAGACAAGGCATATGTCCCTATTACTTTCCATGACATTGGGATGGAAAATGTGAAGTGAAATCTCTTTGTGCATGCATGCGTGTTTACATGTGTTTTTGTGTGTCATTGTGCGTATACGTTTGGGTCGTGACGATGATTCAAAGTGCCATTTTGTTGTGTGAGGACAGCCCTCACAAACACGCTCATCATGCAGAAGATGTTGTCATCTTCCACCTCATTGTTTGTGCAAGTGATGTCTCCAGTCACCATCAAACATGTGGATGTTTCACCCACCCTCTGTCACTCTCCTTCTCTGCCTTCTCCTCCAATTGTACAAATTGTCCCATTGTTCTTCTGCTCCTGCACACTTGCATCTCTTCCATCAGTATTTGCTCAAGAGGTCTGACTTAAAGGGACAACAGATACAGAGAAACAGTGATGTGCAGCATATAGAGTGAACTTAAATTGAGTGCTGGGCCCAAGTTTTTTCTTGGTCAATGTACATCTAAGGGGCCTGGGGAACATGAAAACTGGGTATGACATGAAAGCCAATATATTAGCATTCAATAGAACAACTGAGATACATCATATAGTCAATCCTCTTGGTCATTTAACTAAATAAAGGGTTGAAACGCATAGTGGGTTGACTGCAGTGGTGGAATGTACTAAGTTCAATTACTCAAGTGCAATTCTCAGATACTTCTACTGTAAAGGTGTGTTTGCCATTTTTGTTACTTCATTCTTCTACTCCACTACATGTGAGGGGGGAATGTTACACCCTTTACTCTCTCACAACATGCTTCAGTCTTGTCCTGTTTTTGTAGATGATGCTTTCTAAAGGCTGAGGTATGGTTGTCATGTGATAAGCACTGGACATGGAGTTTGACTGTTCTTAATTGGCACCACAGATGCCTTTGGAGCAAAAAGGACAATCATTCCAGTCATGTGCTGTTGATTTCACTTTAGCTGTTTTGTATCACTATATTGGTGAGTATGACATTAGCACTGTCTATGCGTTATACTGGAGCATGTAACAGGCCATTACAGCACCGGTCTCCCCCACTCCACATCCAACCACCCAAATATCTCGACATGTTATCATTTGTTACCAAAAGCTATAGCCACTCCATGTAGAGTACTTCAGATAGATTTCCCATTTTAGATGAGAGCCAAGTGGAGTCAGCTTTGATTGGACCCGACATCAGAGGAGTTCTTCAGGGCAAACCAGCTGTGACTGGGTTGATGTGTAGTTGTCACTGTATTGTAACATGATATAATATGAAATGATATTGAGCAATGCCGGTTTGGCACTAAATTGATAGCAGGGCTTCAGGTGTGACAGCAGCCAGTTTATGACTTTAATCCCAAGGTCTTTAAAACCTTGTTTGACATAAATTGAGTTTGACTTCTTGGCACAGGAAAAAAGAGCAATGACAGAAAACATTTTATGTTCTTCTGGCTTGTTTGGCTTAAATTTTAATTTTTTTCTGTCTCTGAAGTTTAATTTACTCCTGAGCCTCAGTAAATATAGATGTTAATGTCAAAGTGGTGCAGTGGGGAATTTGCTGTCACTGCATCTGTTTAAGTCATGACAGGCAATTTTGACACCATCTTTACACTATCTCACAGATCAAATACCAATAAATACTGATCAATCATCCAGACCTTGAATTACAGTACTGAATCTAAACAACGTTAGACGGTCATCTAATCTCATTGTTAGGACACTGGCATCAGCCAGTGATTTGTAATAAATTTTGTACATAAAGCTCAGTGAAATCCCTGAACAGAGGTCTGAGGGACCTGTTGTGCTCCAATGCTGTTATTTTGTAAATAATTTAAATGGTGATTTAAGGTCAGTAAGGTCACAACTACATCACCTAACTTGCCTGTTCCAGAAGAGATAGAGTATAAATATATTTTGCGATGCTTCTGAGAGGCAGTTTTATACAGAAGCAAAATGCTGCAGATGACAGAAAAAGAAATAATTTTGTGTGTCGCTTACATTTTCCAGCAACATCTGTATTTAAGGGGAAACTACAGCTATGGCACATTAATTCACTTTGTAATGAATGACTGAATGTCATTGCAGGCCATGAAATCACCAAGAGGGAAGTGTGTGTGTGTGTGTGTGTGTGTGTGTGTGTGTGTGTGTGTGTGTGTGTGTGTGTGTGTGTGCGTGCGTGCGTGCGTGTGTGTGTGTGTGTACCTGTGTGTGCCTGTGTGTGTGTAACACAATGATGCTTTTCCATCTGTTTGGCAAAAACAGTTCGTTTCTAACACTGGAATCATTGCTGTGCAGTAGCCAGAATGGGGAGGGATTCAAGATGGCCTAATGGTGATTGGAATGCCTTTTGAATGGAAAAAATGAAACAAAGATTGAGTGGACATTATGCCTCAGTTAAGGGTGCTTCACACAGTCATTAATCTCATTAAATTACAGAGAAACCAATAGAACAGAATCAAATGGGGCTAACAAAAAATTGTTGAGAATGCATACACTAGGATCTTCATACTTCCAAGATATACATCACACAAATGGAGACATATTGCCATAATAACAGGAGCTTTGTGAGGTAAAAGATGGACGCTACTACAACTGTTCAACAGAGAGTAACTGCATCTCAGTCACACATAACTATCATTATGCAATTAGTTTCTTCCTCTTTTGTTTGTGTTTTCTCAATGGTTGAAAGCAGACAAGGCTGTGGGGGGGTTTGTTTTGTTTTTTTCCTGTGCTAAGATCTGGTACAACTCAACTAAATCACTTTCTTCATTCTGGAATTAGAAAATCAATTAATTCAATGGAACTAACCATTTTTTTTCCGGGAAAAACGGGATGCTCTTTCCTGAGTAGCTGACTGAAGTCCAAGACCACTTGACACAAGGGGCTCTATTTTCGACCCCGCTGCTGGCAGGGCGCAGGCTGCGCACCATGGGCAGTGGTATTTTTGTGCAGCGCAGGCGGGCGCGCGCGTAGCACACTTGGTATTTTGGTAAACCGAGGGGCACAGAAGTGCGCCAGGATGGGCGTTGCGGCGCAGTAGGGGGAGGTGTCGGCATAATCAGCCAGCGGATTTAGATTTTCGGTCCATTTCGGTCCACGCCAGTGGCGTAAAAGTGCGCTGAAAGCTCGCCACCCCAGACCTGGTCAACTCTGTGCGCCAGTGGCGCACCGCTGGGCAAGTGGATTTTCGTAAACTGGCGGAGTCGTGCGCCCATGTCACCAATACCTCACAGGCAGGTTTCCACAGTGTCCGGCATTTCACTGCGATCAATAATTAGCAACAGCCACGATTCAATGCAACTATCTGAGTCAGCACATACAGTCAGACATAAATTTATATATTTTGATCAGTATCTCATCTGACCATGTCGCAAGCGCGTTCGACACGCGTAATGGTCACTCAACCTGACCAGAAACAGCCGTGGCGTTCTACAGAGCATATACTGCATCTATCTCAGAGTACTCAAGAGACAGAGAGAGACAGACACACGGAAAAAACGTAAGTGATGATCGTTGTACCCACGTCATTTCATTCCAAATACAAATGTTAACATTGTAATGCTTAATGTTATCTAAAAAGATAAAGTACATCATTGCTCTGAGGAGGAGGAGGAGGAGGAGGCCGAGGATTTACCATCTAAGGACCCCCTCCTGGGAGAAGTCTGGACATAGGCAAGTTTTCTGCGTGGGTGCAGTCATCCTCCAAACTTGCCATGCCCCTCGCCAGCGGTGTTTTTAAAGGTGAGGCGAGGAGCTGGTGTGATTGGTGAAGATTGGACTCAGCTGTGTCAAACCCACTCCACGCCTTGTCTCCTCCCTCTTTCTGAGTTGCGCCGCTGGGTGGGACTGAGATGAGAAGGGGCAGTAGTTGCACCACCACGCCCCATCGACGCAGCCGACCTGACTTTGCGCCGCGCATTCCGCCGCGCCGGCGGCGGAATCGAAAGTAGTGCCCCAGGACTGACAGTATGCTAATATGAATTCTGATCACTCAGTGATTCTCCACACATGACAATGTCAGTGGGCACACTGTAAAACCCAGGTAAATGGAGATTGCATGACAGTCAGACCGAGATTCTTCTCTCCTAAGTGGTAGCACTGCAAGATATGCTCTATAATGTAATAATTTTGGAGCTCTGCCCTGAAGATTTCAAACTAATGACAAATCTGTATGACAAATCGATTACTAAAACAATTCTGTCTTTCAATCTTCATGCCTGCGTGAGCCTAGGGGGATCAAAGGCTAATTACCAAAGAAGATAAGAAGCAGAGGAGACTTGAATGTCTTCCATCCCATAATTCACAAGGACAGAGGTACCTCGTAAAATGCATCCATAGAAATAAGCTATGTAAAGTTCTAACATGTAGTTAACCTCAGATTTGCTGCACAGCTGATTTTGTTTCCTCTGGACTGTGCCAGCTGCTTCCCTGTGTCTCCTGTCTTTGTTTAAAACTAAGCTCCTGGCTATAACTTCATTAGCAGTGATTTCACTGGGTAGGATGACACTGAGTGGTGTCAGTCTTCTCGTCTGATCCTTGGCAAGAAAAATGTTGTAAAATGTTTAACTAATCCCTTAATAGTACTTAATGCATACCTATCAGTATCTATCTCTATAAAAAACTGTTATTGTATATTACACAAATAATATCAATAATATAATATTACACATTATATTAATATTACATGAGCAATTGGTGCCACATATGAACTCCATGACTGACCAAGATAACAAAGAAAAAAGCCCAACCTGACACAAAAGTCAAGCCAACATGATAGAGATGACGCTCACTCTGCACCATTGTCGCTCCACTTGTCTCCTCCACAAGAATTCTTGCTTCATTCAGGAGAATGATCATCCTGTCTGCTCTGCTAAGTCTCCCTCTGCTTGACATCTCGACACGAGAAAAAGGATGTTCCTGTCTGTCTCGTCACATCACAGCCGTCTTGATTCAGATCCCTCCCATCCAACACTCTGTGATGCTTCTCTTTAGAGAGCTGCCGGGGGGGCACTAAGACTGATGGCTGCACGGTGTGCCATATGTAGCTTCACTAGGTAACACTTATTATACTTATACTAAAACTTATTGAAATATGCAAATACCAGCAAAAGCACAATAGAGTTACACCTGATCCTGTGTTAATTTTTTTTCTCTCTGAGAAGTGTTAATCATATAAATCATTGCTTTTTCATCAGTCTTTTTCTAAATATTCTGAGCAGTTCAGCAAGAGTCTTAAATTAAATCTCTAACATTGACTCCATATAAATGTAAAAATGTCAATAAAGGAGATATAAATAGATAGGGGGGTTCATAACCCACCTAAATATTTCAAAAGGGTCATTTGGACAATGAGGCAGAGAAAGAGAACTGAAGAGACTTGATCAATTGTCTGAGTTCTGCCTCTACAATTGGAATTGTGCTAATTGAAATGGCGTGGAGTCATTTACCATCCATAAAGGATGAACCACAGCACATTTTTTAAAAATAATTTATCGCAAAACGATAGAAATCTTCTTTCATCTCACAAATACCTTTCCTCTCCTGCCTGGACAATGATTGAGGCAGAGTTACTTGTTGGCTGTCTGAGAGGAGGCAGTGAGAAATGTTACAATGGCTGACCCATTCAGTTGATGGTTTTTAATGAAGACATGAACTGAAAACTCAATTATGCAGCCTGAGAATGGGGGAAAGGGATGAAAACTAAAAGGGAAATGACAACATTATAGCGGAAAAGTATTATTATTTTTTTTTTATAGTTGATAGTAATGCTTAAGGGCACAAATCGCCCCACAGACAGATACTGTATGTAGCATGCCAAAGGCTTTCATGAGTGTTTATGGTGGATTGCTGGATAAAGGTGCTTATGCTGAGCCTTCATCACATGACCACTCTTCCCTTAGTTTTTCTGTTTTTAGTGTAAAACTAATGACTGGAATGACTGGAAAAGGTTTCTCTGCAGATTTATAATGTGAAATAATAAGACATTATTTTAGAAAGATCAGTGACCACATCAAAATGGTATGGGATGGAGCAGCAGTAGGTGAAAGGGTTGGAGAAGGAACAGAAGAAGCATGTGCCTTAACGTAACAAGAGTGTAATCTGCAACCCAAGACCAAAGGCAAGAGCTTCATCTCGCCAATTTTCTTTTCAGGAGTGGAAATTACTCTGTGCCATACATAGCTGATTCATACAAATTAATGACCTGGGTTATTAATAGGCAGATATTCATATATTAAACACTATGAGTAAAGGCAGCTTTAATTATGCATCCTTTATAAAACCTGTTTAACTTCAGCACCTGTCGTGTAGGTGCAATTTCAAAATCAGTCAGATTCTTGAAAAAAGAGAGACTTAATATAGTAATTGTGCCTCCTTCTCCTTCTATAGAAAAAGACTTGGTTATTTATTTCTATGGGTTGGTTTAGCTACAGTGTCAGCCAAAGTAGGTCAAATAGTCTTCTCTTCATAGTGTTTACAGTGTAGATATTCTTTTGGCTTTACTATGGATACGGCATATTTACATAAATGCTATTCACATTTTACTGGACACTTTGGAGCCACTGTGTGAGTGAGAGTTCCTGCCCTGCCCCATCTGTTGTCCAAAGGGATTGCTGCATTGACAATGTCGTCACCTCTCCCCCAGGAGGATACCTAAGAGTGATTTGTGGTCCGGGAAGACTGATGAACTGCTATTGCCGCCCTGTTTCTTTGCAAAATCAATTTTACATGTAGGGGTGTTTTATGAATGATGGAGACCTCCTCAAATCATCCATACAGCTGCCCAAAGACACAGCTCTGGACCCCATAGCACCTACAAGGCAGGAATAAAGCAATCACTCTTCTCAACAGGGCCATATATTACACACCAACACCCACACATGAACACACCTACATGAATACACAGATAAACCAAAAAAACATGCACACAAACACCTCTATTTGTAGGAAATAAATGGAAACCTTAATCAGTGTCATTTTGCTGCCTTTCGAGTTTTAATCAGCAGCATTTTCAACACATAAAGCAGCAAAACTTAGCACATTACGGAAGATTAGTCCTTGGATTGGACAAAGCAGTGTTGAACAGGACTCTTAAACTGTATATTTGCACTCTGACACTGCACTGCATTCCACTGCTTTTCTGGACAAGCCCATGACTGTGTGTAAGCCAGTAAGAGTGATCTGATGATACTGAAGGATGGCTTGCAGCACACATCTGAAAGCTGAATAACATGAATAAGAGTAGCATACATAGGTGTCATGAGTCCTGCCTCCCACAGAAAGATTAAAAGCGAAAAGTGGAGCGCAATACTTGAGTGTTCTGGCTATGACATTGAAAGGCCCCTCCCCTTTTTTGCCAAAAGATTTCAATAGAAAACAGAAGCAGTTCATGCTTTTTAATCACAACTTTAAGATTGATTGGGCGAAAGTGTGTGAAAATCAATGCAGGCTGACAGACGTTTCACTTTTATGATAATCCAGGTGTCAAGAGCAAAGATACGTAGTCCCTAAAAAAATATACACACTGCCAGTATGAAATTGCATTTCCCAAAACAACTATATGCTTTAATTTTTTCTTCAGCTTCTTTAAGTACAATCTATTTCACACTTTCGTCATTGCAATAACATTATAGCACTAAAAGCAATATGCATTTCAATAATTATATGCATAGTGTCTCCATTTTTTATGATGTGCTAAACACCCAACCAGGTTGCAGTTGGTAGATGTTAGAGTTTTAATGCACAGAGTAAAGCAAGACAGATGCTGAGATAACTTCCATTTACAGTATAAGCCTAGGAGAGCCACAGTGCAGAGGCCATATAGTATTTATGGGTTAATCAATACAGTAGCTGGATGACACCTTGTCCCCACTGCTTTCTGTCATGATTCCGGCTCTCTAATTTTGAAACATCTGCTTTCTCTTCCTGCCTTCAGCTTTCTGCAAGATGGTTTCATTTGGCTATAAAAATGCCAGTCACTGGGTTACTTCTTGTTCCTGGGGGAGATCATGATGGGGGCAAGTCCATAGGATGAAATATATTCACATAGTCCTCTTAGAGACACTGCCAACCCCTGACATCCCATTTGAATTGTAATTTCATGTTGTTAAAGTGGCAGGGACCCAGCGTCTGTGAGCCTCTTAAAGACAAGGAGGCAGGAGTGGGTCCTGATCACAAAGGCCTTTAATTCTTGTTGTTAGGGTGAGGATTTTAGCATGTGCATGCACAAGTATGTGTGTGTGGAACAGAAAGAGGACAGTGTATAGTGTGTATATTGACATTTGTGCATAGTGTTTAAGATTTGTGTGAGTGAGCAGATTGCTGACACTGAGCTCTCTCTGTTGCATATGTGTATGTAATATGTATGTAATACTGAGCACATACAGCATGTTCTAGGGTATGTTTTTTTTTGCTGGCAGGGGTCAGCACACATTACATGTACGGGGGGAGGCCTGGGACCATCCTAGCCTACAAGACACTGCTTTCTTGTTTTTTGTTTTTAATCTAGGCAAGCGGTGCAAAAAAAGACCTCATTGGTCTTAACGCTTCCTTAAAGTGGCTCTGAATTCTGCCTAATGTAAACATACGGGAGAAGTGATGCTTTTATTGTTATGAACACTAACATTTAATTGCTCAGATTAAATCAGCGAGGAAAAGGTCTCAGGCATGTTTGCTTTTTGGGGCAGTGGTGAGATAGTTGCAAAACAAATTTTTGCACCAGTTTTAAAATATAGACACTACGAGAGCATGTTTTTCCCCAATACAAACATAATTGCAAAAAGAAAAAAAAAAAAAAAAAAAGTGACTAAAGCAGCGTATATAAAGACAATTGCTCTAGGTCTTGTGCTTTGTTTTACACATATAATGACCAGGCTCATTAAACTGCATATTCTATTTATTTGTTCCTAGGCCTACATAGCTGATATATCATAGCTTCATCGAGTACATTTTGCATACTGTTTTATTCATTTTGTATATATTAATACACATCCCTTCCTAATAACACTGTCCATCACACAATTTTTAAATAAAAATAGTGTCCTCCTACGTTGCTATTTTTTCATTCATTGCTAAAAACAAGTCAAATCTAATTATCATCACGAACCTGAACAACAGATAAAACTGTGATAAAATAAGTAAACAAATTAATTAATTACTAGATGAATTAATTAATATACCAACTAATTAATAAAATTGGAACAATTGGAATAAATAATACATAAATAATAAAATAGTATTTTGCATATTAAGACAAAGCCAAATGTGTTTTGTTACTCGAATATATTCAAATCACTTAAACATTTAAAGAGGCCAATGGTAATACTCACAAATAAATACAGCGTTATTACCGTGAAATATTAAACCTACAATGTGACAACGGTCAAATTCAATGATGTTGAGAGATGAGAGACATATTTTGACATTTTTAGAATATTATTCAGACTGTTGTTGGGTCCTATGGCCTGTGTGTAATAATCAACAAATAGCTATGAGCTGTGATTCATATGAAAAGCAGAGGTAGGAGG
The DNA here is from genome assembly GCA_037975065.1 of Chaetodon trifasciatus. NCBI lineage: Eukaryota > Metazoa > Chordata > Actinopteri > Chaetodontiformes > Chaetodontidae > Chaetodon > Chaetodon trifasciatus. The sequence goes on from JBBMOE010000002.1 coordinate 21,077,090, forward strand.
ACACTCGCCCCTCGTGTCCGCCCCTCTCTGAGAAGTAAAGAGTTAACTGAGCGGTGGGTTTGCCCATTCCTCTGCTGTAGGTGACGCGTTCATCTCTCTTATTCCTCAACTTTGCCTGTTGCCAGACCAGGCACCCGAGGTGGACTCTGGCTATCATCGCTGACGTTCTTAACGCGATCACACTACAACATTTCATCCCCCACCCCTCACACCTCCTTGCCTCGATCATTTATTTTTCCGCTGACTTTTCCCCCAGGCTGCCATTCCGTAACGATGATTTTTAGTTTTTATTTCCATCGGACTCCCCGACCGTGTGCAATCTACCACATGAAGGCGTAAATCTGGTTGCATGGAGGTGGATCTTCCCGGATACGGCGAGAGGGTGGATTAAATAAAAAAGAGAAGAGTTTCACGGAAATCCCCACAAATAAAAATGCCACGAAGGAAACAAGAAGCGCCCAGGCGCGCAGCAGGTACGTATATCCAACTATAATGTGCGTAAAAACAAGGTTTATTATCGTAAAATTGCGGATGTTTCCGTTGTTTTGTATAGCTCCCTACACAGTCACTGCATTTCCGTTTTCAATTTGTGTTTTTTTTCCGTCTCTCTTTCTAACGATGTGCTTTGTCACACTTGGCTGTTCTTGAGAGAGCTCATAAACACAGTTGTACACTTCGTATACAACACTGAGATTCTGTGGTTCTCCACGCTGGCAACTTCTATAGTACCATCGGATGAGTTGACTTCTGTAAACTTTCGCTTCGTATTGTTCCAAACGTGAATCCCTAATAGTTAACCGATCCTAACTATTATCTAAATTTGATCTGCGAGAGTAAACTCACTGGAAACATGTAGTGTTTTCTTGTTTGTGAGTGCCCGAGGCGTGCCATAAGGGATACATGAAGGCTTTGTGCGCATTTAATTCCAGCGGGTAACTCTTTAGCACAAGCGGGGGAGACAGCCCTACCTCTGAGCTTTTTTCTTTTCATGGGATAACATAAACAACATAAACAATTTGAGAGCAGACAATGGGACTTCGTAGGTTGGAAGGAGGCTTAATCGACAGTTGCCATGTCTGATTTGACGGTTGATTGATTGGCTGTCATGCGGCTTTGATCTGATCCTTCCCGATTTGCATCAGAAAATCACTTCTCTCCATGTGCTGCAGGCCCCTGACGTCACTTTTAAACCACTTTGAAAGGCCCTGTGTAGTCTCTCTCTCTATCTCTCTCCCTCTCTCTCCCTCTCTCTCTGTCTGTCTCTCTCTCACTCTCACACACATACATACTACACACTTTCTGATGGCCAACTGACTCAAAGTGTGAGTGTGTGTATGTGCTTGTGGAGGGGGACATCATACTCCTATGTACACATGTTCACTTATTCACTTTGAACACACACACACAGACACACACACACACACACACACACACACACGCACACAGTCGGTAGAGGAGGCAGAAAAAGTGGGTTAGAGGTTGTAAAAAGAGCCATGTGCTATGTAATGGAGGGGAGGAATGGGTTTGCTCTGTCAAACTGGGCCGTCACAATGGCTTTGTTTCATGTTTGATTTAATTGTCTCTCTCCTGACAGGCCCATTCATCAATGGCTTTAATGGTCAATCAGAGACAGGCTGAGTGAGTGCTCCCATTCTTTTTACCCATAAGCTGGCCTGGGCTTTTATTTCATCAAAATGCCCAGCCTAATGTACATGCTCACTGGCTTAGTGAGTGGCCGCGGGGAGCACATAAAGAATGACTGAAAGCTTTCTGATTTCAGATTAGTGAGAAGGATGGTCTCCTCCTCTTCTCTCTACTCTCTCTTCCTTGCTACAAGGCTGTTTCTCTGTTGACAAAAGGGAATAAAGGCTGTAATATAGATCGTTTTGTGTTTTTGGAAAACAACTTTTTTCCTCCTGAAACCATGCTTCTTTGTTCATTCATTCATCTATTCTTCTTTCTTCATTTTTCATGCTCCCCTTCTACCCCTGTCAGTCAGCCCGTGCAGCTGCAAGTTATAAAGTTGTCAACTGTTCAGTGGCACACAAAGGGTGATGATGAATTGATTGCAGCACAGAGCTTGGTGATAGAGAGAGCAAAGAAAAGGATGACAGATGATGAGCCTTGATTAGGGACTTAGGGGGAGAGTCAGCCCACTGCAACCTTGAGACTTGCATGAAACCCCCCCCCACCACCACCCCAATCCACACATATATACATGCATGTGTGTGCACACCCACTCACATACACACACCACTTTGCTCTCTCATTGTCTCTCCACCACACACTCTCTCTGCTTCTACCTCTTTCCTTCCTTCCTCCGTCTTAGAGAGATTCTCTTTGCACTGAAGAAAACTTGTTTTGCCTGCTTCATTAGCATTGGTCCAGTTAGCCATGAGGCTGATGGAGTCCTGACAGTTCCTGTGATTGGAGATGACAAGCTCAGGGTGCCCAGCCCAGTGAGGTTTGCCACCACTTTGATGTAATCAACTTGATATTACACAGAGCCTCTTGCCTTAAGTTGTGCTGTAATTCAATTTTCCGCTACAGGTGACAAATGGGCCTGCCTACCTAGGTCAGGTCTGAATGCTGTTAACTGTGAGAGCAGCTGGTGAACAAACATGCGAAAGAGACACTCCTAGCTGTAGAAATACAGGCTTCCTTCCTTTGTGGTGGTTGGCCATCAACTCTGCCAAAGCCTGGGGCCTGAATCTGTTGAAATGGCTGCAGAAATTTAAAATAGTCCACTGACTTAACATGAAGTCAACATCGGCTTTACAACATCTGGGCAAAGATGTGGCTATTTCACTGAAATGTCTAACCTGTACAGTATGTCTGCAGAATGGTTGTCAGTGTGTTTACAGTGTTCAGAGTGTTGCATGTGTCAGTGCACAGTTCTCTGTCATAATCTACTCTCTGGCAATGGGTGTATAAGTGTGTATCAGAGTCCAACACGGAGGGAGAGTGGTGGGGAGGTTAGTCTGGTTTGGACCAGGCTCCACAGCAACAGTGTTCACTTTCTGCAGTGTCAGGATTATAGCTGCCAGACTGGCAGCCATCACTCATGTCTGTCTCAGAGAGTGTGTGTGTGCTCAAATCAGTGAGCATGCACTTTGTCATTTGTTGGGTTTGAATGTGTGTGTGGTTTTGCTTGTGAAATTGATGAAAGGAATTGTAACTGTAAACTATCTACTGGGGTTTGGCCATACAGTAATTCACTGAACTGTTGCTCAGGTTCTTCCTCTCTTTCAGCTCTCTGAATCTTTTGAATCAAGGAACACAGCATATTGCACACAATATGTGTTACTGCTAGTGAAGATGTGAGCATTTGCAGCACACATTGGAAACACATGCACACGTGGTTGTAAAAGCAGTAAGTGAAATGAAGTAAGCTGTTTTTATGTCTGCCTTCCTGTTGTTTATGTGTGAAAAGAATACCTGTACAGAGACACTGGAGGACGTAATTATTCAACAAGCATATGGACTGACAGCATTTGCAAACTTTAAAAACAATATAGTAATGTTTCCCACAGGTGTTGACAGATAACTTGTTGTTTGTGCTATAAGCCTTGACTGATTAACCTGCCTTTGTAGTGATAGCGGTGGCACGGTGGCGCAGCAGGTAGTGCGCGTGCCTCACAGCAAGAAGGTCACCGGTTCGATCCCCGGGTCAGATGGGGCCTTTCTGTGTGTATTTTGCATGTTCTTCCCGTACATGCGTGGGTTCTCTCCGGGAACTCCGGCTTCCTCCCACAGACCAAAAACATGCTCATTAGGTTAATTGGTGACTCTAAATTGTCCCTAGGTGTGAGCGTGAGAGTGAATGTGTGTATGTGTGTTGCCCTGCAGTCGGCTGGCGACCGGCTCAGGGTGTACCCTGCCTCTCGCCCGTTGACAGCTGGGATAGGCTCCAGCCCCCCCCCCAACCCCAAAAGGGATAATCGGGGTATAGAATGAATGAATGAATGTAATGATAGCAATGCCCCCTGCTGGCAGCAAGTCGATGACAAAGAGAGTGTAAGAGAAGAGTCAAAGAAAGCAGAAGGTTAGGAAGAGGAGGAGGTGCTGGTGTCGGGGATGATGATGAGAGGAAGAGCTGGGGCAGTGGAATCAGAGACTGTTAGGTGATGAGATGGTGCACTTAAGAGTAATTTTCTGTATCACAGAGGTGTCACCACTGACCTGCTCATTTAGGAGACTTGCAGCAGAATCTAGTCACTCCAATGGGAGAGATGGACATGACCACAGATTATGACTGATTCTTTTGACCAGTAGTCACCGATGTAAATATTGGATGCATTTATCACCAACAACTTATTTTCTAAACATTCTTACGCTAAAATTACATTTTTCAGACATACAAATCAGGAGTTCAAGACCTTTCTCTCTTTCTCTGCAACATATTTTTGTAAGATCTAGAGTAGGCACATTGTGCTAGCAGATATAAACAAGCAGTAAAATAAAGCATCACATAAACATTTGTACTGCACAAACATTAAATTTGTACTGCAACTACAGTTGAATTGTTTTGTCATGGACAAACAATAGTCTCTCAGTAATTTGGCAGTGTTAAAAAATGGGAGGGGGGTGACAGCACCCAGTTAGGAGACAGAAATTGTATACCATTTCGTATCATTGGCATAGCTTGTTAATCTTATGTTAAGCATAATTTGGTGAAAATGGACCCTCTCTTATTAACACACACTTGACAGATGTTAAGCCATAGGGCTGGGCTCCAGGAGAGAAAGAGCAGTGCTGTAGTATTGTCACAAATAGAAAAGCATTTGCCTTTCAGCTCTCAATGTGCTTTCAGCTGAGGTTTCTCACCAGGACTGCTGTCTGGAAACTGAGGAGTCTTTGTAAAGATAGTCCCACTACTGTTGTGATAGATGCAGCTGCACTGTGGGACAGCCTGGATCCTTCCAACCCCACCACCTCGCACCCACCCTTTCTCTCTCTGTCTCCCACTCCTCACAGAGGTAGTGAGCATCAGAACCTATGTTCTCTTTTTTGGGAAACTGAGCTGCACTGGTCTTCTAGGGTCCTGAAACCTAATCCAGGAGGAGAATAGCCCGGCCAGAGAGCCGATTTCCTTCTCAACATAGTCATTTATCACCGACCTACCCTTCGCTTCTGACACGGTGACATGTGTCATTTATCAAACAGGCTTTACCAGACACACAAAGAAGAGAGGTGTATAGGGGGCAGAGAGGAAGAGAAAGAGAGTAAAGGAGGGGGAAACAAGACAGAGTAGATTGAGAGAAACAAAGAGAAGGAGAGGAATTGAGAATGAGGTGCAGATTCAGTGGAGAGAGACAGAGGAATGAACCGACTGTGTGTGTGTGTGTGTGTGAGTGTGTGAGAGTGTGTGAGAGTGTGTGTGTGTGTGTGAGAGAGAGAGAGAGAGTTTTTCCAGGAAAGAGTGAGTTTTTCTGGAACCCTTAAGGAGACGCTGTTTGGGAGGGGAGATTTTTTCGAGATGACATGTAGGATTGAGTTACACCGAGTTGTGTTTTGATGAGTGACTGTGTGCTCTTCCATGACAAATCTCGATATGTCTGAACGAAGGAAAGAAAATATACTTTCTAAGTACACAAGTCCGACAAGGTGCTACATACGCATAATATATATGCATGAAAAACACACGTATGAGAACTGTAAAGGTGTGCGGGTGTGTGTGCATGTGTGCACACATGTGACCATATGGTGTCAATGTTTAATGCCGTGTGTGTGTGTGTGTGTGTGTGTGTGTGTGTGTGTGTGTGTGTGTGTGTGTGTGCGTGCATGTGTGTGTGTGTGTGTACGTGCTGCTCCCTGATGAGCAGGTCTGACAGGTACCGCTCATTCAGCAGCCTGGCTTTTAAATGAACCCAAGCTGCTTTCCTCTCCTGTGGCCCTAACAGGCTCTCTCCAAGATGGATGCTTCTTTAAACATCAGATTAATGATGGATGCCAGGCTTATAGTTCTATTTATCATGAAGAATATTATTTAGGCCAGCCGTGTTTGGTTGTAACTGGAGAGCCAGGACGAGAAGAAACAGGGTGGAAAGCCGTAGATACTCACTGTGTGATGGATGGCTGAGTGCTCTCTTTGAGTGTTACTAGACACCAGTGCTGCAGCAGTAGGTTATAATCAGATAGCCCACGGATGTTTATTCTACAACTACACTACCCAGATTGCCTTGCCTGAAGGGTTGCTTCATGCAAGGTGTGGTCTATCATTATTATAATCTTTAGAAAGATAGCAGAATAATGAAAAACTTGGGATATGTAGTTATTGTATTGCAAAATAATATATATACAAAACAAAATTATCGATTCGATCTAATCTAACTTTCATGACTTAGTCTCAATCACAAACCCAAAAAATCTTAACTTTCATGATTAGTTTCAATTTGGCTTTGCAAGGAAGAGTCGCTAGCCTAGCATCATCCCCTAAAATCATGAATGGAAGAGTACAGGGAGGGGACAAGGCAAGGCCAGCTCTGCCACTGCTACAGATAAGTGAAAAAATAACCTTTTTTGTCCTCTTCTTGTTCCCCCTCTCTTTCTCTCCCTCCTTTCTACTATGATTTATGATGGCCATCAATCTTAAGGCTGCGTCCATCACCTCCTCATTGCTAGGCAATCATGGCAGCAGCTGTGCTTTGTGAGAGGGTTTGGTCTTCCTAATCCGAAGCCCCCGACTTCATTCCCTTCACCGCTAACTGATCCCTAATTCTCAACTGTAGCCCTAGTTTGAGCTCCTGATGCATTGTCAGGTCTTCAGATTTACAGTGGGCTTGATTTTAGACCTTTCCTGGATTTTAGAACTACAGGAACCTTTAAAACCCAGCCTTAATTTCAAACCACCAGTAATACAGGTTTTAGCACAAACTTAGAATTGTGTCTTTTAGCTTGTAGCATCATAGTTTTAGTCACAATTCCTATTTGTCATGATAACTTTTTTTTTTTTTTTTTTTTTTTACATTTTGTGAGTGGTAATGACACGACAACACCTGTCCATTCTAACTTGACACAGGCATGACATTATATAAGATAAGAGGAAAGAAAAAAAAAAACATGAGCAAATCAGGCAGGTAAACAGATTCAGTTTAATCTATACTCAATTGGAGGTTAAAATAGATATGGAAAATCCATTAACTGGGAGCACTAAAATCTGGCTGTATCGATGACCTTGACAACAACCTCACAGAGGTTAAATACCTGGGACTTCCCACTAGTCATTTACAGCTGAAGAAGCCACTTGGATGAGAGGTGATTTTGAAGTATCTACAACCAAGTCCAGTTGCCCTAGATTCAACCCTCCTTGGACATCCATTTACCAAACTGATCATTGTAAACTTACACCACTTTGACCCACTGTACTTACTGTCTGAGCACATGCAGTTATGCAATGCAGTTGACAACTAGTAGTGCAACCAGTGTTTGTGCTATGTGGTCTAAAGTTGTATTTTATTGTGAGTAAAATGTTGCATTTTTGACAAAAAACAACAACAATATATACTACAACACATGGAAATCACTGCGCGCACACACAGAATAGCACTCCATAATACATTGACACTGCTTTTTCAGGTTTAGTGAACAGCTTCTATTTTCCATTCTCACATATTTTACACATGCCTGTGAAAATGTAAAGTTTCACAACCTATTTATTGAATGGCCAGTTGAAAATTTCTTTTTAAAGGCTGAATGTAAAAATAAAAAATGCTTATGCTGCCAACATAAGCGGCAGAACATTCCTGTTGGAGTAAAATGGCATTATTGATCATTGCTCTTACAATGGAAATACACTGAATTTATTTATTATTTTATTTTTTATTTATTTAACAGAAATATAGATATGTATATTATGCAAAAAAATAAGAAAGGAAAAAAAAGGTTCATCAACACTCACCATTATCAGTGTGGTAGAGCCATGAGTGGAACCGGCTATTTTTTTCAACCCATTTAGGGTCCCAGCCTGATAGCCTGTGCTTCCCTTTAGGTTTTTCTCCTGTACTCTCATCTCTCTCTCCTGCACCATCACTTTGCTCCCCTGCTCCTTCACTCGGCTCTCCCCCGCTGTACTGTGCTCTCCTTCACTTTGTTTCACTGCTCCTCCCTGTCTAATGTTACTTGTCTTATACGATTACATAAAACATTAGCATTAGATAATTTACACTCACATCACATCTGATTACAAGTGTGGACACAATTTTTTACCTAACCATCATCATTTATGTGTCAGTAAAAGGCTAATGATACCTGACTAGTAGTGATGGGAATGGCTCTTTTAAGAGAGCTGGATCTCACGGCTCAGCTCTCATAAAAGAGCCGGCTCTTTCGGCTCCCAAGTGGCTCCTCAGATTTTTTGTTGCTTAATTTATTACCAAAATAATGTAAAATTTTGTGTAAAATTAATTACTAATGCACAAACCATACTTTATATCAAATTTTACTGCATTTCCTGTGGTCACTCATTTTCTCATGTTTCCAGCGTTTTGTCTGTCACGGCTGTGTGTGTGTGTGTGTGTGTGTGTGTGTGTGTGTGTGTGTGTGTGTGTGTGTGTGCTGTGTGTGTGTGCACGTGCACTGTGTCTGTATCCCCCACTCCTCCCCCTCCTGCTCAGTGCATACACACTGAAGCCACCACACATCATGTAGTTGACCAATCACGTGCAGCTTGAATGGAAAAAAAGTGAGAGAAAAAAAACAAAAACAAAAACAACCCCAAAACGGCTCCCACTCCGGCTCCCAGGCAGGAGCCGGCTCCGATCGTTCACTTGAAAGAGCCGTCACATCACTACTTACTAGCGTCATCTTCATCAGCTGTCTTTTCTCTTCTTAGAGAAATATTTGAACAAGCTCATCTGAAAATGCAGTCAGCAGTTACATCATGGCGTGCAGATATTAGCTTAATGCTATCAATTAGTTTACTCACGTTAGCGACACTGAGTTGGCACTGGGCCCAATTAACTTAAGCTACCGATATGTTACATAATGGTAGCTGGCCATCAATATTTTGCAAAAGTCTATTTAACTTGTAAAATCTATTATGAGTTATTTTAAGCTAATAAATCTACCTTTTCTTCGGTATGTTGCTGCCCTATTTTCCAAGACGACACTCCTCTGACTTTCTGACCTGATGCCTGGGTGCTTGACGTGATGCCACTTTCAAGACCGTGCTCTCGTGAGTAATTAACGTCAGACTCTGCTGTGAAGGTGGAAGGTGGTGTATTTGCGACAATAAAAAAGAAAAAAAAAAGGAATTTGAAGGAGTGGCGGCTAGGATTTAGGAATGGCGGCCCGCCACTCCTAAATGAATCTAGAGGAAACACTGAGATGAAACTAGGTCAATGTAGAATGTACAGCTTGTTCTCTTGTTAGACATAGTATCAGGAGGCCTTTATGAGTTTGTGGCTCATCTCATGTCAGATAAACAATATGCATTTTCAGGCCTTAAGGGTCTGTATGTGCAGCTGGCAGCTTTGAAGTTCACTCAAAAACATGTCTCGTTTCTCTCTATCTTTCTCTCAGCCCTACTGTCTGTGTTTGTCTCTCTCTCTCTCTCTTTCTATGATTTTTATTGACAAAGTGCAGCCCAAAGCTTTGCCTGGGGCCAGAATGATCACTCTGTTTTTCCCAATTTCCATGTCACACATCCTGCAATACAGTGTATTCACAATGCCATCAGGGGGTTGAGAACACACAAATAAAAACTGACAAAGACATCTATGATCACTGGTGACACAACAGTGTGTATAAGCTTAATGTAGTTAGAGAGTGATGTATTAAAAACCTACAAAATAAGTAACACAAGATAGCCCACTCTGGTCAGATCTGAAGAAGTGAATTACGGCAGGACGACAGGAATTTTTTTGAGGGGCCACAGGTCACCTGTTACATTTTTTCGTGCAGGGCTACCTGTAAAGATAAAAGGGAAAGCAGTTTGATTCAATATGATGCTTTGACAAATGTATACAACATGAAAGCATTTTAGGTGTTTTACTAATTTGCTGCTATTTTGACGGAATGGGGCTGTTTTGGACTGAATTATTTTAATCTTATTTAAAGAGTTTTAGCCTGCTGGGAAACTTGAGAGAGTGAGTGGAAGTCGATGCTTTTTTGGGTTTGTGATTGAGACTAAGGTGACTTGCTGTCCTGTAGTGTTCTAGAGTTGTTTCCCATCAGTAAGAGCCCTCTGCTTAGGGGCCGTGTTGGCTAAAGACACCATAGTTCAGTTAAAATACTGGAATACAAGAAGCACTGTCATGTTGTGACACAGTTTAACTCTCTCCTCCCGGGGCCCGATCACCAGCTGACTAACTATCTCAACCAACATGTGATCAAAGGTCTTGGCAACTATGTATAACCCCCTTTCCTCTGTTCTTCAACTGGATATCATTAAAATTATTAGTTTATAATTATTAACAGAATTATAAACTTTACTTGCAGAACTTATTAAACCACTAAAAACACACACAAACAAATCTCTGTGCTTTGTTTTTTCCTGTTGCTTAATTTTTCTGTTGTCTTTGAACAAGGCCATAAAAAGCATTTGTAATCTTTACATTAAGGACCACCCATACAGACACTTTCCTCTTTTCTCCCTCTATCTCAGTTGTATCTTTGTGCACAGTACAGCTCTCTATATGTATAGTGCTTAAGTTAGATAAAGATGCAATCAAGCTACCAAACTCATATAAACATTCCATTTGCATTAGTTGTTGTGTTTTCTTAAAATTCCTCATAAGATGTTCTGTATTCTTGTTCTTCAAATCTATGTGATGATTAGAAATGTACACACTGAATTTACATTACATTGTTTATGAATTAAGTACAGTTTTATAGAGTATATTTCACACAATAGCAGCTCCATGTGATTTTGAATCAGTCCTCTTTTCACCTTCTTTGCACAGTGACATGTTGCACTCATGACAACCTCACAAATGACACACCCGTTTTATATCACAATGCCTGCAAGGTTGGCCCTGTTTCATCGGCAAGGCAGTCATTTGAGTATGAGGATCATAAATAGGTAGAGTTTTTAAAGACACATGCTGTTTATCCTACCGCTGTTGGGTGTGATCTGGCTCCCTTACTGTTTTCCCAGCTGTGGAGACCAGACCAGGAATATACACTTTGATCATCAAGGGATGGATTCAAGAAAAGGGACAGTACTCAGTAACAGCTTGATGAAGAGGTTTTGGATTGTGCTTTCACAAATTCACATTCAAATGTATTCGCTTACTCAAGCTGTGATAATCCTGCAAAGAAAGTGGTGCAAATATTTCTATTTGAGAAATTTCATTTGCTTTTATGGGTCATCTTATCATCACTCTTGAGACCAATGTAAAATGCATTGTCAAAAACAGACAGTAATACTTAAGGAGAAATAAGCCATGGAACAGAGAGAGACATGGAGAGGCTCTGATTCAGAGGCAGCCACAGCATCGTCCTGCTTAAACCTCTCTTGCCTATGAGCCCTTGGAGTCTTACAAAGTGATGCCAGAGGGTCCTGACCCACTGTATGCATGTGATGAGTTGTAAGTGAGAATGTGTTGTTTTTTTCCCGATCTTCAGAAAAGCACTGCAGTATTTTTATCAGATGATCTCTCCCTCATCATCCACTGCCATTACGTTTATGAAAATTATAATGTCACTGCCTTTCCTCAACGCTTATACCTGCATGTACAAGCGTGATTGTGTGTGAAAGATGGGGGTTGAGCTGGTGTCATAGCTGACCGACCACCACGTATTTATTTAATTATGCTGGAGGTGCTTTGAGACTGTGTATCTTAAGGTGAAATTTGTGTTTCTGCACGTGTGAGACATAATGACTGCAGCTTGTATGTTTGTGTGAATGTTTTATTGCTGTTTCTGTGTAAGCCATGACTGAGATGTGGATTGTTGAGTGCATCTTCTACCATTCTCATAATAAGAAAGAGTGTGTGCTCTACAGGAACACGCGCAGGCTCTCTTTTTCTCTCGGCACCATATGCTTAGATATTAGTTAAAACTGCATCCAAGAGTATTGTTTTAATCATAATCCTTCTCTCTTTTTAATTTTAAGATGGCCTCTGTACTCATGTCACCTTTTATTAGCTTGATAAATCACCTCTGTTGTCAGTCAAGCCAGGGAGAATAATTGGATGTGGTTGTCACCGCGTGTGATGGACTATCAGTCATTGGGGATTAAATTAACAGATAGTGCTTAGACATAATTGTTTTTGTTTAGCATTTTAAATTGCCTGGGAGAACAGCTGGACTCTGTATGCTTTTTAGCCAGTCCTTTTGGACTTCTTTCCTGTTCCCTGTGCCATCTAAGCTTAATGGCAACTGAACAATAACATTTAGTGCCGCAGCTCTAGTAGTATGAAATGTGAAACATGTTCTACCGAGTAATGGGACAGCCTGGGGAGGCTTATGAATGCGATAACATGACATGAAATTAGATATAGGAGTGGTGGCATTGGCAAGCTATTTCATCAGCTTGAGTTTGTGAAGAAATATGTTGAATATTTTCTTTATTGAAGAGAATGGTGACCTGACAATTCTATCAAGCAGTGTGCCAGGTTCAACTTATGCAAGCTGACATCTGTGCCCAGCTAGTCAGGACATAAACACATTAACTAGCTCATCTTGGCTTTATTTCCTCTTTAAAATGAGAATCTGACTTGAATACCTTCTAGACGTGAAGCGGAAAGTAAAGCTAAAGGAAGGAGGGCGTGAGCAGTGGTAGCAGTGAGATATCTCCCTTGTGTGTTTGCTCGAGCGTGAGTACCTAGTCTGCTTCTCCACCCTCCCTCCCTCCCCTCCACATTCGCATTATCATAATTGCATCCAGAACATGAGGGGCCAGGGAAGTGATCATGTCATTTTATTTACACCCTGCTTTGCCCTTTTTACAAACGACATGTCACTGACTGCCAAGCGGACTGGGGCCTGACGACATCTTTTGATCAGGGCTGTCTGGGCCTATCAGTGGAAAACGACAGGTAATGGATACCCAGTGACAAACCAAATCTTCAGGAGGACAGAGAGTGGGCTGCACCTGCCAGGTCTCCATTAGGTTGGCCTCTCAGTGGGGCTGTTTGCTGACTGTGCCCTCAGGGTTCAAATCAGATGAGCACCAGCTTCATGGCCGCCAAGAGATTAGCTGTAAGCACTGGAAAAGAGAATTATTTCAGCTATGACATTTTTGTTTAGACTGGACGTGTATGCATGGGGTGGTGGGGAGAATGAGGGATTTAGTCACTGTGTGTGTGTGTGTGTGTGTGTGTGTGTGTGTGTGTGTGTGTGTGTGTGTGTGTGTGTGTGTGTGTGTGTGTGTGTATGTATGTGTATGTGCCTGTTTATGTCTATGTCTAACTATATCTACAGCTTCTTTCTGTGGTGTTTGTGTTTGTTTACAATATTGTCCAAATGGGCTCAGACCTGTCTATATGCCTTCCACTATTTTAAGAGATAATTTGTTTTCCTTAAATTGAGTGGTTTTGTGATTGAAGTGGTCAGGAAATACAGAGGGGGCATAGTGACACTATGCAGAAGGGGCTCACAATAAAATTCTGACATCCTTTTCTTGAAATTCTCAAGATATGCTGTTTATCTGATGCACATGCATGTGTATGTAATCAGAGAAGAGGCAGATGAACAGGCGTCAGACATATTAACTGACAGATGGAGTTTGATCCAACTCATTTATTACCCCAGAGGAAAATGCCACAGTGAGATTGGGCTTCATTAATTTCAGATTTAGTTTTCATTTCAAGCTGTTGCGCCCTGAGATAAATAAAATGGTGCATTATGTTTTTGCCAAGATATTTCTTTTTTATTTTCCTCCAACAGGAGTGAAAAGTGGGGAGGCGTAAGTTCGGTGGCTGGGGTGGTATATAAATACAAGCTCGCCTAGAGGAAAATAACACCTCAACGGTTGATGAGGTGAAATGAGATGACTGTAATTTCTCAGCTCAGCTTTAAAGGCTCCTACACAGATGGCTCATTTATCCCTGAGAGTCCTCGGGCGCACATAGCAGGGAAACTTTTTCTTTAGTTATTCTAAAATAGCCTGTTCACTGTCTGCAATTTAACTCATCTCTTTCTTTCTCTCTTTGTCTCCATTCTCCTTGCAGCCTATTCTCCTGAGGAACTGATAGAGCACATTGTGGAGGATGAGGAGACAGATGCAGACAACCTGCCCTTAGCCCCTCAGAATGACCTTCCAATTAAAGATGAGTTTGTGGAGCAAAGCGTAGGGCCTGCCAAGGAGCAAGAATGTGACCAAGAATCAGCTGGGGCAGCAGAGGTCTCAGGAGAAGAGATGGACAGTGAGTCACATGTAAGTGATACCAGTGACCGTCTCTCAGACTTTGAGAGCCCCTCTAGGAAAGCAGAGGGCAACTTAGTCACAGCACCTCTGAATGGTGGCACTAAAACATCTCCCATAAGTATGGACACCTTAGAGCAAATGAAGGCTATCTACTCAAACTTCCTGAGCAGTCCCTGGTCACCGCTGAACTTTAATTCTGCTCCACCACAGGCACAATCCTTGGCTTCTACAGAGAAGCCAGCTCGTAGCAACAGCACTAGTAGTAGTAGTAGCTGCAGCAGCAGTAGCTATGACTGGCACCAGTCTGCAGTGGCAAAGACACTACAACAGCATCCTCCCCAGAGCCGGCACTTCTCTCAGTCTGAGCCCAGCCTCTTTAGCACAGTCCAGCTACAGAGGCAAAACCCAAAGCTGTTTGGTTCAATCTTCACTGGGGCCAGTAAATTCCGCTGTAAGGGCTGTAGTGCTGCTTATGACACACTGGTGGAGCTCACAGTTCACATGAATGATACAGGTCACTACCGTGATGACAACCAAGACAGGGCAGGCAGTGGTGGAAAGCGCTGGTCTAAACCACGTAAGCGGTCCCTGTTGGAAATGGAGGGGAAGGAGGATGCCCAGAAAGTTCTGAAGTGCATGTACTGTGGCCACTCCTTTGAATCCCTTCAGGACCTTAGTGTCCACATGATCAAGACCAAACACTACCAGAAAGTGCCTCTGAAGGAGCCCATGTCCTCTGTGGCAACCAAACTCATGTCTTCTAAGAAAACGGGACTTGTGGGGTTAGACCTCACTGCCTTACCACATTCTAGAGAAAGAACTCCCAAAGCTAAGCATCCACAGACAGACCTGTGTGTACCCTCACAGAAAGCCTCCTCCAGCCCCTACACCACCTCTAATACTCAGTCTGGCCACCAGAATGGTGCGAGCTATGCTTGGCAATTTGAATCCAACAAATTCCAGATACTTAAATGTATGGACTGTGGAAGTTCCCATAATACACTACAAGAGCTGAGAACCCACATGATGCTGACAGGACACTTCCTGAGGTACAGCTCTGCAGGAAAGAAAATCAAAACACTTCCTGAGGTCACTCCCCCCAATCCTGTGAGGGTTGCCATACCTAATGAGCAGAAGGTCCAGTCTGTCCCACTTGCACCGTCCACCTTCTCTCCTCTGCCTCCGCAAACTACCACAACTCCCCCCATTATCTCCTCTCCACTTAAAGAGATCAAAAAGGAGGAGAGTGAGGAGGAGTGCACTAAACAAGAGGCTCTAGAAAACGAGAAGCCAGTTGCAGTTTTAGTTAGGAAGGAGGAGGATGCTGAGAAGGAGGAAAAATATGACATCTCAATGTATAACTATCTTACGGAGGAGGACCTGAAAGAGAGCCCTAAAGGGGGCTTTGATATTCTCAAATCACTGGAAAACACTGTGACATCAGCCATCAATAAGGCACAGAGTGGGAATCCTAGCTGGGGGGGATACCCTAGCATCCATGCAGCCTACCAGTTCCCCAGTGCCCTCAAGCTACAACATGGCAGTATGGAAAAGAATTCCCCAATGAAGTTCTTGTTCAGTGTAAGGGATGGCACATTGTCCTCCCTTGTCAAGAACCAACCCCTTATTTCCCCACCGCTTAGTCAGTCCTCCCCCTTCCCCAGCAACAGTTTCCAAGCAATGGAGGATTTAGTGAAAAAAGTGACTGAGAAAGTAGCAAAAGTAGAGCAAAGGGTAAAGCAGTTGTCTCCTAAGATGGAGAATCATCTCTCTCCCTATAGTAGTGAGGCTGGAGAATCACATAAAGGAGGAGATGCTGACTCACCTCGGGAATGGAGGGCAGTCACCCCAGCCAATAGTGAAGGGGGAAGCAATAGCGACAGAGCATCCCCAGCAACAGAACTGACAGAAGCAGTCAAATTCCCAATTGCCTCTACACTGAGATGCAGTACCCCCATTAGTACTGCTCATACTCCTCCAGAGCAGCCCTTTGTCAACCCTCTAAGTGCTCTTCAGTCAGTAATGAACATTCATTTGGGGAAAACAGCCAAACCCACCTTGTCAAACCAAGATCCCCTGAGCCTGCTCTCCAGTCTTAACCAGAGCATGGCTGAGAGGGCTGCTGTGGCTTCTCCTCCAGCACAGACCAAAAAGCAAGAAAGTGTAGTTGATAATAGTTTTTGCCAGCCCAGTGATGACCAGCCCATGGACCTCACAAAAGGGAAAAGCAATAAAGGAGGCTCTGTTGGCTCAGCCCCCCTAACCCCTTCATCCACAGCCTCCTATATCTCCCCTTCCTCCCTTGCTACTCCAGTAAAGCTGGCAGTGGTTTCTCCCTACATATCCAGCAGTCCTCTGCATGAAAACGCATTGTCAGATATCTCAGACATGTTGAGAAACCTGACACAGTCCCACCATGTACCAAAGCCTCCCTCACGGTCCTGCCTCACAGATAAAACTGAGATTGTGGGCTCAACTGATAACGATGACGATGCGTCCCCGCATGGCCAAAAACGAAAAGGTCGCCATTCTAACTGGAACCCCCAGCACCTCCTCCTTCTGCAGGCCCATTTTGCCTCAAGCTTGAGGCTGACATCAGAGGCAAAATACATCATCAGTGACCTCAGCCCACAGGAAAGAGTGCATGTGTCTCGTTTCACAGGCCTCTCCCTAACCACCATCAGCCACTGGCTGGCTAATGTTAAGTACCAGCTAAGGAGAACTGGTAGAACCAAGTTCCTCAAGAACCTGGACTCTGGTCAACCAATTTTCTTCTGCAGTGACTGTGCCTCACAGATCCGAACCCCAGCAGCGTACGTATGCCACCTGGAAGCCCACTTAGGGTTCAGAGTAAGGGACCTGGGTAAGCTGTCCCCCAAACAGACTTTCAGGGACTCCCACATCCTCACTGACAAACTAGTTCCCGTTGAGTCCTACCTTTCTTCTCAGTCACAAGATGACTGCAGTATTAATGGTGCAGTGTACAGCTGCCAACTCTGTGTGCGTAAATTTGCCACTAAGCACGCCGCCAAGCTTCACCTCAGCAAGAGCCACGGGAAGTCTCCTGAGGACCATCTGCTATATGTGTGTGAACTAGAGAAACATTGAATTACTCAGCAGTGGTTATACTGGAAAACACTTATAGAATGGCTGTCATGAAACATAAAAAGAGAGCATTTAATAAAAGATGGTATGAACGACTGTTTAAAATGTTAGCACAAGGTGTTTACATCTCCTCAGCCTATAAACATTTCTAATTTCTCTGTGTTTAAAGACATTTATTTCACATCAATATATATTGCAGGTCAAAGATAATTAGCTTGATTTATTGTCAGGTTTGTTTTCTCCCTCATTCTATGTACACCTTTGGTAATGTGAGAGGACAGATTGTTGTGAATCTCTTGACTAGAAGGTCAGTTAATAACTTGACTTGAAATGTATTAACTTAAAAGTATTTATTTTGTATTTTGTGATATTGTTTTTTATTTGCTGGTAGACTGCATGTTCGCCAAGTTTTACTGTTACATTTGTAGAGTCCTGTCTTGTCCTGTTCAGATTTTAAAATGCCCCTATAACACCTTAAAACAGCCAATGCCTGGAAAAGCTCCTTAAAGGAATCTGTCACGCAGCAAAAGTTCATTGTTTGTTTTTATAGTTTTCTCTGTACAGTCAATTGATTTCCTTGCTGCCTTGTTCTTTCTCACTACGAAAGGGGCACTTAAAATCCAGGTCTCTGTAAAAATGTTTGTATAGTGTATGAGCTTACAACTTGTTTAAATAATGCATTCTTGTTATATTTCCTAATTTAAGAGGACTGTGATTATCCACTGGTGCAGAGCCTTTGAAGAAGATTAAAAGGACATTGTTTTGCACAATAGTTTTATAAATGTTATTTGATTAAAAAAAAAAGCAATACAAATATGTTAAAGCCTTTTGTGTCTATGATTAAATTGAATTTACATAAAACATACTTACCAATCAGATAAATTTGTTGATTTAAAAAGCAACATTTCAACAAGTGACAGTTTGTTAGTGAAGAGAGATAACTGACACAGTATTGTCCACAACATAATTTCCAAGCTGTTAACCCTCTCAATTGTTGGTCCATTGTTGGTAAATCCAAGCATTTACAAATCAGCCGACAGATTGCTCACAAAGCTGCATCTGCAGAAACACTGAGCAGATTTTAAAAACCCTCACCCTTTTCATCCGCAGTTGTCTATACAACCAGTTGTCTAGATTTTCCTTGTGATTTCTGTGTCGCCATGTTGTGGGATGGACTCAAGAGGTGTGAACGGTGCCTTTGCCTGGAAGGCATCTGGCAGATGGTGTGTGCTGCATGTAAACCACCAGATGTTTCTGAAATGAGCCACTGGAGGAGGAGGAGGAGGAGGAGGAGGAGGAGGAGGAGGAGGAGGGGGAAACAGAAGCACTACAACAGCAGGCAGAGTGGGCTGATTACCACAGGGGCTTGGATGCCATCAGGAGCCCTGGGCACAGACAGTAGATCTGGCACACACCTGGACTACAAGACTGGCCTTTGGAAAAAATGAAGCTGATCCTGAATACATGCACTGAGGCAAGCTGACAGTGGTGCAGTATGCACAGACAGATGCTATTCCCTCAAAGCAGGCTTTTGGCTTTAACAGTATTACTGGCAGGTGTTGACTCAATCAGAGTAGTCACAATTCAGGCTCAGTGCCATGTAAAGAGAAAGGGTTTTTTTTTTTTTG
>JBBMOE010000002.1:21099365-21216855 GCA_037975065.1 Chaetodon trifasciatus
GTCACAAGATGACTGCAGTATTAATGGTGCAGTGTACAGCTGCCAACTCTGTGTGCGTAAATTTGCCACTAAGCACGCCGCCAAGCTTCACCTCAGCAAGAGCCACGGGAAGTCTCCTGAGGACCATCTGCTATATGTGTGTGAACTAGAGAAACATTGAATTACTCAGCAGTGGTTATACTGGAAAACACTTATAGAATGGCTGTCATGAAACATAAAAAGAGAGCATTTAATAAAAGATGGTATGAACGACTGTTTAAAATGTTAGCACAAGGTGTTTACATCTCCTCAGCCTATAAACATTTCTAATTTCTCTGTGTTTAAAGACATTTATTTCACATCAATATATATTGCAGGTCAAAGATAATTAGCTTGATTTATTGTCAGGTTTGTTTTCTCCCTCATTCTATGTACACCTTTGGTAATGTGAGAGGACAGATTGTTGTGAATCTCTTGACTAGAAGGTCAGTTAATAACTTGACTTGAAATGTATTAACTTAAAAGTATTTATTTTGTATTTTGTGATATTGTTTTTTATTTGCTGGTAGACTGCATGTTCGCCAAGTTTTACTGTTACATTTGTAGAGTCCTGTCTTGTCCTGTTCAGATTTTAAAATGCCCCTATAACACCTTAAAACAGCCAATGCCTGGAAAAGCTCCTTAAAGGAATCTGTCACGCAGCAAAAGTTCATTGTTTGTTTTTATAGTTTTCTCTGTACAGTCAATTGATTTCCTTGCTGCCTTGTTCTTTCTCACTACGAAAGGGGCACTTAAAATCCAGGTCTCTGTAAAAATGTTTGTATAGTGTATGAGCTTACAACTTGTTTAAATAATGCATTCTTGTTATATTTCCTAATTTAAGAGGACTGTGATTATCCACTGGTGCAGAGCCTTTGAAGAAGATTAAAAGGACATTGTTTTGCACAATAGTTTTATAAATGTTATTTGATTAAAAAAAAAAGCAATACAAATATGTTAAAGCCTTTTGTGTCTATGATTAAATTGAATTTACATAAAACATACTTACCAATCAGATAAATTTGTTGATTTAAAAAGCAACATTTCAACAAGTGACAGTTTGTTAGTGAAGAGAGATAACTGACACAGTATTGTCCACAACATAATTTCCAAGCTGTTAACCCTCTCAATTGTTGGTCCATTGTTGGTAAATCCAAGCATTTACAAATCAGCCGACAGATTGCTCACAAAGCTGCATCTGCAGAAACACTGAGCAGATTTTAAAAACCCTCACCCTTTTCATCCGCAGTTGTCTATACAACCAGTTGTCTAGATTTTCCTTGTGATTTCTGTGTCGCCATGTTGTGGGATGGACTCAAGAGGTGTGAACGGTGCCTTTGCCTGGAAGGCATCTGGCAGATGGTGTGTGCTGCATGTAAACCACCAGATGTTTCTGAAATGAGCCACTGGAGGAGGAGGAGGAGGAGGAGGAGGAGGAGGAGGAGGAGGAGGGGGAAACAGAAGCACTACAACAGCAGGCAGAGTGGGCTGATTACCACAGGGGCTTGGATGCCATCAGGAGCCCTGGGCACAGACAGTAGATCTGGCACACACCTGGACTACAAGACTGGCCTTTGGAAAAAATGAAGCTGATCCTGAATACATGCACTGAGGCAAGCTGACAGTGGTGCAGTATGCACAGACAGATGCTATTCCCTCAAAGCAGGCTTTTGGCTTTAACAGTATTACTGGCAGGTGTTGACTCAATCAGAGTAGTCACAATTCAGGCTCAGTGCCATGTAAAGAGAAAGGGTTTTTTTTTTTTTGTTTTGTTTTTTTTTAGTAAGTAAGTTTTTTCCTGTGTTAATGTGTGTTTTAAACATCTATGTGCATCATTTGCTTAAAATCTGAATGAACGCACAGCAGACAAACTGTGTGTCATAATAAAAATTCATAATACTGTCAAAAATGACAGTACTGCATGCTCCCATCTACCTTTGTTTAATTTGAAGACGCTGGGGGACACCATGTCATTTCTGTTAAATGTTTCCGGCCTTTGTTTGTCATGACTGACTTGGAGCTGGATAAACTATCTGGTTACTATGGTGATGACCACTTGCCCAGCCTCTAACCTTGCTCACCCACTCAACACAGCCTGAGTGCAGCACACCCACTAATCCTCTTAAATCTCATCATCTCGCTTCAGTTCCTCCCAACCAGGAACAGATTAATTAACACACACACTGTTTCCTGACCCCGTCTTCTCACATAAACTCATTAATGCCTCAGACTTTCCCTCCGACGTTGGGGATACATTTGTCTAACGCTGTGGTAGAGCTCAGTGATGACAAGCAGAATAAAGCCCTTAACAAAGAACAATAATTGAAAGATTGGATTCTGACCAGTTGCCATTGATAATACAAATGAAAATTGCTGAGCTGCCTCATTGAATACCTTGTGAATGTAACAAGCTTACTGAATCTTTGAAGATACAGAATTATCTATTTATTTCAGCACTATAGGTTGATGAATGCTTTAGGCTTAGTGATGGACTGGTTGGGGCTGTTAATGAGATAGTTGACACATTTGGGGTTAATGAGGGGCCAAATGAGTGGACTTCTGCTTGGATGAGCATTATAGTGGCTGCTACAGGAGAGCACTGTAGAAGCTGTGGATCAGCTATAGCCAATTATTTTTTATGAAAGACACAAAACTCTTCTCAGTTGTATTTTTCAGCGATAATAAAGAGATGAGATGTGTTATCTATTGTTCTTTTGTTTTGAATATCCTTGAGGGTTGGGTAGTTATAGATGCTGATGTGCCTCAATGCTCCTAAAACAAAGTCAACAGTGAAGGGGTAGAAAGGAGGCGGACAGGACAAGGAATGGATAGGAGGAGAATGAGTCCCCCCACTCCTCCACTCTACAGATCTCCCATCAGCTCTTGTCATCCCCCTAATGAATATCAGTTAAATTGCTCTGTGGATCTAAGGAGGTTGGATGTCAATGTAATTTGTGTGAGTGAGGCGGATGGAGCAGCCCAGACTAATGAAAGGCGAGCCTAGCCTGACAGAGCGATGAGCATCAAGCACATCAGACGAATTACAGAAAAATTCCTGACAGCACTGACAGACAGACAGATGAGGGTGGAAAACTGATGTATCTAGGAAAATAAAATGGCTGGCAAAATAGGGGTGGATGTATTTGGAACACATTGATATATATCATTCCTATCTTAGTGTGCTTGTAGAAATTGATGGTGGCAGCTGTGTCACATACAAAACTATAGTTCTGAAAATACATGAAATGTAATTTCGGTAAAATTTCTAAAAGCCAGCATTGTCATGTGTTTTAATACTTCAATCGGAGAAAGTCTAAAAATATATCAACAGGTGAAGAAACTGGGATAACTGCTATTTAAAATGAACAAAAATGAAATGCTCATCTGTCTCAGAATAAGAAAAGTAAGTAATAAAAAAGTAGAAAAGACAGGAGAAAGACGATCCGATTTTTTTTCAGAAAGCAGTGTCACAATATGTTGCTGTTGCCTGAGATAGCTGTCAGAGGTATTTTGGTGTAATATCTGACAGACACTCATCTCAGGGCACTATATGTTGGTCGTTAAATGCACAATGACATGACATCCATTATATCCTGTCTCCCATCGCATTAAGTTGTACCTTTAGCTTTCTGTTTGGTACATAACAAGGAAAATGCTGAAATAACAGAAAATGTGTTGTTGATGTCTTTTTGAGAAGCTCCTCTCTTCTCTCTGCTTCTTTGTCTTTTTGTCTCTCTCTTTGCTGCTCTCTTGCTCATCCCAGCCACAAAGCCAAAAACAATGCATAAATAATACATCTAGATGATGGACTGCGTTTTTTACTTCTCAAAATGTATTTGTACAAAAATCAAAAATGTATTTAGGACATTATTATTATTATTATTATTATTATTATTATTTGACACAATCATGAAAATGGATATGAATAATGAATGACACGACAAATAATATGGATTATATGATGTAACATAAACAACTGGATGAAGAAGCTATAGCAAAATAATAAAAAAATGAGTTTGGCAATAGTGAGAAGTAGTTTTGCAGAAAAATGAGGACACAAATGTAGTGTTATTTCTTGAATGAACGACTAAGCAAGTTTAATGAAAATTGAGATTGTTATAGCCTACAACACCAGCTATTATTCCAAATGCAGCATGGAAAATGTCTACTTCTGTGCCAGCAGGGCTCTCAGGATGGCCTGTCCTGAATGGATACGAAGGAGGGCCCCAGGTTGTCGCTTGTGGTTCCGATCTGCGCTGCGGTCCAACGGGGGGAACCAGTCGAACTGTGGTGGAGAGCCAGTGTTGGGCAAAGATGCTTCTGGGGTTGGCCCTTTGGTGCTGGTAACAGACAAGGAGTGGCTTTTTCAGCAGCTATTTCACCCAGACGGATGGGTTAAGGCTGGCTGCAGGCCTTCAGTCCAAAGAGGTTGACGACCGTATGGCAAAACTTAACACAAAAAACAGTTTGCTACAGGAATGTCTGATTTTCAACTTGTCAGTACTATCCGATTCTTGAGGTCTCCCGAGGCCTGGTGATTGTCCATTCAGACAGTTATAATGCCTTCATCTGGTGTGGAGCTGTAAAGAAAGAATTAGCATCTCCATGACAACAGTTGAAGTGATAGGTAACCCTTTGAAGTTGAAATGTCTGTCCACCCCAGCCCTCCTGAAGGAATGCGAGAGAGAAAGGTTAGATAGAGGCTGTTAGCAGAATTGTTTTATCCAGTGTTTAACGTGGCACACATAACACACGACACACGTTGTTCAGTGCTGAGTGAGGCTCCCGCACACACGGGCTCACCTGTTTTATAAATTAGAGCATACCTGTGGGCAGTTCCCTAATCACAGTCACGTGATGGCAAAATGAACAAATACATCATAACTTATCTTTAACAAACAAAATTAAATGAGAGCACATCAACACCCCCACTTGCTCACATTTTACAAGAATCATGTCAACATAAACTTCACAGGTTTTTCTTCTTCTTTTTTTTTTTTTTTCAATGCTCACACAAAAATCATAAGTTCAGAGTTCATTAGTTGTTCATAGTCCATGGTTCATTCACCAAACATAAAGGTTTCAAAGTTCATTAACTTCAGCTTACTGGCTGGTTTCGTTAGGATGTCTGCAACCATTTCATTAGTTGGACAGTACTCCAATGTCACATCATCAGTCTGTAAAGTAGATCTCACAAAGTGGTATTTAATGTCCACATGCTTACATCTTTGCCTATGTACAGGGTTTTTGGCTAGAGCTATAGTGCCCTGGTTGTCCTCATAGACTAAACACCTGTATACCTGTCCATCAAAATACTTCAGAAGCTGTTTTAAATACAGGCACTCCTGCATGGTCGCAGCTAAAGCCATATACTCAGCCTCACAAGTCGAGAGTGCAACTGTAGGTTGTCTTTTAGTTTTCCATGAAACAAATGGCCCAGCTTTGTTCAGACTGATACAGTAACCTGTCGTGCTTTTTCGATCAATATCAGCGGCCCAGTTGGCATCACTATAAGCATGGATTGTGTTTTCACCTTTGTGCTTTTTGAAACAAAGTTCTTTGTTTTGAGTACCTTTTAAGTATCTCAACACATGCTTTACCGTTGTCCATTGATCAGTAGTCGGTCTAGTGAAGTACTGAGATAGTTTACTCACTATAAAACTCAGATCTGGCCTTGTACAGGTTGCTAGGTATATTAAGCTCCCAACTGCCTCTCTGTATTTCTTCACATCATCCATTAGTTTAGCATCATCACTGTAGTCAAGTTTCTGTTCACAAGGGGTAGCTCTGGCTTTACAGTCTAACATGTCAAATCTCTTCAGTATTTTCTGTACATATTTGCATTGTGACATCTTAACACAATCTGCAGACTGTTCAAAGTCAATACCCAGGTAATGTGTTAGTTTACCCAAGTCTTTCATTCTGAACTTGAGTTTCAACATTTCTTTAACACATTGTAAGACATCATCATCATTGGCAGCAATGATCAAATCATCGACCCATATGATTATGTGCACTTTTTCTTGTTCAGTAATTTTGCTATAAACACAATGATCGGCTGGGTTCTGTACAAACTTCATCTCACACAAATAATCATGCAACATCTTATTCCAGTTGCGTCCTGACTGTTTTAGACCGTACAGGGATTTTTCTAGTTTGCACACTAATTTGTCACCTTCTTTTGATGCAACTTCATAACCTTCAGGTTGTTCAATGTAGATTTCACACTCGATTGGTGCATGAAGATAAGCAGTTTTTACATCCATCTGGTGAACAACTAGCTGCTCTTGTGCTACTTTCTGTGCTAATACCCGGACACTGGTCATATTAGCTGTAGGGGAGAAAGTCTCATCATAGTTTACACCTTTCTTTTGGCTAAACCCTCTGGCTACACATCGGGCTTTGTACTTGTCTGATCCATCAGTGTTCTTTTTCATTGCATAAACCCATTTACCCCCCACTACATCTTTACCCTTGGGAAGAGTGGTCAAGGTAAAAGTTACATTGTCTTGTAGTGACTGCATTTCTTCATCCATAGCATCAACCCATTGTTTCGCATTAACTGAGGTGATTGCTTCTGTGTATGTTTGAGGCACATTACACAGGAGTCTGTAACAGTAGTCAATATTAGTAATATCCTCCTCAAAACCACATGCATGATCACCATAATAGTCAGGCTTTCTTCTCTCCCTATCAGGATAACGTTTCTCAGCAGGTTTGTATTCTTCCTGTTTACCTTCTTCGTTTTCTGACTTCACTGTTTGAGCATTTTGTTCGTCTTTCACATCTGCCTCATTGTTTGTGAACACTTCCTGACTTTCTATCACTTGTGGGTTAGCTAGTGGGATTGTCACACATTTTCTCTCATTTTGAATATCACAATCATCATCTGCATCCAGTACTTCCTCATTCTTTTTAACTACAAACTCTACAAGTCTGTGTTTTTGTACTTTTCTGATGCTGGGATAATACACCATGTAGGCCGGACTATTTTTATCATATCCAATAAAAATGCCCCTTTCACATTTAGAGTCCAACTTTCCTTTTTGTTGTTTGTAAGCATAACACACTCGTCCAAATTTCTGCATTCTGGCAATGTTTGGCTGTCTGCCTGTCAACATGTAGTAAGGTGTCTGTTTTGTACGTCTATTAAAACACCTATTTCTCACCACAGCAGCTGTCTGGACAGCATAGGTCCACAACATCTTTGGCAGCTTGCTCTCTATTAGCATACACCTGGCCATTTCAAACAGGGTTCCCCAATTGCGTTCCGCTGTACCATTTTGGTGTGGAGAATATGGGGCGGAAGTCTCATGCCTAATACCCATCCTGCACATTAATGCTTGGAACTCTCTGGATGTGTACTCTGTGCCATTGTCAGATCGCATACATTTTATTTTGCCATAGGGCGCCACATCAGCAATGAATTTTTCTGTTGCTTGTACAGTGTCACTTTTGTGTTTCAAAAAGTAAACAAAAATTGCACTAGAGTAATCATCTGTGAAAGAAAGTGCATATTTATG
The DNA here is from genome assembly GCA_037975065.1 of Chaetodon trifasciatus. Classification (NCBI taxonomy): domain Eukaryota; kingdom Metazoa; phylum Chordata; class Actinopteri; order Chaetodontiformes; family Chaetodontidae; genus Chaetodon; species Chaetodon trifasciatus. The sequence goes on from JBBMOE010000002.1 coordinate 21,106,907, forward strand.
ACCATCTTTAGACACTGGATCTATAGGACCCGCTAAGTCAGTGTGTACCATGTCCAGAGGTGCTTTAGCCCTCACATCTGGCCCTCTGTTTCTAGTTTGGACAAACTTCCCTTGAATGCATACTTCACACTGTGAAACAGGTTTGTTACCTTCATTCTTAATTTCCATTCCATCTACAACATTTTTCAGTTTCATTATATCTGCAAAATTGCCATGACCTAAGATTTCATGCCAACTCTGCAAATCAAGGCTTTTCTTACACTGGTCATTAGTCTTACACATGTTTTCTGATGTGTGCAGATAATAAAGTTTGTTGTGTACGTGTATGGGGAATTTGGTACCGTCTCTGTGCAGCAGCACATTTTTCTTCTCACTGAAGGTCACAGTGGCTCCGCTGGAAGTGGCAGCTTTCACTGAAGAGATATCTTGTGGATACGTTGGGATGTATAAGGCACCCCTCAGCGTTGTTCGGAAGCTCCTGCCGCCGCTGTCGATGAGCCACACCTCCGCGTCACCTCTGCGCTTGGCCACTCCTTTGCATCTGGAGCCGTCAGCCAGCTCCACGCAGTGAGTCCCGGCTTGGAAACTGCTGTCAAACTTCTTGAACTTTGCGATGTCAGTGATTATGTGAGACGTCGCACCTGCATCCACCATCAGGCCTTTCCTCTTGACATCCAGCGCTGGTTCTTCAGAGTCGCATATCCGAAATGCATACTCCTTGCCCCCAGTGTCGTCGGCTGCTTTACGCACGTCATCCCGCTGCTTGTTCCGTCTGCAGCTGGCACTGTTGTGTGTGTTGCTTTTGCAGTGATGGCACCATCGCCTGCGCGAACAGGATCTGGCTATGTGTCCACTTGCACCACACTTGTAACATACAACGTCCATATAATTGCTGTCCTTTGCTCCGGCGGGCGCGCGCTTTGTGCCAAACTGTGTTCTTGCCTTCATGACATTGTCCTCAGACACAGTTGCGCGCATGTTTTCAACATCCTCATAACTTCGGAGTTTTGTCTTAAACTCAGCAAAAGTCATTTTGGCTTCACTCTGGGTTACATGTATGGCAAAAGGTTTAAATGTCTCTGGTAACCCTTTCAACACCATTGCTATTAAAAGTCCATCACTGAGCGCTTCACCTGCGTTTCTCAGGGCTGTAATCGCAGTTTCTGCTCTGATAACATACTCTGTGACATCCTCGGTGGGCGACTTCTGCAGTGAGGTTAACTCTGTGTACAAGTTAATTATTCTGGGCTTTCCTTTTCCAGCATAGTACTCACGGAGAATCTTCAGCGCACCGCGTCCATCATCTGCGGCTTCACGCATCACCAGTGATAGGCTTTTGTCGTCCAAAAACTGGATGAGCTCCGCGTAGGCCTCAGCGTTTTTCCCATCGTCTCCTTCGTCTGCATCGTCGGGCTCGTTCAAGATTGTGTCTTTCAATCCTTGAAGACACAGATGGCCTAAAAACTTGGTTTCCCATATTTCGTAGTTTTTCTCGTCACCATCAAAAATGAGCCTCGCCCAGCGGCTACTCGCTGTCTCCCTTTCCTTTCTGTTCATACCTTCAGCTCTCAGGTGCACGCGGTACAAGTTGCGACTTTCACCTTTCACCGACTTTCAAACTTTGTGTTATGGGATTCAACTGGGCCCATAACCTGTTAGCAGAATTGTTTTATCCAGCGTTTAACGTGGCACACATAACACACGACACACGTTGTTCAGTGCTGAGTGAGGCACCCGCACACACGGGCTCACCTGTTTTATTAATTAGAGCATACCTGTGGGCAGTTCCCTAATCACAGTCACGTGATGGCAAAATGAACAAATACATCATAACTTATCTTTAACAAACAAAATTAAATGAGAGCACATCAACAGAGGCCTCTTGTTCTGCTTCATCACTGCATCAACTGGAATAAGAGGATGTGATTATTACTTGGAACAAACCAGTAGATTCAACCAGTAACTGCTCTGCTTCTCCCAGTGTTTCTGCATCAACCTGTGAAGTTGGCCATGACAGCAGGTGGGAGGAGAGGTGCGTGATTTAGTGCATTTGGTCCTAACGACCTCTCTGTCCTTGTGACGGTAACACACAGCCTCAGGGCATTGGCATGGAGGATGTGACTTGGACCACCTGGCACCTCACCCAGCACCATATGTGGCAACATGTCCACACTCTGATGCCATTGGTCTGTCTCTGGTGCCACCTTTAGAAAAACGCTTTTTGAGTTGTTGTCATGTTTTTTTTCCATTTCTTTTCCCTGCTACTTGAGTTTTTCATGGGTAAGACCACTCTGGTCACGTATTACTACAGCAATTAAATTAACCCTAAATAAATCAGCATAATAGAGCATTATCTGTGAGTGTCTGTGTGCCTGCCTGCCTGACAGTATGAAGGTGTGTAGTCAGGAGGTCAATATCAAATATTCATCCATGAACAATGAAACTATGAAAACACCGTTGCCCGGTGGCTGAAGATGCTCTTGCCAGTATGCTTTTTCACAGAAAATACATCAATAAGGCGCAATTACAAGGCTGACAAAATTAATCTAATTTCTTGGAGCTCCAGTTTGAGAGTGCTCTGATCACATCAAATTAGTGAGGAGCTACCAAATGATTTGGAGTGGGATCAAAATCCATTTGACTTTCCTGTATGGCAACAGCTTATCAGAAACAAATGACATTTATGAGGGCATTGTAATCTAGGCTCATGAATCTAATACATGTAATATTATAACCATGGAGCTTTGTTTGTTCAGCAGCCATAGAAGGAACTGCCATTTGAAAGGACAGAACTGTAGCCTATGAAATTTTCAGTGTGGGTGTATACAGGCCATTGTCCTTTAAGCAGTTAAGCTTTTAGGTGGCATGGTGGAATGGTAGAAACACTGTCGCCTCACAGCTAGAAGGAAATGGGGTGGGCCCCTTTTCCCCTGTCCCCCCGCCTGTTTTGGCCACACTTTGGCAGAGGGCAGCCATCCTCTGCTTCACATCCACTTTGATGTCCGACCACTTCTTTTTTACTTCTGCTTGTGTGTGCTTCTCTGACCCCACAGTATTGACAACCTCACACACACTCTCCCACTCACTCCTCTTCTGTTTGTTGCTTATGCCGGAGGACAGCATGCCAAAGAGCACATTTTTGTGCACCTCTACTTCAGCAAGTAGCGCCTCCAATTCGCTTTCGGTGAAATTCTTTTTCTTTCCCATCTTACTCATTCTTTTTTGATTTTCTGATCGTGCAGAGAGGGGAATCCCAGGTGCCGGGCTCATGTACATATGATTTGCATATTTAAATAGGGGAATTTGAGCGTACGCCATGTCTCAGTAGGAAATCCACGCAAGTCTTTGTACATGAGGCCCCTGGTCTGCCGCGGAGGAAGGACGGCCAGGATGGGTCAAACGCTGAGGACAAATTTCATCAAATTGCATGGTGCGTGTAATGTGTGTGACAAATAAAGGGGATTGTCCCTCTGATTCTGGTTCTTCTTCTTCTTCTTCTTCTTCTTCTTCTTCTTCTTTATTTAAGTAAAAGTAGCACTAGCACACTGTAAAAATACTGCTATTATGAGTAAAAGTCATACGTTCACTTAAAGTTGTAATCCTTAAGATTCAATCTATTTTCATACTGCACTTACCACTATATTGTCTTCAGCAAGCTGATTTGGCAGACTTGTTTCAAACAAAAAAATAATGTTATGGCTGAGTACTCAGCTGTAGAATTTGTTATGATTAATAAATCCAGTGACAGAAAATCCAACCCCATTTTCAACACAGGGCTTACTGTTTCAGAGAAATGAGGTTAATCTTGGACACTCATTGTTTCTATATATGCTTTTTTCAGTGTCTTCTACAAGCAATCTTGACAGCTCCAGAAGAGGAAGGTAAACTCAGGACATCTGCTTCTCTGCTTCACTCAGACATGGCAGGCATTTTGACACAGGGTGTCAGGGTAATCTGACAAGACGAGCCTCATGTTTTATCTGTGTTCAAAAAATGTGCCACCCTTGCTCTGGCTCATGTCTTTCATACATCATTCTCCTTGGCTGTTATGCATTGTGTAGGTGGCACTGAAATGGAATGTACTGTAAAACAGATGAAAGAGGGGAGAGAAGGAAACAAAGGGAGAGAAAGAAAAAGAGGAGTCAGACCTATGACCTCTTCAGCCATGCAATGTGTCTGGAACTGGCAGGGGATGCAATTGAGAGTGACACTCCTGGTTGAAGCTGCCAAACTGCCACTTCCTGTCCTCTTTATTCACACACAGCAGGAATTTAAGTTGGATGTTTGAAGAGCAGAGAACAGACATGTGTCTCCATGTACAGCCACTGTTTCTGACTGTCATTATTGTGGTTCATGACCACTCTATCAATGTTGCAGTCCAACATCCATTTGCCAAGCAATTGAATGCAATGAAAAATGGTTGTTGTGTTGAATGACCTTTTAACTTTGTTAAGATCTTGTTTGTCACTCTTCTTCCTTTGTCTTACCAAAATATATCCACCTCTGTTTCCACTCTGTTTTTTTTTCTTTGTCTTTACACATAGACACATATTCTCTCACTCATACCTACATAGTATCCTTGGGCTATTAGCATGAAAGGCAATTTGATCCAAGGAAGTGGATGTCATTTTACTCATATATTTTCAAGCCCAGTGACTTTATTATATGTTACTGCTTAAATCTATTCTAATAATGGATGGATGAGTCTATCAGCCTGTCATTTTCAAACATGCTTAGATTCAATGTTTTATACCAATTGAAAATGGTTTGGTGATTCTGAAGCTTGTGGCACAATGTTTTCTATTCATCTGTTAGTGAAGAGAGAGCAGTTCTGCCTGCCCATTTTCCAGTGACAAGAGAATGGCTGCTGAGACTTCAGAAAAGTAGATGTTACAGTCAGGGGAAGCAAGTTGCAGAGAAAGTTAGATTCGAGACAAGAATTTGTTTATTAATGCCAACTATTTCTATTCACTATGTCTATTCATAATCAACATGGCTCCGCAAGAGTGACAGCTAGTTACAACAGCTCAGGGTTTTTTGTGATTTTGTCATGTTTCTTCTGTCATACAGCAACAATAAACAATTCTTATTGGTACACTTGCACAAAATCAGGGATTTTGTAAAATTATAGTCAGGTGTATGATCAACCAATTATACCAAACAGGTGCTAATGATCATCAATTTCACATGTAGGTTGAAACACAGTTATTAACTGAAACAGAAACAGCTGTGTTGGAGGCTTCAAACTGGGTGAGGAACAACCAAACTCTGCTACCAAGGTGAGGTTGTAGTAGACAGTGTCATGTCATACACCATGGCCTAGTTATATTACATCAGCAAGGTCTCTCACAGGCAAAGATTTCAAAGCAGACTGGGGTTTCAAGATGTGCTGTTCAAGCTCTTTTGAAGAAGCACAAATAAATGGGCAACATTGAGGATCGTAGACACAGTGGTCGACCAAGGAAATTTAATGCAGCAGATGAAAAGCACATCAAGCTTATTTCCCTTCGAAGATGGGGATCAGAACATGTCCAGCAGTGCCATCATCTCAGAACTGGCAGAAAACCAATAGGGCCCAGGTACACATCTACTGTCCGGAGAAGTCTGGCCAGAAGTGGTCTCCATGGAAGAGTTGCAGCCATAAAAAGCTATACCTCCAACATGGAAACAAGGCCAAGCGACTCGAGTATGCACAAAAACATGGGAACTGGGGTGCAGAAAAATGCCAGCAGGTGCTCTGGACTGATCAGTCAAAATCTGAAGTATTTAGGCGTAGCAGCCGGCAGTTTGTTAGCCGAATTTCTCAATGCTGAGAAATACACACAGATACTTATCCATCATGCAATACCGTCAGGGAGGCGTATAATTGGCCCCAAATTTATTTTGCAGCAGGACAATGACCCCAAACATACAGACAATGACTCCAAACATACAGCCAACTATCCTCTATATAAAGAACAAGAAGTCCTGGAAGTGATCGTATGGCCCCCACAGAGACCTGATCTCAAATATCAATTTAATTTAGATTTCTCTTCTGTTCATTCATTGCATTTTGTTAATTGATGAAAATAAACTATTACCACTTACATTTTTGAAAGCATTCTTAGTTTACAGCATTTTTTCATACCTGCCTAAAAGTTTTGCACAGTACTGTATATCTTGCTACTACTACTGTCTGTAACAGTTATATCTTCTCTTCTCTTCTCTTCTCTTCTCTTCTCTTCTCTTCTCTTCTCTTCTCTTCTCTTCTCTTCTCTTCTCTTCTCTTCTCTTCTCGTGGCCTTACCCTCCTCCAGGCTGTCACTGCCTTCGGTCAGGAAAGGGAAGACTCCCACTTTATTCCGACTTCCACTTCATTCCCTTTCACCCTGTGCTTATTCCTTTGAGGTCAGCTCTGATACCTAGTATTCACTGAGAGGGGAACTTTCCAGTGGGAAAGTACATTCACAAAAAACAGGCTCTGTCTCTTAAAAATGAATAGATGTGCACATAGCCAACTACTTCCAGAGAGGAGGGGAAGGTCATATAGAGAACATTGAGAACAGTGATTGATGGCTATAGAGAGACTGTTGTCAATGGTTACACTTCAAAGAACAGGTTTCACTGGCTGTGAACAGGCCACATCGAATTGGACCAACGATAGCCAGGGTTGAACTTGAGTCACAGTGCTTTCAGTTTGCTGTTAACTGGATCAGTAACTCATGTGGTGACATTTTGCAGCAGAAGCTATTTTATAAACTGAAGTTCTCTCCACCAGTTTTGCACATGAAGTTCAGGAAACTCATCACAAGAATTACTATTCAGCCGTTGAAAACATTTTCAAAGTTAGATGAATGGTGATACTATTAGTGTTTTTGGGTCTTGACCCTCACTACAGAGTAAGGGCTCTATTTTTGTCCCCGCCGCTGGCCAGGTGCAGCGTCTGCACCCCACGCAGTGGTATTTGCATGCAGGTGGGCGCGCAGCACACTTGGTATTTTGGTAAACCGAGGCGCACAGAGGTACGCCAGGATGGGCGTTGAGGCGCAGCAGGGGGAGGTGTCGGCATAATCAGCCAGCGGATTTGGATTTCTGGTCCATTTTGGTCCACGCCGGTGGTGTAAAAGTGCGCTGAAAACTCGCCACCCCAGACCTGGTCAGCTCTGTGGCGCACCGCTGGGCAACTGGATTTTCGTAAACTGGCGGAGTCGTGCGCTCATGTCACCAATTCTTCACAGGCAGGTTTCCACAGTGTCTGGCATTTCGCTGCGATCAATAATAAGGAACAGGAACAGCCACAATTCAATGCAACTATCTGAGTCAGCACATACAATCAGACCTAAATTTATATATTTTGATCAGTATCTCATCTGACCACATCGCAAATGCGTTCGGCAGGCATAATGGTCACTCAACCTAATGTACACGGGTGAAGCAGGGATGCAAATTAATCAATTAACGTCGCTGTGCCAACCAGAAATAGCCGTGGCATCCTACAGAGCATATATACTGCATCTATCTCAGAGCACTCAAGAGACAGAGAGACAGACACACAGAAAAAACGTAAGTAATGATCGTTGTCCGCTATTGCCCATGTCATTTCATTCCAAATACAAATGTTATCATTGTAATGCTTAACGTTATCTACAAAGATGGAGTACATCATTGCTTTGAGGAGAAGGAGGAGGAGGAGACCGAGGATTTACCATGTAAGGACCTCCTCCTGGGAGAAGTTTGGGCGTTGGACAGTTTCCTGTGCGGGCTCAGTCGTCCTCGAAACTTACAATGCGCCTCGCCAGCAGCGTTTTTAAAGGTGAGGCGAGGAGCTGGTGTGATTGGTGAAGACCGGACTCGGCTGTGTCAAACCCACTCCACGCCTTCTCCCTTCCCTCCTTCCGAGTTGCGCCGCTGGGTGGGACTGAGATGAGAAAGGGGGGCAGTTGCGCCGGCAGCGCAGTGCACGAAAATACAAAAGTCTGCACCGCCACGCCCCATTGGCGAAGCGGACCTGACTTTGCTGCACCAGTGGCGAAAGCGAAAATAGAGCTCTAAATGTCAAGATATCTTATCTATCTAGAATCTATTCTTTTGATTTTGAGAGAAATCACTAGATATTCAGTGGAATACCCCCTTAAACACTGACTCTGACAAGAACACAAGAATTTTATTTTATTTTATTTTATTTTATTTTACAGAAATCTTGGTGTGTAACTGAAAGTAAACAGAGGAAGAAATCCCTTAGAAATCTGTAGTGGACTGGATAGCATAGCAATTTTTTTTTTTTTTTTGTTTGGTTAAGGAATTAACCAGAAAATACTTATGCCATTACATTTTGCAGAAGAGGCTCTGGTCCAAAGCTATTAAGCAGCAACAATGATTCTAATGGGTGAACTAGAACAATCAATGGTACATAGTCATAGATAGTTGTAAATGTAAACTTTCAATTGTGGTGAAGGAGTTTGGGGTGGTGGAGGGAGTTGTAGTAGCAGCTGCAGTTGTAGGCAGTTTGGTCCCCCAACTTGGCCCGTTTCACAAACCTTTAGGTGGTGGTGAGATGGTTAATTGAGTAAGAGTAAAAATCCATACGCTATTGATGACAGTTCAAAGAGACACTGTATTGTGGGATATCAAATAAAACATCAGAGAACACAGACAATGGGAGAGAGAGATAGAATGAAGAGTGCATGTGAGTGAGTGAGTGAGTGAGTGAGTGAGTGAGTGAGTGAGTGAGTGAGTGAGTGAGTGAGTGAGTGAGTGAACAAGTATGACTGTGAAAGAGGGGGAGAGTGATCTGTATTTTGTGTTATCTCCTTTTTGCACCTGACTGGTAATGAACTAATTTAGATGAAACGGAGAAGCTTCATCATTTCCAAAGGACTTCCAAACATGTGGATGTCACCAGTATCTACAGCACAATTACAATATACAGTATGATCCTACACAAAAAATGTATGCAAATACAGAGACCAGGTAATTGTGTGTAAATGAAGACAGCCTAGATAGGCTGGTGAAAGTATTAATTATTTATAGCGATATCTCAGGGCTCTGTGATATCCCTATAAATGATGGCTATAGAGGGATACCGCTATCTTATACAGAGAAGTATGTCACTTGCTTTCTGTCTGTTCTCTGTGGCCTGGCCTCTGGCAAACCTGTTTATGATTTCATCAGCACTGCTTCTAATCCACTTAATGAAATTCATAATTAATTCAGCTTAATTGTGATAGGGACAGTTTTGACTGAAATTATTTCCCGTGGACACAGTTGCTGTAATTGAATTTGTTCTTTATACCCACTCAAGACCTTGGGGTTGTGGAAAAAGTTTGTTTGTTTTGTCTTAATTTGTTTTAGTGAAATAAGACATCTTCCGTGAACAAATCAAATCGTACAATAAAACAGTCAAACAAGCAAGAATATCCCATTTTTCAAAACTCTTCTCAGACAACAAAAACAACCAAAAATTACTTTTCTCCACCTTCGAAATTTTACACCAATTTTAAAAAATCCCCAGAGAACCCAACGGAAGCCCTCTGCGAGGACTTTGCAGACCACTTCAGAAGTAAAATCGATGACATCAGATCCGGTCTTGTATCTCATCAGAATGTCATTTTTAACGCACCTGGACAGTCGATTTTATTCGAGGAAACACTGGAGAGTTTTGCCCTGGTCGATGCGAGGACACTTGGTCGAGTTTTCTCCCAGGTAAACCCAACAACCTGCCTTTTAGATCCAATTCCCACATCACTTTTTAAGACATTTTATGGATTCTTCGAGGAACAAATTTTAAACATAGTGAATTGCTCTCTTCAGACGGGTGTCTTCCCTGCTGCCTTCAAAACGGCAGTGGTGAAGCCCCTTCTGAAGAAGAGCAATTTAGACACCAGCATTTTTAATAACTACAGACCTGTATCCAACTTACCCTTTTTAAGTAAGATTCTAGAAAAGCTGGTTTTAAACCAACTAAACTATTTCTTAGACACTAATAACATTTTAGAGAAATACCAGTCTGGTTTTAGAGTGAACCACAGTACCGAGACAGCCCTTTTAAAGATTTTGAATGATATCAGGTGTAATGCGGACTCACAAAAGCTCACAGTCCTGGTACTACTGGATCTAAGTGCTGCCTTTGATACAGTAGATCACCACATTTTATTAGACAGACTCAGAAACCTGGTAGGCCTCTCTGGTACTGTTTTTAATTGGTTTTACTCCTATCTCACGGACCGTTGTTTCTATGTAAGTTTGGATACATGTTCCTCTGGGACCCGTGAATTGAAGTGTGCGGTGCCCCAAGGGTCAATTCTAGGTCCAGTACTTTTTAATCTTTACATGCTTCCCCTTGGGGATGTCATCAGGAGACATGGCATCAGCTTCCACAGCTACGCTGACGATACACAGCTTTACATTGCCGTGTCTCCTGATGACACAGGGCCTATTGATACCCTTTTAAACTGTATTCCAGACATTAAGTCATGGATGGCAGAGAACTTCCTACTGCTCAACCAGGATAAAACAGAGGTTTTAGTTATTGGTCCTGAAGGCAAGAGAGAGACACTTTTACCAAAACTACAAGGTTTTACACCCTCAGAATCTGTTAAGAACCTGGGCGTCAATTTCGACTCTGAGCTCAGTTTTATTCCTCATATTAAAAATGTAACAAAGATAGGTTTCTACCATCTTAAAAATATAGCCAGAGTCCGCCCGTTTCTCTCTCAGGCTAACACGGAGGTACTGATGCATGCTTTTATTTCCTGCCGTCTAGACTATTGTAATGCCCTGCTCTCTGGTCTTCCCAAAAAGAATATCTATACCTTACAATTACTTCAGAACTCGGCCGCACGTGTGCTGACGAGGACCAGAGGGCGGGAGCACATTACACCGGTTTTAGAATCGCTGCATTGGCTCCCCGTGTGTTTCAGGATCGATTTTAAGGTGCTCTTATTAGTTTTTAAGTGTCTTAATGGTCTCGGGCCATCTTATTTACCTGACCTCCTTTTATCCTATCAGCCCTCGCGGATCCTGAGATCCTCTGGCACCAGCCTTCTAATTGTTCCAAGGGTTCAGACCAAAACCCACGGGGAGGCGGCTTTCAGCCATTGTGGTCCAAAGCTTTGGAACAGCCTGCCAGAGGGCATCAGGACTGCAGAGACCATTGATGTTTTTAAAAGGAGACTCAAGACTCACCTTTTTAGTTTGGCTTTTGATTGATTTCTTTTACTCTTTTGATTTAGATCTGTTTCATGCTACCGTTTGTTTTTAGCTTTTAAGTCATTTTATTCTATTTAATTTCAGGTCTTAGGTCTTTTATTTTTTTTTTTATCTTTTAGGTTTTAGGTCTCCTTATTCTATTGTCTTTTACGGTTCTAGGTCTTTTATTCTATTGTATTCTAGGTCTTAGCTCCAGTGCTTCCTCATGGGGGGCCTCCACGCTGTGAGGTGTGTCTGGTCTGCCCGCTGGGGCGTTGTCCTGGGGACCCCTCGGGCCCGGAGGACTGGGGGGCGCTGCCCTGTAATGTGGTGTCCCCCCGGGCAATCTGGGTCGGGGGTCTCTGTTGCGGCGGTGCTCCCTGTGGCCGCGGGCTTTGACCCCTTGCAGTGTGGATGAGCTCCCCATAGGTGGTTTCTTTTCCTCTCATGGTTCCCCAGTGCCCTGCCATGTTTTTACATCAACAGTTTCATTGGGGTGTGTGTGTGTGGGTGTCTGGGGGCGTGTTTGGGAATGGGCGTTGTGTTTTTATCTTTTGTCAAGCACCTTGAGTTGCATTTTATGTATGAAAGGTGCTATATAAATAAAGTTTGATTGATTGATTGATTGATTGATTGATTGATTGATTGATTGATTGATTGACAGTTGCTGTAATTGAATTTGTTCTTTATACCCACTCAAGACCTTGGGGTTGTGGAAAAGGTTTGTTTGTTTGTTTTGTCTTAATTTGTTTTAGTGAAATAAGATGTATGGTTTCATTGTTGTTGTTTATATCAGATTTTTTTGTATCCATTTGTTTTATAGGTACATAGCAATATAACAAAAAAGGATTTAATAAAAATTTCAATTCTAGCCATGCCACCAACAGAAAGTCTTTTTTTTTTTTTTTTTTTTACCTCAAACAGTGGAAGGAAGTATCTTTTCAGTATTAATACATGACCAGTGTAACATCAGCAATTTTTTTTTTTTTTGTTACCCTGTTGTTTTTTTCATCATGGCAATTTTGATTTTGATTGATATTTGGCTTATCTGACATAAAGTTCAACTAATTAATGCACCGACACCACTTTTTATTAGTTGAATTAGAAGTATGTGTAATTGAATCTGGCTATTTGGATTAGGAAGGGAGCTGATTTTCAGACTTAAATATTCCCAGAGCCCGCTTCTGCTTGATGGCAGTTTGGTAATATGGTTCCTGTGATGTGGTGATAGCTGGGAATCTCATACCTTCATACTAATAGTGATGTGTGGGTTGCAAATGAAACGGCTCTGTTTGTTTTTTTTCTCTATTTTTTTTCTGTTCAAGCCGCACATGATTGGTCAACTACATGATGTGTGGTGGCTTCTGTGTGTACGCACCAAGAGAGAAAGAAAGAGAGAAAGAGAGACAAAACGCTGGAAAGTTGAGAAAATGAATGACGGCAGGAAGCGCAGTACAATTTGGATGCATTTCAGTTAAGATAAGATTCAGATTCAGTTTCAGATAATACAAAGGCAGGGTGTGATTCTCTAAGCTTCTCTATGATGCTTCACTGTAAAAAGTTAAAAGTTTATAAATCTTACACATATGATTAGAGATTGGATGTTTTTGTCAAATTGACATGGGTATTTGTTTTTGTACTTTAAAAAATTATTTTTTGCAGCACTTTGTTCCATGTTGAGTACAATAAGTCATATAAATAATAAACATTTGATATGTTTTGTACATTAGTAATTAATTTTGCACATAATTTTTCATTACTCATTCATCTTCTATACCCCAATTATCCCTTTCGGGGTTGAGGGGGGGCTGGAGCCTATCCCAGCTGTCAACGGGCGAGAGGCGGGGTACACCCTGAGCCGGTCGCCAGCCGACTGCAGGGCAACACACATACACACATTCACGCTCACACTCACACCTAGGGACAATTTAGAGTCACCAATTAACCTAGTGAGCATGTTTTTGGTCTGTGGGAGGAAGCCGGAGTGCCCGGAGAGAACCCACGCATGCACGGGAAGAACATGCAAACTTCACACAGAAAGGCCCCCGCCTGACCCGGGGATCGAACCGGTGACCTTCTTGCTGTGAGGAACGCGCACTACCTGCTGCGCCACCGTGCCGCATTTTTCATTACTTTTGGTAATAAATTAATTAAGCAACAAAAAATCTGACAAGCCACTTGGAAGCTGAAAGCTCTTTTAAGAGAACCAAACCATAAAAACTGACTCTCTTAAAAGAGCTGGAATTCCCATCACTAGATAACAGTTCACTGAGATTATGATAAAATCCCACATTATATACAACATACTGTATATGACACCGGCTGTCATCAAGGACAATGTACTCAGTAGGAGCTTATTTTTACCTCCCATGAGTTGTCTTTGGACATTTTCTCTTGCTTCTCCAGCATTTGCTGCAAAGTTAGTTGTTGCTGTTTCCTGTGGGACAGTGGGAACAGCAATTTTGCAGAGTATGTCGTCTGCTCTACTTTTGTCGTCATTACTTATCCTAAAATATCTCCAAATTGCCAACATTGTTCCTTCTCTACCTACCTGCTCAAGTGAGTCATGTTCCTGTTTGAGGAATATAAGAAATGTTTGCCTGAGCGCATGGTGGTATATCTGAATGAGCAGAAGGTAGCCACTCTCACCTCTGCTACTGTGCTCGCTGACGAATATGCGCTTACTCACAAGACTGTTTTTCAATCAGTCTCTGCTGATAAACTCCGGCATACTCCAGCAGCACAGAGCAGCATTCCCAAATGGCTTAGCTCAAAGACGGAAGAAAGATAAAATAAGATATTCCTTTATTAGTCCCATGGTGGGGAAATTTCCAGAATTACAGCAGCAAAGTGGATAGCATAAAATAGCGGGCATCAGTAAAAAGGACATTAAATATCACACAAGCAATATAAACAATATAAACAAGGAATATTGAAAAATATGAACAATAGGTACTGATATTGCTCATTGGTTGATAGTACTCCTGACTGCAGTATTGATATTGCACATAGGAGTAATAATACACCTGATTGAAAGATTGATATATTGCACCTTAAGTTGAAATTCACCTGAGCTAAATATTTTCACAGTATAAGTGAACATAGTTGATGTGTATTATAATGCAGTCAGTTTGAAAGTCTTGGTGAGTGTGTGGTCTTCTAGAAGCACTGCTGGTTGTAAAGTCTGACTGCTGCAGGAAGGAAGGACCTGCAAAAGCGTTCCTTCACACGCTTTGGGTGAAGCAGTCGCTGAAGGAGCTCTCCAGTGCTGTTAAAGTGTCCTGCAGGGGATGGGAGTCGTTCTCGATCATGGATTACAGCTTAGCCATCATCCTCCTCTCTCCTACCACCTCCACTGAGTCAAGGGGGCATCCCAGGACAGAGCTGGCCTTCTTGATCAGTTTGTCAAGTCTCTTCCTGTCAGCCGTCAAGATGCTGCTCCCCCAGCAGACCACTCCATAAAAAATGACTGATGTCACCACAGTGTCATGAAAGGTCTTCAGGAGTGCTCCCTGCACTCCAAATGACCTCAGTCTCCTGAGCAGATAAAGCCTGCTCTGGCCTTTCTTGTAAAGTGCGGTTGTGTTGTGAGTCCAGTCCAATTTATTGTTCAGGTGAACACCCAGGTACTTATAAAATGTCACCATCTCGATGTCCGTTCCTTGGATGTTCACTGGAGTCAGGGGGCAGAGTGTTTGTCTGTGGAAATCCAGAGTGCTTTTATTGTCGCAAACCCGGACATGTCATCCCTAATTGTTTAACACTAAAATGTAAAGAGCAGCAGGCTACTCATGGTGCACCACAGCCGAAAGGCATTGGGTTAATCAAATCGAAATCCAGTGTTAAAAATTCCACATTTGACCGCAAAACTCCTGATGAATGTTTCAAGCCATTCATATTTGAAGGGCTGGTATCATTAACAGGTGAGCCCAACGATCAGCAGAGAGTGCAAATTCTCAGAGACATGGGTGGATCGCAATCAGTGATTCTTGCTAATCTGTCGCCATTTTCACATCAGTCATCATGCAGGTACGGTACAGTTTTACGTGGCATTGAGATGGGATACGTTCCCCAACCTGTACATCGCATTCATGTGCAGTCTAAGTTGATCATGGGTTTTTTCCTGTTGCCGTTTGTTCTGACCTGCCAATTGAGGGGGCAACATTTTTGATGGGGAATGATATGGCCGGGGGCAAGGTGAGTCCTACGCTGGAAGT
Source organism: Chaetodon trifasciatus (assembly GCA_037975065.1). NCBI lineage: Eukaryota > Metazoa > Chordata > Actinopteri > Chaetodontiformes > Chaetodontidae > Chaetodon > Chaetodon trifasciatus. The sequence goes on from JBBMOE010000002.1 coordinate 21,122,290, forward strand.
ATTGGATTCCCTGCAGTGCACTGAACTGAAGGTGAAGGAACTCTGACACACACTGATTTCTTTACATCATGTGTAGTCACTCGTGCACAAGCACAAAAAGACACTGATGTTTCCCTCTCTGACATTGTTTTGATATCAGCCTCTTCAGGGGAGGGTGAGTTGGAGAATAAAACAGAGATTAGCTCTGCATCTCTTAGCGACAGTGCTGTGGAGCTGCGCTCTGCCAGTCATGACACACTCTCTCCTGATTGTCTGTCCCTGCTGGTGACCAGAGAACGCCTGTGTGCTGCGCTATGGGCTGATCCACCGCTAGAGAAGTGCTTCTCAAAGGTGAGTGCAGACAAAGCAAGTGGTGGAAATGTGATTTATCTACTTGACAATAACATTTTGGTAGTAAGTGGTTCTCCCCAAACTGTAAATTCTGATTGGAGTTCAGTGTATCAGGTAGTAGTACCTTCTGTGTACCGTCAGCATGTCCTGACCATAGCACACAAGAGTCAGTGGTATCGGTAACATATCGGCTGATTCTTAAGCATTTCTTTTGGCCTGGGCTAGAAACGTATGTAGCCAAACATTGTTGCTGTTGTCACGTGTGCCAAATTGTGGGTAAACCAAACCAGCCTATTCCCCCTTCGCCACCCATCCCATCCCTGCAATAGGAGAGCTGTTCGAACAGGTGATCGTGGACTGTGTGGGCCCTTTGCTGCGAACAAAAAGTAGAAATCAATATTTACTCACTATTATGTGAGCTGCCACACATTTTCCCGAAGTTGCTCCGCTGCATAAAATAACCACCAGCTCCATGGTAAAAGTTTTAACCAAGTTTTTCTCCACATTTGGTCTTCCACATGTTGTCCAGATGAAGTCAAGGCACAAATTTTCAGTCCAAAATGTTCCCACTGAGCTCGTCTTCATTCATACTCCCCGTGGTCCACTTAAATCCTTACGAGACCAGTTCATAGCACCCAGATCTCCTCCCGAGGAGAATGTGTTAGACTTTGTTAGCCAGTTCCGTGAGCCTTTGCATCACGCCAACGCTCTCGCGAGTCACTTTAGGCTTCACAAGCTGTGATGAAGCGTCAGTATGATCGCTCCGCTGTTCCCCGGCGTTTCAAAATCAGCAACCAAATTTGGCATTATTGCCTATTCCTGGTTCCACGCTGTCAGCCAAATTTTCCAGGCTGTATGAGATTGTTGAGTGCCTTAGTGACGCAGATTATATCATTGGCACTCCTGAGAGAAAGCGCAAAACTCGTGTATGCCATGTGAACATGCTGAAGCGTTTTTATTCCAAAGAAAAGCCAGAATGGAAACTGAAAAAGTTTGCTCCTGACCAAACACCTGTGATTACACGCACCTACGCATTAATTGTGTGGGACAGTCCACAAATGGCCGGTGATGATTTGATGATGCGTCCTGGGTCTCACCAGACTGCGAGACTGCCAAATAGCAAAATGCTAAAACTGTTGCCTTCTGATTTGGGACATTTGTCAGAAGAGCAACAATGTGATGTGACAGATTTGGTGGATGACTTTCTCTGTCTCTTTGGCGATGTTCCAACCCGAACCACGGTCATAAAACATGACATTGACATTAAGGATGTTCAGCCGATTAAACAACATCCTTTACCGTATTAATCCTGCGAAATGATGAAAAAAGAAGCTGAGTATCTCGTACAAGATCACTTGGCTATGCCCAGTTCTAGTCCCTGGAATTCACTGTCTTTTAGAAGCCAAATCTGATAGTTCTCCACATTTGATAACGGATTACCGAAAAGTAAATGCCGTTGCTGTCCCTGATTGTTATCCTCTGCAACTGATGTAGCATTGTGTAGATAACTTAGGCACTGCTAAGTATGTCAGCAAACTGGACCTGCTCAAAGATTATTGGCAGGTGCCCCTGACTGACCGCGCCTCTGAAATTTCCGCCTTCATAAGTCCTGATCATTTCTTGCAGTACACTGTGATGGCTTTTGGCATGCGCAATGCTCCAGCAACTTTTCAAAGGCTAGTAAACACTGTTTTGACTGGTCTGCCTAACTGCAATGCATATTTGGATGACCTTATTGTGCACACTGCAACATGGGGAGAAACACATAGAGAGGTGTTCATTCGGCTGGCATAGGCATCCCTTACCTAAACCTGGCTAAGTGTGAGTTTGGAAAAGCCATGGTGACTTACTTAGGGAGGGAGGTGGGCCAGGTTGAAGTACATCCAGTTGACGCTTAGGTCACTGCGATCACAGAGTGTCCTGTTCCGTCTACCAGAAGAGCCCTTCGCAGCTTCTTAGGCATGGCGGGCTACCATATAGTTTCTGCCAAAATTTTTCCACTGTTGTTCTTCCTTTAACCAACCTGTTAAGTCCGAAAGTAGATGTTGTGTGGACTCCTGAGTGTCAACATGCCTTTGAAAGTGTGAAGTCTCTGCTAAGCTATGCTCCTGTGTTCACTGCTCCTGATCTTTCTCACCCTTTCAAGTTAGAGGTGGATGCCAGTACTGAGGGTGCAGGTGCTGTGTTATTGCAGGAGGATGTGGATGGAGTCGACCACCCGGTGAGTTACTTTTCCCTGAAGTTCAACAAGCACCAAACCAGATATTCCACCATTGAAAAAGAAACCCTTGCTTTGTTGTTGGCACTTCAACACTTTGAGATATACGTTGGGTCCAGTCTGTTGCCAGTTGTAGTCTTCACTGATCATAGCCCTCTCGTTTTTCTGTTGCGCATGTACAAACATAATCAGCATCTCATGCGATGGGCTCTGCAAGACCATAACCTGGAAATACATCAGTAGAAAGGTTCAGAGAATGTGTTGGCAGATGCTTTGTCCAGACTAAGTGTAGTGTGTAATTAGTTAAGCTGTAACAAAACCCCTGGTTTTGTGCTTTAAGGGGAGGGGTGTTACAGCCACCGCCGTTTGTGTGTGTATTTGTATGTGTTCTTGTGCCCTGCATGTATGTGAGTGGTTGCAGGTGAGTGGGTGTGGAAACACGAGTCCTCCTACAGAAGAGGACGGCGATTGGGGAGGAGCCAGCCAGTGTCCAATCCCCTGCAAGCGATTATCTCCTGCTGGCTATAAGAGTTGTCTCAGCCTGGCAGAGTGTGGCTGGCCTATTTCATGACCAGTCCTCGGCACAGGAGAGATTCGATTGTTTTGTGACAGATTTGTCAGAGCTCTGCTCCTTGTATCTCTGTGGTAACCAGACTCGAACTGAGCTAGGTTAAGACGGGGACTGATTTTCCCACACACACTTAGCTATATTGTTTGTTAGCCTCAATAGGCTTAGGGGTGCTATTTCCTTTTGTATTTTGGTTCTCATTTTCCACCTGTACTGTAGGCCTCATTTAGGAGGTCCATTTCGGTTTTTTTTTGTGATTCAGGTAAGCTCCCCTTTTTGAGAGTTCTCTTTTGGTTATGTTTATTTCATTTGTTTGAAAAGCACCCAACTGCTCTTTTCGTTGTCTTGGCCTTTGCCTTTTCTACAAAAATAATTTAAAATCACCTGGGTTTAAATAAATAACAATTTTAACCATTTACATCTGGTTGTTTTTTTGTTACTTCCTTACCCCTAGCAATCTGGGTCGTAGCAGTGATATTGGATGCTGCTGTATCAAATAGTGATGGACAAAGCAATTATTTTCAGTGTAGACCTACTTAATCACTAGAATCCATTCATTAAAAAGATTTGCTCAAAAGATTGGTTCACCAAATCATTCAGTGTTTGACCAGAGCACCAACTACCTCGTCCCACTGACTGAATTGGAACATGGCTGAACATTCTGTTCATCTTGCTAACTTGTGAACTGAAGAAAATTTAGTTGGAGTCCTGCCCTATTATCTATAGCATATATAGTTTCGCAGCACCTAATCATTGAATCAAATATTTGGTACTACTTCCTACAGAGACTTCAAGACTTGAACTTACAGTACTGTGTGTGTAATTTTTTAGCTTTACAGTATAATACTGTCAGCTGGTCAATGCAGTATCCAACATTCAATTACTGAAATTTAAAATAATTTCACTTTTGTAGAAAACATAAAACATGATCCATTCCTTGTGTCAAACAGGCTCTCAGTCTGCATATCCTAATCCATGCACACTGAATTCAGTTTTTTTCTATGCCAAGAGATAACAGTGTCACATGACATTTATTACATTCAATAACCAACACACAAATCATAACATAATTGTAAAATATAATCAATGACAAAAAGGAAAGGAAGAAAGAAAAGAGCAGCAACCCAGCTTATATATTCAACTCAACAAATTGGCAACAAGGAAGTGGGAGGGGCTAAGGCCTGCCTAGTGCCATAGTAGCCTGCTATAGTTGTCTGCTCTCTCCTTCCGCTGGGACGCAGCCTGCTTCATCCTTTCCTAGACATTCTCAACTGCCACCTGCAGTTGTTGTTGTCCGATGCTCATGGACCCAATCGCAGACATCACCTGCTGTTGGTTCATCCACCTGGCTGAGCAGGAAATCCACAGGCAGCTGAGGTTCACGGCCAAATTATCAACAAGAAGGGAGATTGACCTGTGTTTTTGTGGGGCATGGTGTTATAGCTGAACAGAACCTGTTGGAGATATCTGTGAAGATGATGTTAACTGTGTAGTTTGGAAACAAAACCCACATTTTTGCCCACCAGCTTGGAAACTCCTACACCATAGGATGGTGGGTAGGAGGACAGGGAATCTACAGATACCACTGTTCCACAGACACTAAGGTCTGCAGAAATGACAGCCTCTGGCACTCCTGTTCAAGGAAATGCGTGAGGAGTTATCCAGCTGGGCACAGAAAACAGACAGGCACATGACTTTGTGGTGGAGCCAGTTGATGGCAGCATTGCACTCCCACTGCTGGCACTGATTAAGTGTATTCAATTCAATTCAGTTCAATTCAATTTTTTTTATATCACAACAGAAGTTGTCTCAGGACACTTTCCATATAGTGCTGTTACAGTCCGAGCTCTTTTATCTGCAGAGACCCAACAGTTCCCTCATGAGCAAGCACTTGGCGACAGTAGCAAGAAAAAACTTCCTTTTAACAGGCAGAAACCTCAGGTAGAACCAGGCTCTGGGTGAGCGGCCATCTGCATCACCTGGTTGGGTGAAAGAGAGAGAGCGAGAGACAGACAGAGAGAGACAGACAGACAGGAATGCAATCACAGTAACAGTGACAGTGGATGTAGTAATAATGGAAGTATGACTAATAGTAGTAGCAGTTGCAATGGATGTCAGGCAGGGCCACGGCAGGAGACATAGCTATATTTCACAATCCAGATTCAGCCATTATCCATGGTAACCTGCAAGATGACAAAGCACAAAGACTCCGGGGAAGAAGCTAAGATAGTAACATGCTGTGGTAAGACATGAAAGCATGCAGATGGAGAGGGAGAGAAGGACAGAGGAGCTTGGTGTATAATGTTATAGCAGCATAACTAGGGGCTTGTCCAGGGCAAGCCTGAGCCAGCCCTAACGATAAACTTTATCAAAAAGGAAAGTTTTAAGCCTACTCTTAAATGGAGAGACAGTGTCTGCCTCCTGGACAAAGACCGGAAGATGGTTCCACAGGAGAGAAGCTTCTTTTGGAGACTTTAGGGAACCATAAGTAAGCCTGCATTCTGGGAAAGCAGTGTTCTAGTGGTGGTAATAAGGTACTGTGAGCTCTTTAAGATAATATGGTGCCTGACCATTTATGGCTTTGTAAGTAAGGAGGAGGATTTTAAATTCTATTCTAAGCTTTACAGGGAGCCAGTGCAGAGTGGCTAATATTGGAGAAATATGATCTCTCTTCCTTGTTTCTGTCAGAACACAAGCTGCACTGTTCTAGAGCAACTGGAGAATATTCAGCAACAAATTTGGCTATCCTGATAGTAAAGAATTGCAATAATCCAACCTAGAAGTTACGAATGCATGGACTACTTTTTCTGCATAATTTTAAGACAGGCTGTGCCTGATTTTTGCAATGTTATGTAGGTGAAAAAAGGCAGTCCTTGAAATTACTTTACATGAGAGTGAAAGGACATGTCTTGATCAAAGGTAACTCCCAGATTCTTTACAGTGGTGCTGGAGGCAAGCACAACGCCATCCACAACTGCTATGTCATTAGAAAATGAGTTTCTGAGATGTTTAGGGCCTGGTATTATAACTTCAGTATAAGTATATTCATTATAACTTCAGTTTTGTCCGAGTTTAGCATCAGAAAATTGCAGGTCATCTAGGTCTTTATGTCCTAAAGACACACTTGTAGTCTAGTTAACTGATTGGTTTCTTCTGGCTTCATTGCAGGTCATCTAGGTCTTTATGTCCTAAAGACACACTTGTAGTCTAGTTAACTGATTGGTTTCTTCTGGCTTCATTGTTGATAAATATAGCTGGGTATCATCTGCATAGCAATGAAAATTTATTGAGTGCTTCCTGATAATGTTCCCTAAAGGAAGAATATATAAGATGAATAGAATTGGTCCAAGCACAGAACCCTGCGGAACTCTGTAGCTGACTTTAGTGAGCACAGAGGAGTCATCATTAAAGTGTACAAACTGAGAGCAATCTGAAAAGTAGGACTTAAACCAGCTCAGTGCCGTTCCCTTAATGCCAATGAAGTGTTCCAGTCTCTGCAATAGGATATCATGGTCAATGGTGTTGAATGCAGCACTAAGATCTCATAAGACTAGTACAGAGACAAGTTCTTCATCTGATGCAATTAGAAGGTCATTTGTAACTTTAACCAGTGCTGTCTCTGTGCTATGATGCACTCTAAATTCTGACTGGGAATCCTCAATTAAACTATTATTGTGTAGAAAGTTGCACGGCTTATTAGCAACTGTTTTCTCAAGAATTTTTGAGAGACAGGGAAGGTTGGATATAGGTCTACAGTTGGCTAAAACCCCTGGATCAAGAGTCAGCTAGAGGTTTTATTACAGCTACTTTGAAAGACAGATTGAGCATGTCTAATAAGGAAGAGTCAACTAAAGGTAAAAGTTCTTTAAGCAGCCTAGTTGGGATGGGGACGAAAATACAGGTTGATGATTTTGATGACCAATTTGTTGAAATTAGTTGGCGAAGGTGGACAGATGAAAAACAGTCTAAAACTATGACAGGTTTAACAACAATTTCTACGGTTTCTGTGTTTGAAGACAAAATAGTACCTGTTGATGACAGGAGCTGATGAATTCTGTCTCTAATAGCAAGAATTTTATCATTAAAGAAGCTCATGAAGTCATTGCTGTTCAGAGCTAAAGGAATACATGGTTCAACAGAATTATGGCTCTCTGTCAGCATGGCTGCAGTACTGAATAGAAACCTGGGACTATTCTTATTTTCCTCTATAAGTGCAGAGTAATAGGCTGCCCTGGCACTGCGGAGGGCTTTCCTGTATATTTTAAGACTGTCTTGCCAGGCGAACCGAAATTCTTCCAAATTGGTAGAACACCATTTCCTTTCTGTTTTCTGTGAAGTTTGCTGTAATTTGTGGGTTTGAGGGGTATACCATGGAGCTAACTTCCTTTGTTTTATTATCGTCTTTTTTAGGGGAGCAACAGTGTCATATACAATGAACCTGTAGCACTATCAACCAGATGATCAATTTGAGAGGGATTAAGGTTAGTGTAGGAGTCCTCTATTGTATTGAGACATGGCATTGAATTAAATGCTGATGGGATCATATCCTTAAATTTAGCTACAGCATAATCAGACAGGAGTCTGGTATAGGAATTTTTGCCTACTGGTGGGTAGTCTGGTAATATGAATTCAAAAGTCATTAAATGATGGTCCAATGAAAGAGGATTCTGTGAGGAGACTATTAAGTCTTCAATTTCAATGCCATATGTCAGAACAAGGTCGAGGGTGTGGTTAAAACAGTGAGTAGGTTTATGTATATTCTGATGGAAGCCAACTGAGTTTAATACTGAGATAAACACAGTGCTAAGGCTGTCATTATCAACGTTGACATGTACATTAAAGTCATCTATAATAATTACCTTATCAGCTTATAAGGACTGAACCTGATAAAAACTCAGAGAACTCAGATATAAATTCAGAATAAGGACCACGAGAGCGGTACATTATAACAAATAAAACTGGCTGCACTGTTTTCCATTTTTCATGTGAAAGAATAAGGCTTTCAAATGAGCTGTAGTTGAGTTTAGGTTTAGGGTTGATTAAAAGGCTTGAGTCAAAAATGACTGCAACTCCTTGGCCGCTGCCTCGACGAATGTGAGTATTAATATGGCTCGGAGGAGTAGCTTCATTTAGGTTGACATACTCTGCATGACACAACCAGGTTTCAGTCAGACAAAATAAATCAATATTATGGTCTGATATTAACTCATTTACTAAAACAGCTTCAGAGGACAGAGATCTGATGTTAAGCAGTTCACATTTAATTCTCTTATCTTGTTGCACTATTGTAGAGGTTGTTTTAATTTTTATTAGATTTTTATGTTTAACTCCTCTTCTCTGTACTTTTGGTTTACTTGGGGGGCAGACACAGTCTCTATGGAGTATTGGGTGGGTAACTGCTCGAATGGAAGCACAGAGAAGTGTGTAGGAGGCAGCTCTGCCTCCTGGTCTCAACTCTGAGTTGTCAGGGATTAGGTTCATAAATAAAATCGGTCAGATTTTTAGAGATGAGAGCTGCTCCCTCCAACGTGGGATGGATGCCATCCCTCTTAGTCAGACCAGGTCTTCCCTAGAAAGTCTGCCAGCTGTCACTGAAGCCCACACTGTTTGCTGGACACCACCTCGACAGCCAGGGATTGAATGATAACATGTGGCTAAATAAATCATCACTGGTCAGATTTGGCAGGGGTCCAGAGAAAACTACGGAGTCCGACATCGTCTTTGCATATGTACACACGATTCCACGTTAATTTTAGAGACCTCCGATTGGCATAACCGGGTGTCATTACCACCGACATGAATAACAATCTCACTGTATTTAGGCTTATCCTTAGCTAGCAGTTACAAATTTGATTCAATGTTGCCCGCTCTGGCCCCCGGCAGGCATTTGACTATGGTTGCTGGTGTCGCTAACTTCACGTTTCTCAAAATGGAGCTGCCAATAATCAAATTTGGTTTCTCAGCAGGTGTATCGCTGAGTGGAGAGAACCTGTTAGAAACATGAAGAGATTGGTGGTCACTCAGCGACACACCCGCTGAGAAACCAGTTCTGATGATAGCTTTTTGAAAACTAAACTTTCCATTCAGAATCTTGTTCGCGTCCATTTCGACGTTTCGCGCTTAACATCCACAAAAACCGGTAGCCTACTTTTTTACAGCTAGCGAGCAGGCAAGACCAAACACATGCGTGGGGCGTGCCTATTGTTTTGTTTCTGGTTTATAATCGGATCCTGTAGTTTTTCTAATGTGACGGCCTCCTGCCTGAGCAGGGCCTGTTGTGCGGGTTCCTCTGTTTTGCTCTTGTGTTGTCTTTGTAGGTCTTGGTGGGCGTGGCGTCTGCTTACGGGAATCACGAGCACCTGGCCAGTCTCCTGTGGTCCCCTTTAAAAACCTCCCAGTGCACCCTCCTGGGCCCTCTCTTCCTATCCAGCCAGTGTCCCTCCGCGCCACGTTCTGTTTAGTTGGTTTTAGTTGTTATGGGTGTTGCTTATTTAATAAATGTTAACCTTTTTTGTTAAACCACGTGTCTCCATTGTTTTGTCATGGCTCACGAGCCGGGTCGTGACACTAACGATACTAGCAGTGGCCACAGCTTCTAAAAAACTACAAGTTCACTAGGTCACAAAGGGCGTTAATCTCGCAATAAAAAAAATGACGCCATTAACATTGATTTGCATTAATGCATTAATAACGCAATATTTTTGACAGCACTAATACAAACCTAATAAAAATTAAAACAACCACTGCAATAGTACAGCAAGATAGGAGAATTAAATGTGGACTCCTTAACACTAGCTCTCTGTCCTCTAAAGCTGTACTAGCAAATTAGTTAATATAAGACCATAGTATTGATTTATTTTGTCTGACTGAAACCTGGCTGTGTAGCCTAAATGAAGCTACTCCTCCAAGCCATATTAATACTCACATTCCTCCTGGCAGCGGCCGAGGGGGGAAGTTTGCAACCATTTTTGGCTCAAGCCTATTAATCAACCTTAAACCTAAAATCAATTATAACCCATTTGAAAGCCTTTTTCTTTCCCTTTTTTTCTCTTTGGAAAATAGTGCAGCCAGTTTTATTTGTTATAGTATATAATTCTGCTGAACCATGTATTCCTTTAGCACTCAGCAATGTAATGTAATGACATTAATGACTTCATGAGCTTCTTTAATGATAAAATTCTTACTATTAGAGAAGAATTCATCATCTCCTGCCCTCAATAGTTACTGCTTTATTATCAAACACAGAAACCATAGAAATTGTTATTAAACCCGTCATAGTTTTAGTCACAACTGTTTTTCACCTGTCCACCTTCGCCAACTAATTTCAGTAAATTGGTCATCAAAATCATCAACCTGTATTTTCGTCCCCATCCCAACTAAGCTACTTAAAGAAGTTTAACTCCTAATTGGCTCTTCTTAATTACACATGATCAATCTGTCTTTATCAATAGGCTATGTACCACAGTCCTTTTAAGTAGCTGAAATAAAACCTCTTAACTTAAAAAGCTGACTCTTGATCAAGGGGCTTTAGCCAACTATAGACCTATATCCAAGCTCCCCTTTCTCTCAAATATTCCTGAGAAAACAGTTGCTAGTCAGCTGTGACTTTCTACACAACAATAGTTTATTTGAGGAGTTCCAGTCAAGATTTAGAGTGTATCATAGCACAGAGACAGCACTGGTTAAAGTTACAAATTACCTTCTAATTACATCAAACAATGGACTTGTCTCTGTACTAGTCTTATTAGATCTTAGTGCTGCATTCGACACTATTAACTATGATATCCTATTGCAGAGACTGGAACACTTCATTGCCATTAAGGCAACTGCACTTAGCTGGGTTTACAATTAGTCATTGGCAGTCGCGTTTATCCAAAGCAACGAACATATGAATTCACACACTGATGGCACAGCATCGGGGGCAGTCTTTGGGGTTCAGTATCTTGCCGAAGGATACTTCGCATGTGGACTGCTGAGGCCAGGGATCGAACCTGATCCTGATCCTCCTGAGCCACAGCCGCTGATGACTCCTCTGTGTGCGCTAAAGCCAGCTACGGAGCTCCAGAGCATTCAGTGCTTGGACCAATTCTAGTCACCCTATATATACTTCCTTTAGGGAACATTATCACGAAACACTCAATAAAGACCCATTTCTATACAGATGATAACCAGCTATATATGTGTGTGTGTGTGTGTGTGTGTGTGTGTGTGTGTCAATGAAGCTAGATGAATCCAATCAGTTAACTGACTACAAGTGTGTCTTTAGGACATTAAGACCTGGATGACCTGCAATTTTCTATTGCTAAACTCAGGCAAAACCAATGTTATAGTATTAGGCCCTAAACACCACTGTCTGATGATATAGCAGTTATGGATGGCATTGTGCAGGCCTCCAGCACTACTGTAAAGAATCTGGAGTTATCTTTGATCAGGATATGTCCTTTAACTCCCATGTAAAACAAATTTTGAGGACTGCTTTTTTCACCTACATAACATTGCAAAAATCAGGCACATCCTGTCTCAAAACAATGCAGAAAATCTAGTCCATGCATTCAGACTTCCAGGTTGGATTGTTGCAATTCCTTACTATCAGGATGCCCAAATTCATTGCTGAATATTCTCCAGTTGCTCCAGAATGCTGCAGCACATATTCTGACAAAAACGAGGAAGAGAGATCATATTTCTCCGATATTAGCCACTCTGCACTGGCTCCCTGTAAAATTTAGAATAGCATTTGAAATCCTCCTCCTTACCTACAAAGCCATAAATGGTCAGGCACCATCTTATCTTAAAGAGCTCACAGTACTGGGAACACAGTGTTCTAGTGGGGGCAATAAGCCACTAGAACACTGTGTTCCCTGAATGCAGACTTATTTATGGTTCCCAAAGTCTCCAAAAGCAGAATGGGAACCAGAACCTTTGATAAATCTTATAGTTAGGACTGGCTCAGGCTTGCCTTGGACCAGCCCCTAGTTATGCTGCTGTAGGATTAGACTGTTGGGGGACTTCCAAAGATACACTGAGCTCCTCTGTTCTTTTCTCCCTCTCATCTGCATGCTTTCATGTCCTACCACAGCATGTTACTAACTTAGCTTCTTCCCCGGAGTCTTTGTGCTTTGTCGTATTGAAGGTTCCCATGGATAGTGGCTACATCTCCTGCCATGGCCCTGCCTGAACTCCACTGCAACTGCTACTACTATTAGTCATATTATTATTACATCTATAGTGCTGTATTATGTGTATACACTATCTGTTCCCAATACGAACATATATCACACATATAAATGTGGTGGAAATTCTTGTGAGCTGGAGGAGGGAGTTCACCAGGAGACTTCAGATGTGTTATACAGAGGTATTTATTGCAGGCTTGATGAATCAAGGAGAAGTTGATGAGCAACATAATGTCCACAAGTGAACCAAGGTAGTGCCACACCAAATTTCCCTTCTAATGGGGTGTATTAATACCCACAATGCCACATGTTTTCCTTTCTACTCCTTGAACTGTTCCCTATTATGGATATTCTGTACCCACCTTCTATATTTTCTGGTACTCTATTGGATATTCAAAACCAAACAATAGCTCATACCATACCTACGTATGCCCTGACTTCCAACCCTCTAACTGAGGACACTTTTGACCTAATTCCTTTAAAATGTCACCTCGAGAATTCCTCTTTGAATTGGTCCGGTATCAGTCTCTACAGTTTATCTATAAGACCTTGGCTACCTCTGTAGTAAGAACAGGGGGAGAGAATTCCTATCTGCTGTCTGCTAGAATGGCCTCTAAATATTATGTTAATTTGTCTCTGTCTGAGGCCTCTGTGTTGTCCAACCCTGAGACATTTGGGCACCTATCTATACAGAAGGCCTGTGATAGAAAATTCCCTCACAATAAATATATTATATTTGTATGCTATATGTACTACATATAGTCAAAAGTCTATCATTAGAACTGTCACTGTTAATGTTATTGCATTCACTCTCTCACATTCACTCTCTCTAACCCAAATGGTCGAGGCAGATGGCTGCCCACACAGAGCCTAGTTCTGCCTGAGGTTTCTACTTGTTAAAAGGAAGTTTTTCCTCAGCACTGTCGCCAAGTGCTTGTTCATGAGGGAATTGTTGGGTCTCTGTAGATAGAAGCTCTATATTGAAAGTGTCCTGAGACAACTTCTGTTGTGCACTATATCAATAAAATATAATTGAACTGAATTAAAATATGCCTGAAAATCACAATTTCCTGAGGTTTCTGTGGTTAAAAGATGACCCTGAGAAAGAGGTTGTGGAATTTCACATGAACGTCCACATCTTTGCAAACAGTCCTTCCCCAGTGAGCGGTATCTACTACCTCAGACGAGCAGCACAGGATGGCCAGAGCAATTTTGGAGGAGACGCCACACAGTTTGTTGTTCGTGACTTTTATGTGGATGATGGGCTGAAGTCCTTTCACACAGCAGATGCAGCAATCAGTCTGATTAAATGGACTCAAGACATCTTGGCTTCTTCTAACCTTAGGCTGCATAAGCTGGCATCACACAGTCAAGAGGTCATGGAGGCCTCCCCCTGTGAAGATCGGGCCACAGACCTAAAAGACCTGGACCTTGATGCCAATAACCTACCCGTGCAATGCAGCCTGGGGTTACACTGGGACTTGGACTCAGAGTGTTTTACTTACCGGATGAGTGAATGTCAATTACCTGACGAGGAGTCCTCTCTACTGTGACAATCCAGGCAAAGACAACTCTCAGAGAATTCATTGCAAGAGCGTGTTGGTCCTTTGATCCACATCATTCAGAGCTTCAAGAAATGAAAAGAAAGCGTCACTGGGGAATGTAGGGGATGGCATCAGTGCAGTGAATCTCCTCAAACAAAGCACAACAGTCATCATTAACCCTGTGAAGTCTCTTGACGCGCCGGCGTGTCAAAATCACATTTAACACGATGGAGCCGCAAGACGCAGCCTCGAGTCAACATACTTTTTCCTGCATATTTTCGTCACAGAAACAGAAAAACCGAGCTGTAATGAAAGTTTATGGGAGTGTAACGAAAGTGAAAGTGAAAGGGAAAGTTGTGGGGAGTTACGGTGGCGATTGAGAAGGAGCGAGAAATAGTGATAAAGCGATAGTTACTTTTGAGAATTGAGTGATTTGTGACATTTAGCGTGTTTTGATTGTTTCGTTAGTGTGTAGTTGTGTAGTGTAACATGTAGTATCGTGTGTTTAGTGTGTAGTGCCGTCGTTTTTTCGTTATGTGTGAGAAAACAGTGACAATGAGGCGATGGATGAACGTGGAGAGGGCGGGGGAGCTCTTCTTCGAGCTGGACGGAGCTGAGGGAGCAAGGAGTCCGAGTCAGAGCCAGAGAGTGAGGACTTTGACGATGACGTGGATGATCCCTCGTTTGTTCTGGAGGAGGAGAGAGAGGAGGAGAGAGAGGAGGAGAGAGAGGAGTCGGAGATGCCGAGTCGGAGATCTGGCCGGGGCGGGGGGAGGGGGCGGCACATGATGTGCCCCTCTGTCTTGTGGTAGACAGAAACTGTTTCTTTGAGTGGCATAGATAATTTGTGTGCCATTACACTGTTCGTGTAAATATTTGTACCAAAAACACCTAGGCATTGGCTGCATTTATGTAAATAGTGGCAAATTACTTTGTTGTGTGCCTAAGATTGTGTATAGATTTTGAAGTTTAATATTTATTTTTGCATTCTAAGTTCTAAAAATGGTTCATTAAACATATTTGTGGTTTTCACAGTAAAAAATAAAATATTTTTCTACTCGGATTTTATGTTTTCTGTGTGACTTTAGGTCCACTGTGTTAATATAGTTTGTCAAAATGGAAAAATATCTGGAAATCCACACATGTGAGGTTGTGCTGAAAAAAATGATAGCAATGCAAGGTAAACAGTTTTTAAGGTGAAATAAAACGGTAAAATCAAAAGTAGTCAATAACGGCCAACTGTACCCTGGACTGGAGAGGGTTAAAACAGTCCAGCATGAGGCTTATGAGAAAGAGCTGGAGTGCCTTGCATCCAACACTAAAATTCCAAAAGGCAGCCTACTTTGGTCCTTGGATCCCTGTTTTGACCAGGATGGACTGTTGCAAGTCATCTATCAGCACCCCAGCTGGACAGATTCAAGGTTAACAACTAGCAGCAATGGACAAACGTTGATAAGTAGAGAGTGGTTGTGCAGAAAGATCTACAAGAATAAGACAGGCCTAAAGATCCATCAAACAAAGATGAAATGCAAGGAGCGACTGCAAATACCACAATGCACAGATCCAGTATCTGGTGAGACAGAGGAGGAGCCGGGCCCAGAAGCACCTCATAGAGCCCAGAGCCTCCAAGTGGTACAAACAGTCCCTTTGACCAGGCAGTCTGAGAAGAGAAGGATCAGATGGCCCCAAGCTTCTAACACAGCAGAGTGGCAGAAGTTTGATGAGGACGCAGACAAGGTGCTGGAAGCAACAGCCAAAGATGATGAGATAAAGAGAAGAGGCTTCAAACTATGACGACCATCATAGTGAGCATGGCTGCAGAAAGATTTGGAGTTGAGGAGGAAAGGGGAGCCAAGCAGCCTTACACCAAGAACCAGAGGGCAGCCAAAATCCACAACATCAGGAAAGATCTGAAAACCTTGAAGAAGCAGCATAAGGTAGCCCGTGAAGCAGAACGAGCGCCACTGACTGAACTCCGTCTCATGCTCAGGAAGAGGTTCCTAATCCTACACAGAGCTGAACATCACAGGAGACGGCGGAGGGAGAGGGCCAGGAAGCGGGCTGCCTTCATCAACAACCCAATTGGCTTTGTTAAGGAGCTTCTCGGACAGAGACGCAGCTTCAGCTTCAGTGCCCCCCTGAGACCAAGAGCTGGGACAGTGCAAGGCTGTGATAAGACCTCCAGAGCCTGCTGAGGCCTTTGATGTGAGGGAGCCACTCCTGAAAGAAGTAAAGGAGGTGGTGCGGGAAGCAAGGTCCAGGTCAGCACCCGGACCAAGCGGAACATCCTGCAAGGTCTACAAGCACTGCCCCAAGCTGCTACACTGGCTTTGGAAGATCTTGAAGGTCACCTGGAGAAGGGGAAAGACAGCACAGCAGTGGCAATTTGCAGAGGGTGTGTGGATTCCTAAAGAGGAGGACTCCAAGATAATCAGCCAGTTCAGAATCATTGTGCTGCTCAGTGTTGAAGGAAAGATTTTCTTCAGCATTGTAGCCAAGCGACTGGCTGAGTTCTTCCTCAAGAATGGATATATGACACCTCAGTGCAGAAAGGCAGCATCCCCGGGGTACCAGGGTGCCTGGAGCACACAGGCGTGGTAACACAGCTCCTCAGAGAGGCACGGGAGAACAAACGGGACCTGGTGGTGCTCTGGCTAGACCTGGTCAATGCCTATGGCTCAATGCCCTACAAGCTGGTCCTCGAGATGTTCGAAAGGCATGTTCCAGCTGCAGTAAGAGACCACATCCTGGATTATTGCAACGATTTCAGCCTGAGAGTTTCAGCAGGATCAACAATATCTGAGTGGCACAGATTAGAGGTGGGAATCATCACAGGCTGCACCATCTCAGTGATCCTGTTTAGCTCTAGCGATGAACATGTTGAAGTCTGCAGAACCAGAGTGCAGAGGTCCCAAGTCCAAGTCTGAGATCCGCCAGCTGCCAATCCGCACCTTCATGGACGACCTGACAGTTACCACCGAGGCAGTGCCAGGAGCTAGATGGATCCTGACGGGGCTGGAGAGGCTAAGGGGATGGGCCAGGATGTCATTCAAGCCAACCAAGTCAAGATCCTTGGTCTTGAAAAAGGGCAGAGTGGCAGAGAAGTTCCGCTTCTCCATTGCAGGAACACCAATCCCTACCATCTCAGAGAAGCCAATAAAGAGCTTGGGGAAGTTCTTTGACAGCATCCTCAGGGATACAGCTTCCATCTAGAACACCTGTGAGGAGCTTGAGGGATGGCTGAGGAGGGTCGACAAGACCGGCCTCCCAGGAAAATTCAAGTCGTGGGTTTATCAGCACGGGATTCTGCCAAGGATACTGTGGCCACTGCTTCTCCATGAGTTCCTGATCACCTCCATCTCAGATCTGGAAAGGAGAGGCAGCTGCTACTTAAGGAGATGGTTAGGGCTGCCAAGGAGCTTGAGCAACATCGTCCTTTATGAAAACACCTGCAAACTGACACTCCCATTGAAATCCATTGAGGAGGAGTTCAAGGTCTTGCCTGCAAGGGAGGTGCTTCAGTTCTGTGAGTCTGCGGACCCAAAAGTCTCCGGGGCAGGAGTAGCAGTTAGAACAGGCAGGAAATGGAGAGCAGAGGCTGCAGTGGAACAGGCAGAATCACGACTACGCCATGGAGTCCTTGTGGGAACAGTGGCCAGAGGCAGGACAGGGCATGAAACCACCACACCCCCTCGTTTTGCCAAGGCTCGGGAAAAGGAGCAGAGGCAACTCGTGCAGAACGAGGTGAGAGCAGCCATGGAAGAGGAGAGATCCAGCAGAGCAGTGGGAATGAGGCAGCAAGGCGCCTGGACCAGATGGGAGCAAGTTGTGGAGAGGAAGATCTCGTGGACTGACCTCTGGCGGGCAGAGCCACACTGCATCAAGTTCTTGGTCCAGGCAGTCCTTCCCAGCCCATCCAACCTGCACTGCTGGGGTTTGGTCAAAACACCAGCATGTCCCCTGTGATAGGGAAAGGGGACCCTCAAGCACATAATGAGTTGCTGCCCAAAAGCTCTCGGGGAAGGCCGATACAGATAGCGGCATGATCAGGTGCTCAAGACCATCGCAGAGAGCATCATGAGTGCCATTGCTAGCAGTCGGAGGTCTAAGCCCATGAAGAAAACCATCAACTTCATCAGAGCTGGGGAGGAGCCAAGAACAACTTCCAGAGCAACACCAGGGTTGCTCCACACTGCACAGGACTGGCAGCTCTCAGTGGATTTGGGTTCCCCCAACATGTCGCTGAGACCACCCTCAGACCTGACTTCATTCTGGTGTCAGAGGCAACAAAGAACATTGTCATGCTTGAGCTCACTGCGCTATGGGAAGAACTCATGGAGAAGACATTTGAGCGCAAGAGGGAGAAATATGACAAGCTAGTCAGCGACTGCCAAAGACAAGGCTTGAAGGCAAGGTGCTTGCCTGTGAAGGTCGGGTGCAGAGGCTTTGGAGGACAGACCCTCTGCAAGGCTTACGCTGCACTCGGCATCACAGGTGAGAGGAGGAGGAGGGCCATCCATAACAGCACAGAGGTGGCAGAGAAAGCCTCTAGGTGGCTCTGGATAAAGAGAGGAGATCCGTGGTCGAGTGCTGTTAGGGCACAAGCTGAGGCCTGATCAACCTCAGCTGGGTCGCCTGAGTGAGGGTGTCTGATGCTGGAAAGACCCGAGACACCCTATGACCTCAGGTAGCATCATTGACAATGTGCCCTAGCTATGCATCAGAAGATGTTTCACTAGAACTCAGCGTATCACCAGAATCAGAATCAGAATCAGAAAAAGCTTTATTGCCAAGTAGGATTTTATACATACAAGGAATTTGTTTTGGTGATGTTGGTGAATGACAAATCGTCTAAAAATAAACTATTAAAAACTAAAAAACATAACAATATAAATATATATACACAGAGTGTTGTTTCAGAATAAAAAGAGCAGTACAGCTGCGCAGATCATCATCACATGTCGAAAGCTCAGAGGGAAGGGCGAAGTCCAGAAAATGGCTGATCTTGCACCTGACAGGTGTGGAGCCTCTGTTCACTAATGTTGGCTTGGATGTGTTTGGGCCCTGGCCTGTGTCTGCAAACCACACCAGAGGAGGCCATGCTGAAAACAAAAGTTGGGAAGTTCTCTTAACTTATGTGTCAGAGCTGTACACAATTAGGTCATTGAGTCCTTGGACTTTTTTAGCTTTATAGACATTCAGAAGGTTTATGGCAATCAGAGGTCCAGTGAAGCGCATACACTCTGACAGAGGCGCAAAATTCATTGGGGCCTCCAAAGAACTGGGAATTTCTTCCAATGCTGAATGCTGAATGCTGAGAGTGCTATAGAAAGGTTTCTCTCAGGAAAAGGATGTACATGGACGTTCAATACCCCTCACATGTCACACATGAGAGGGGTTTGGGAGAGAATGATAGGCGTCACATGCCGCATCTTGGATTATATGTTTCTTCAAATGGAATCCCCTCACCTCACACACAAGGTGTTCACAACTTTCCTGACTGAGGTTTCTGCCATTATGAATAACCGACCACTTGTGCCTGTGAGGATCCGCTTACCTGTCTGTCCCTAAGGTTTTCCTTTTTCCTTTTCCCCTTAGTGTTATTCATCTGTCTGTCTGTTCCTCTGTCTGTCTGTGGCTGGGTGTGGTCTCCTACAATCAGCTGGCTCCATCTAATCAGCTGTGTAGCTGTGGTGCATCAGGCTGATGTAGGGGAATTAGGACATTAAACCTTTGGGTTTGCACTCGTTAATATAGAAAGGGACACCAACCTTCATCAGAAGGATTTTATTTATTCTTTTCTCTTTAATGCTTATTTAATAATAATTAATGAATTAATGGTAGATCAGTCTCATTATCTGAAGCATAAGGTCTCGATACAGTGATTGTCTATTTCCAGCTCAAAAGAACACTGTCTGACAAAGACTGAAAAGCATTATTTATTTGGCATAATAATGACATGGGATATGAATAATGAATGATACGATGAATAATTTGGATTATATGATGTAATGCAAACAACTGGATGAAGAAGCTATAGCAGGATAATAAATTAATGATTTTGACAGTAGTGAGTAGTTTTGAAGAAAATGAGGACGCCAATGTAGTATAATTTCTTGAAAAATAATGACTAAGCAAGTCTAATGAGAATTAAGATTGCTATAGCCACCAACGACACCAGCTCTTATCAACTGCAGTGTTGAGGATGCCTACTTCTGTGCCAGCAGCGCTCCGATGACAGACTGTCCCGAACTGACCCAAATGACCCCCAGCTGTCACTCTGATCTGCACTGCATCCAACAGGAAGAACCAGTCGAGCCACGGTGTGGAGAGCCATTATTGGACAGAGATGTTCCAGGGCCTTGTCCTTTGGTGTCGGTAACAGAATAGCAGTGGCTCTTTCATTGGTTATTTGACCCAGACAGATGAGTTGAGGCTGGCTGCAGGATTTTGGTCCAAAGAGGCTGATGATCGTATGGCAAAACTTCTCTGTTAATAATAAAGTTGAAAATACTTCTGATGGCCGGTTGAAAATATCTACAAAAATATTATTGCGTGATTGCCTTACTGGTTAAAGAAAAGAAGAGTTTGGCTTTAACTTTGAAAAAGTTATAGCCACTCGCGTGGCGGGCAAAAGCTGAAGTTATGAGAAAAAGAGTGAAACGGAGCAAATACAAATTGGATTCAAAACTAGAGAAAAACATTTTTCTGAAGAGAAGAGAGAACCACTCAACTGGTGCCACGGGCTGAAGGAAACATATCCCCAGCGCTCTGGGGCGTGTCCATGACAAACAGGCCTTCGCACACTTTAGAATAATTTACAGGTGAACGCTGTTATTTCATCCTATAGAGAGAAAACTAACTAACTAAATTAACTAACGATTGCATGGGATGGACTCATCTGCTTCTCACTATGGTCAATGACAGATTTTAAATGATCAATTTTCAATCACACCTCAACTGTTATGATTGGTGCGACATAGGTGTTTTTTGGTTTCATTTACAGTTGTGTGGGGCTTGTCTTTTTGTTTTGTCCTCTTTCAGCTGAGGTTGGGCAGAGTTTTGGGAGCTGGCACTGACACAGCTGGTTCCCATCTCAATCCCGGATGGGATAAAGATGGCAAACAGTGGAGGGCTCTCAGTGGTATAGTCGGTCCTCTAAGTGTTCTCTAGTGAACTTAACAAAAAAACTCTTGAGAAAGACAGATTGTGTATACCTTGTGATTTCTCACCGGCTCTTTTGTTCTTCACCCTCCCGCAGAGGGTCCATCTGTTCCCGCTACCAGCATCCTACTCCTCCCCGCATCAGCATCCCTGCCACCTCGCCGCTGGACCCTGTTCAGCCACCTGCCTGTAGCCCGCACCACCATCCTTGTTTCTCACCTGTACCTCACCACCACGTGTCATCTCGCCCTACGGAGGCTCTTGGTCGTCACACGTGTTATGATCGGATAGCTGAAAGTATTTTTTTGTAGGACCCAAGGGGCAGAAAAAAGGCACAGAAATGAAAAGAGCCATTCAAAAACACAGTGGTTTTATTTAAAGAACAAAAGTAATCACGATGATAACCAACAAAACACAGTCTTATAAACAAAAGCAAAATCAGCCCTAAAACAAGTTAACTACACCGTGGCAAGCGGGTGGGAACAAAACACACACTAAGAACTGGGAAATCAAAACGAGAAGAACAACTGTGGTGTAGTTATCATTGTTGTAAATACCTTTCATCTAATTATCTTTGTTCATGAACACAAGCAACCTGACCATGCTAGTATTTTTCCACTTGTATGACAAAAAACTTTGTACAGCATAGAAGTGTCAACCACAAGACCGGTTTTCAACCAGACTGATCTATATTCACCAGAACATGAACACCTACACATATACACACATACACGCTTACACCTTGTACACAGTTCCTCATACATAGTTCCTTGTTTCAGTTCCTTATTCGGATAAGTGTCAAGCCTACTGTTGTATAACTGAGCTATGTGAATAAAAGGTCAAGAGGGGAGATGGTTTGTTGGAGTCTGTGTGTGTGAGATCGGTGAGCTGTGTTACAGCGAGACCTGTGAGCCGTCTCCCCTTGCGGCAAGTAAAAGATTGACATCGTGTCTGAGTATTGATCTGACTTGTGTGTGTCAACTCCTACTGAACGGCGCATGTTAGGGTTTTAGACCCAACAGTGTTAACAGGACAACGAAAAAACTAAGGTACGCTTAAAAGCAGCTAGGTAACAACAAGATCTAAGATGCAATGAGGCAAGGAATGGCTGGAAAGTTTAGCATAAGCTCAATCAATCTGGCAGCGAGACAAAGCTGCCATGCTGCCTAAATGTAGGGAGAAATCAGTGGATGACTATCAGGTGTGCCATCTGCCCTCTGCACCGCCAGGCCACACCTCCACTGCGGAAAACAGGACACAACACATAAACCCCTATACAGAAAAAACCTAACCAAATGTCACCAAGCACAGTCTAAAAGTGGGAACATCAAATGTTGAATCAAACATATTGTTTGCATTATCCTGCTGTGGTAGAAAAGAAAGCACACAGACACACAAACAGTTTGCTACAGGAATGTCCGATTTACAACTTGTCAATGTTATTCAGTTCTTGAGACCTTACTTGTCAAACGCCTTCATCAGGTGTGGAGCTGGAGGAAAGGATTAGCATCTCCATGAGAACAGTTTAAGTGATAGGTAACCCTTTGTATTTGAATTGTCTTCCCCCCCTTGCTCTCCTGAAGGAATGCGAGGGTTAGGTGGAGGTCTCTTGTCCTCCTACATTAACACCCTTCTGGAAACAGTTTAAAGGTAGCTAACTCTTTGCAGTTGGAATGTCTTTCCTCCACCACTCTTCTGAAGGAATGCGGAAAGGTTACTTGCAAGTCTCTTGTTCTCCAACAATGATTAGGCCAGGAGTATTTCAGGTCAGCTCTTAGCTCGACTAATTGCCAGTTTTTTCCTGATTTATCCCCTGACTATTGAGTATTTTGAGTATCATCAAAACTATTTTGCCAATCGTTCCTCGAGTGTGCTAAATGAACTTTGTTGTTGGATTTTGTTTTTGGACTGCCACTCACTTGTGCTCTTTTTCTTTCAGTGCCTCCCAGCCACCCCCAGTGTTTGTTTTGCCTCAAGCAACAAGTTGTGTTCCTTTGTTATTTTTTCCACTGCTCCTTCAGAGTCTGCCTTTTGTTATTATCCACTCCTAGAGAGTATGCTTTTGTTCATTATTATTATTGTGTGAATAAATTACTTTTGTTTGTTTTTCTGACTCGGGTCTGCATTTGTGAGTCCAGTAAAAAATTATAAGCTAAAGCCAAACAGAACAAAATGGCCACAATGGACTCAACAGATCCGGATCCTCCAGACCTCTCCAGCTTTCCCCCTGTTTATCATGATCTCTGTAAAGTGTTCAGTAAGGAACGTGCTCTCTCACTACCCCCTCACCATCTTCTATCGGCAGTTCTTCCTGGACTATAGTAAGATTGACGTACCACTGACTAAGCTAACTTCTTCTAAGGTGAAGTTTAGCTTTTACTTTTCACCACAACTCCGGTGCTTGTGCAGCCTGAGCCCAAGAAACAATTCATTGTTGACGTAGATGCTTCAGGTACCAGGGTGGGGGCTGTCCTGTCGCAGCATGCAGGTCCAGAGAACTGTTTGCACCCTTGTGCTTTTTTTTTTTTTCTTGTCGCCTTTCTCCTGCAGAATGGAACTACAATGTGGGAGAACAGGAGTTGTTGGATGTGAAAATGGCTTTGGAGGAGTGGAGACACTGGCTGGAGGGAGCCAAGCAAACCTTCATTGTCTGGTGTAAGGGAAATTCTCTTTGTTGCTCGTTAAGAGTTGCTAATTCTCTGAAGAATTATAGACTCGGTGTGATGAATCAGGTCTCTTTAATACATGCAGCATGGAGGGAAGAGTCATGCAGAGTGTTCTCTGCAGATCTCCACAATGTCTTGGCTTTTATACTGTTCAGCAACAGCGCCTTGTGCTCTCACACCTCAAAGACATCACTAACCCTCTCCTGGACCCCCTGCAGTTTGCCTACAGAGCCAACAGGTCTGTAGATGATGCAGTCAACTTGGCCCTCCACTTCATCCTCCAGCACCTGGACTCCGCAGGAACCTACGCCAGGATCCTGTTTGTGGATTTCAGCTCTGCCTTTAACACCATCATCCCAACTCTACTTCTGGAGAAGCTCTCACAGCTGAGCGTGCCTAACTCCACCTGCAGGTGGATTACAGACTTCCTGTCGGACAGGAAACAGTGCGTGAAGCTGGAGAAACACATCTCTGACGCAAAGACCATCAGGACCGGATTCCCCCAGGGCTGCGTTCTTTCTCCTCTGCTCTTCTCCCTGTACACGAACAGCTGCACCTCCAGTCACCAGTCTGTCAAGCTCCTGAAGTTTGCGGACGACACCACCCTCATCGGACTCATCTCTGATGGCGACAAGTCCACCTACAGGTGGGAGATTGACCATCTGGTGACAACCAGAACAACCTTGAGCTCAATGCTCTAAAGACAGTGGAGATGGTTGTAGACGACAGGAAGAACTCTGCCCCACCTGCCCCCATCACCCTCTGTGACTCCACTATTGACACTGTGGAGTCTTTTCCTGGGAACTATCATCTCCCAGGACCTCAAGTGGGAGCTGAACATCAGCTCCCTCGTCAAGAAAACACAGCAGAGGATGTACTTCCTGCGGCAGCTGAAGAAATTCAGTCTGCCAAAGACAATGATGGTGCACTTCTACACAGCCATCATTGAGTCCATCCTCACCTCTTCCATCACCATCTGGCACGCTGCTGCCACTGCCAAGGACAAGGGCAGACTGCAGCGTGTCATTTGGTCTGTAGAGAAGGTGATCGGCTGCAATCTCCCGTCTCTCCAGGAGGCGTGCAGGTAAGATTGTGGCTGATCCCTCCCACCCTGGACACAAACTCTTTGAGACACTCCCCTCTGGCAGGAGGCTGCGGTCCATCAGGACCAAAACCTCACGCCAGAAGAACAGTTTCTTCCCGTCTGCTGTCAGCCTTATTAACAAGGCCCGGAACCCCCCACTGACTCTTCACACTCCACCTCTGCCTCATCTGTCACATTGACACTACCATAACCCTATGCATTCCATTAACGCTCAGCTTGGACTGCCTTCCGAAAAAACAGACTGTTTCTGTAAAAAAAACAACAAAAAAAAAACTTGTGTATACTTGTGTATATATATTTATATTGTTATATCTTTTACTTGTTGTTATATTTTCAATTCAATTCAATTCAATTCAAATTGAATTGAAATCACAACAAATCACAACAGTTGTCTCAGGACACTTTCCATATAGAGCTGGTACAGGCCGAGCTCTTTTATCTACAGAGACCCAACAATGCCCTCATGAGCAAGCACTTGGCGACAGCGGTGAGGAAAACCTTCCTTTTAACAGGCAGAAACATCAGGCAGAACCAGGCTCTGGGTGGGTGGCATCTGCCTCGACCGATTGGGTGAGAGAGGGAGAGCAAGAGAGAGAGAGTGAGACAGGCAGAGAGAGACAGACAGACATGCAGTCACAGCAACAGTGACAGTGGATGTAAAAACAGTAGTAGCAGTTGCAGTGGATGTCAGGCAGGGCCATGGCAGGAGATGTAGCTGTAATCCACATTCCAGATTCAGCCACTGTCCATGGGAACCTGCGAGACGACAAAGCACAGAGACTCCAGGGATGGAGCTCAGTTAGTAACAGGCCGTGGTAGGTCATGAAAGCGTGCAGATGGAGAGGGAGAGAGGGACAGAGGAGCTCGGTGTGTCTTTGGAGGTCCCCGACAGTCTAATGCTATAGCAGCATAACTAGGGGCTGGTCCAGGACAAGCCTGAGCCAACCCTAACTATAGGCTTTATCAAAAAGGAAAGTTTTAAGCCTACTTAAATGTAGAGACAGTGTCCGCCTCCCGGACAAAGACTGGAAGAAGGTTCCACAGGAGAGGAGCTTGATAGCTAAATGCTCTGGCTCGTGCTCTGCTTTTGGAGACTTTAGGAACCATAAGCAGACCTGCATTCTGGGAACGCAGTGTTCGAGTGGGGTAATAAGGTACTATGAGCTCTTTAAGATAAGAAGGTGCCTGGCCATTTATGGCTTTGTAAGTAAGGAGGAGAATTTTAAATACTATTCTAAACTTTACAGGGAGCCAGTGCAGAGTGGCTTATATTGGAGAAATATGATCTCTCTTCCTCGTTTTTGTCAGAACATGTGCTGCAGCGTTCTGGAGAAACTGGAGAATATTCAGCAACGAATTTGGGCAGCCTGATAGTAAGGAATTGCAATAATCCAGCCTGGAAGTTACGAATGCATGGACTAGTTTTTCTGCATCATTTTGAGACAAAATATGCCTGATTTTTGCAATATTACGCAGGTGAAAGAAGGCAGTCCTTGTTTTACATGGGAGTGAAAGGACATGTCCTGATCAAAGACAACTCCCAGATTCTTTACAGTGGTGCTGGAGGCCAGCGCAATACCATCCATAACTTCTATGTCATCAGAAAATGAGTTTCTAAGATGTTTAGGGCCTACTACTATAACTTCAGTTTTGTCCGAGTTTAGCATCAGAAAATTGCAGGTCATCCAGGTCTTTATGTCCTGAGGACATGCTTGTAGTCTAGTTAACTGACTGGTTTCTTCTGGCTTCATTGATAAATATAGCTGGGTATCATCTGCGGAGCAATAAAAATTTATTGAGTGTTTCCTGATAATCTTACCTAAAGGAAGCATATATAAGGTGAAAAGAATTGGTCCAAGCACAGAACCCTGCGGAACTCCATAGCTGACTTTAGTGAGCACAGAGGAGTCATCATTAACATGTACAAACTGAGAGTGATCTGACAAGTAGGATTTAAACCAACTTAGCGCAGTTCCCTTAATGCCAATGAAGTGTTCAAGTCTCTGCAATAGGATACCATGGTCAATGGTGTCAAATGCAGCACTAAGATCAAATAAGACTAGTACAGAGACAAGTCCTTTATCAGATGCAATTTGAAGGTCATTTATAACTTTAACCAGTGCTGTCTCTGTGCTATGATGCACTCTAAATCCTGACTGGAAATCCTCAAATAAACTATTTTTGTGTAGAAAGTCACACAGCTGATTAGCAACTGCTTTCTCAAGAGTTTTTGAGAGTAAGGGAAGGTTGGACTACATTACATTACATTACATTAAAAGACTGTGATACGTAGCCTGTTGATAAAGACAGATTGATCATATCTAATACGGAAGAGTCAATTAAAGGTAATACTTCTTTAAACAGCTTAGTCGGGATGGGGTCTATAATAAAGGTTGATGATTTTGATGATGAAATTATTGAAGTTAGTTGGTGAAGGTCGACAGGTGTAAAACAATCTAAAACTGCGACAGGCTGCATAACAGTTTCTACGGTTTCTGTGTTTGAAGACAAAACAGCACCTGTTGACGGCAGGAGCTGATGAATTCTGTCTCTAATACTAAGAATTTTATCATTAAAGAAGCTCATGAAGTCATTACTGTTCAGAGCTAAAGGAATACATGGTTCAAAGAATTATGGCTCTCTGTCAGCCTGGCTACAGTGCTGAAGAGAAACCTGGGATTGTTCTTATTTTTCTCTATTAGTGCAGAGTAATAGGCTGCCCTGGCACTGCGGAGGGCTTACCTGTATATTTTAAGTCTGTCTTGCCAGGCGAACTGAAATTCTTCCAAATTGGTAGAACGCCATTTCCTTTCTATTTTCCGTGAAGTTTGCTTTAATTTGCGGGTTTGAGGGGTATACCATGGAGCTAACCTCCTCTGTTTAATTATCTTCTTTTTTAGGGGAGCAAGGGGAGTCGAGTGTCATACGCAATGAA
Source organism: Chaetodon trifasciatus (assembly GCA_037975065.1). Lineage (NCBI taxonomy): Eukaryota > Metazoa > Chordata > Actinopteri > Chaetodontiformes > Chaetodontidae > Chaetodon > Chaetodon trifasciatus. The sequence continues at coordinate 21,149,990 of JBBMOE010000002.1, forward strand.
CCTGTGGCACTATCAACCAGGTAGTCAATTTGGGAGGGACAAAGGTTAGCATAGGAGTCCTCTATTGTATTGAGACATGGCATTGAATTAAATGCTGATGGGATCATATCCTTAAATTTAGCTACAGCACTATCAGACAGGAGTCTGGTATAAGAGTTTTTGCCTACTGGCTGGTAGTCTGGTAATATGAATTCAAAAGTTATTAAATGATGGTCCGATAAAAGAGGATTCTGTGAGGAGACTGTTAGGTCTTCAGTTTCAATGCCATATGTCAGAACAAGGTCGAGGGTGTGCTTAAAACAGTGAGTCGGTTCATGTACATTCTGATGGAAGCCAAATGAGTCTAATACTGATATAAACGCAGTGCTAAGGCTGCCATTATCAGTGTCAACATGTGCATTAAAGTCACCTACAATAATTACTTTATCTGCTTTAAGGAATAAACCTGATAGAAACTCTGAGAACTCAGCTATAAATTCGGAGTAAGGACCAGGAGAGCGGTATACTATAACAAATAAAACTGGCTGCACTGTTTTCCATTTTTCATGAGAAAGAGTGAGAACAAGACTTTCAAATGAGTTACAGTCGAGTTTAGGTTTAGGGTTGATTAAAAGGCTTGAGTCAAAAATGGCTGCAACTCCACCTCCCTACCGCTGTCTCAAGGAATGTGAGTATTAATATGGCTCGGAGGAGTAGCTTCATTTAGGCTAACATACTCGTCAGGACACAGCCAGGTTTCAGTGAGACAAAATAAATCAATCTTATGGTCTGATATTAACTCATTTACTAAAACAGCTTTAGAGGACAGAGTTAAGGAGTTAAGGAGTCCACATTTAATTCTCCTATCTTGTTGTACTATTGCAGTGGTTGTTTTAATTTTAATTAGTTTTTTGTGTTTAACTCCTCTTCTCTTTACTTTTGGTTTACACAGCGCAGAGAAGCGTGTAGGACTGCAGCTCTGCCTCCTGGTCTCAACTCTGAGTTGTCAGGGGTTAGGTTCATAAATAAAATCGGTCAGATTTCTAGAGATGAGAGCTGCTCCCTTCAAAGTGGGATGGATGATAAGATTTACGCTTATCCTTAGCCAGCAGTTTCAAATTTGATTCGATGTCACCCGCTCTGGCCCCTGGCAGGCATTTGACTATGGTCGCTGGTGTCACTAACTTCACGTTTCTCAAAATGGAGCTGCCAATAATCAGAGTTGGTTTCTCAGCAGGTGTGTCGCTGGTGTAGCTAGCAGAGCAGACAAGCGCGTAGACAAATAAAATTAACGGTCTCTAAATACACAGACTTATGAGTGCTTGAGCAGAACTAATGTTACTTCAGAGAGCGGATAGTAGGCCGCTGTAACAAAACACAGAGCAAATTGCACTCAGAGGAGCAAGAGTGACACACGCCCGCTAGTACCTGCTTAGTACTAACTCATCAAGCAGAAACAGGAAGTGAGACAGTACGCTTACCTCAGCACGTCAGCACAGCGTCAGATTAACTACGTAGAGCTCCAAAAGACCTACTATTTCTACTATTGTTATATTTTTTACTTATTGTTATATTTTTCACTTACTGTTATATTTTTACTTTTTTAATAATTTCTTTTAATAGATGTGTCATGCACCAACCTCACCAAAGCAAATTCCTCGTATGTGTAAAATCGTACCTGGCAATAAAGCTTTTCTGATTCTGATTCTGAAAACAATGGCCATTTGGGGGAGTGCATTCATCCTGTTTCCCAGGGATCATACTATACCATAATTACACCTTAAACTTCCCCCTTCATCCTGTTTCCCACACTGAATGTCCTTTTGTCCTCTTCCTCACCTTAGTCAGAATGGACCACAAAGACTTTTACAATTCATAAACTACTTGCACCCTTGTGCTGCAGAACAGAACTACAATGTGGGAGAACAGGAGTTGTTGGCTGTGAAAATGGCTTTGGAGGAGTGGAGACACTGACTGGAGGGAGCCAAGCAAACCTTCATTGTCTGGACAGACCTTTAAATCTGTCTTACATAAAGTCTGCTGAGAGACTGAACTCCCGACAAGCCCGGTGGGCTCTATTCTTCAGCAGATTCATTTTCACCCTCACCTACAGACCTGGATCCTGGAACACCAAACCCAATGCCCTCCCACCAATTCTCTCCTTCTGAGCACAGGGCTATGTCCACTACCATCCTACTTGCTGATCGGGTCGTCCCAGCTCTCTCTTGGGAAATAGAGGGAGTGGTTTAGGAAGCCCAGCAACAGTATCCACACCGAGGTAATGGACCTCTTAACAAACTCTTTGTTCACTAAGCAGTCCGTTCCCAGGTATTACAATGGACCCATGCAACCCACCTTACTTGCCACCCCAGAGCTAACCAAACCAAACCATCTCTCTCCTGCGTTGACACTTTTGGTGGCCATTGCTGAGCAACACAAGCATACCCCCAGCGGAAAGACTGGAGATCCCCAAGGAAATAAGGAGAAGGAGAAGGGATGCAGAGCTGGGGTGAAGTGTTGGGACAAGAAAAGACGGTACAAACTATCCATGCCGTCTGTTATTATGGGAAACGTGAGATCTCTCCCAAATAAGATGGAAGAGCTAACAACGCTAACGAGACTGCAGAGGGAGTACCGAGAGTGTAGCCTCATCTGTTTGACTGAAGGCTGGTTAATGGACATTACGCCAGACTTGCATGTTACGCTGGACAATGTCCGACTACTAAGAGCGGACAGGAAAGAAAGGAGAAAGGTTGGGGCATAGTGATGGTTGTAAACAACAGATAGTGTAACTCAGGGCACATCAGTGTAAAAGACCAGCGCTGCACCAGAGACATTGAGCTGTTAGCTGTTAGCATTCGGCCATATTACCTCCCAAGGCAGTTCTTGCATGTTATCCCCCCATCAGCCGATGCTGCAACAGCATGCAAACTTCTGCACACAGTAGTCTCACAGCTCCAGACATTGCAACCCCAGGCCCTCCTTCTCATCTCTGGAGACTTCAATCACGCGTCCCTGTCCGCAACTCTCCCCACTTTCACACAGTATGTAAAGTGTCCCACCAGAGACAATAGAACCCTGGGCTTACTGTATGCAAACACTAAGGATGCTTACAGCTCATCATATCTCCCCCTGCTGGGCCTTTCAGACCACAATCTGTTTTTGTCTGCTCCCTGCATACATACCTTGGTGAATAAACAACCACAACCATCAGGCATGTGAGAAGATAGTCAGAGGAGTACAGCATGGCACTGGGAGACCGTTTTGACACCACTGGCTGGGATGTGTTGTGCATTCCACAAAGGTAGGACATTGACAGTTTAACAACTTGCATTACGGACAACTTCTGTGTGAAAAAATACAGCATAAACCTGTATGGACACTAAAGGGTTAACTCATACATACCGGTCTGCTAAATCTACTGCGCAGCTTCTCTGAGCAGACCTGTTGCTGGGCAGACTCCACATAGGAAGGAGAGAAGTAGTGGACGCTAAACCATGAAGAAAAATTGTGGTAGGAAAGTAAAAAAAAAAGAAATATAACTTGATTAGCTGAAGAGGCGAGTTTGGAGGGTGATAATGAGCTACTGGTTCTGTTTACAGTTTCGCGGTGTGTTCTGCCATGGTATAGAGTCGGACAGTGTTGTTTACAATTGATGCTCTGACTGTTTTTTTGTACTGGATAGGATGTTTGCAACAAGCTTCTGCTGAATGAGATGGCGAGCCGGACCCAGTGAGAACTTCTTGAGGTAGACGTCTGAAGCAGTGTGGCCAGAGCTCTCAGCCAACTTTTTGTTACAAGAGCTCATTTTTTTTTATATTTGGGGTTTTGATGGTCTATTTTTTACTGTACTGTTCTGACAGTTGTTTGTTAAATTGTAATAAACCTGCCAGCTGTTGGTAACTTGCAAATATATCTCCTTCTTACTCCTAAGAACCTAGTTAACAACTTAGCATTGCCTTGGTCCAAAATCTGAGCAAGTGCTACACCTACAAAGAAGGGGCTCCACAGGGGACATTGCTCTCCCCCTTCCCTCTTCACCCTCTACACATACACTTCAGAAACAATACCGACACCTTCCACATCCAAAAGTTCTCCGATAATACAGGCATTGTTGGACCAGTATCACAGGGGAATGAATATAAGGGAATACAGGGAGGCTCTAACCAACTTTGTTGACTGGTGTGGACTGAACCACCTGCACATAAAGACCAGCAAGACGAAGGAGATGGTAATTGATTTCCAAAGAAATCTACTGCAGACTACAACAGTGAACATCCGGGGCTTGGACATTTAGATTGTGGGGGATTACAAATACCTAGGTGTTCACCTCAACAAAGTGGATTGGACAAATTACACAGATCCCCTGTACAGGAGGTGCCAAAGTCATCTGCACCTGCTAAGGAGACTGAGGTCCTTCAGAGTATGTAGGACACTGTTAAAAACATGTTATGACTCTTTGGTGGCATCTGCAGTTTTCTATACAGTGGTCTGCTGGGGCTGTGGGAGCTCTGAGAGGGCCAGAAAAAGACTTAACAAACTGGTCGAGAGAGCCAACTCTGTCCTGGATTGCCCTCTGGACACCATCAAGGATGTGGGTGAGAGAAGGATGTTAGCCAAGCTAACATCGATTACTGAGAACCCATCCCAGCCCCTGCATGAGACGGTGGGGGGCTTAAGTAGTTCCTTCAGTAACAGACTGCTGCATCCAGTTTGTAAGAAAGAACGCTACTGCAGATCCTTCATTCCTGCATCTGTCAGACTGTTTAACTCCAGCGTCATGTTCTGTAGCACTGTGTTGATGCTGTCTTTCTCAATCGGACATCATACCAACTTTTTGTTTGCACTACTGTGTCAACGTAATCAATGCCCACATTATCCATTTCACCTGGTGCAATTTCTAAGTTGTATATTTCTCTCAACTGCGCAATAACACTATTTATTACCCATACTGGCAACTGTATTTTTATAAACTTTATATGTGCATATACATAAACCCAGTATTTTTCAAGCGAAATAGTATTTTCTCAAGTACAATAGTATTCTCAAGTGCTAATTACTGACATGTCATGTCAGTAATTAGTTTTCCTCACAACACTACTAGCAACAGTACTTCTCTACTGCAGTAGGATTATTTGGCATGTACTATTTTTTATAATCTATAAAAATGTACATATACTGTACATACATGTTTTTTTCTATTCTGTATCTTGTAAACTTTTATATTTTTATTTTTTGACCCCTTAGGCCACTGTGCCTGCTTTCTGTAACCTGCTGGCTATAACGACTAAATTTCCCCGGTGTGGGATGAATAAAGTCCTATCTTATCTTATCTTATCTTATCTTATCTTATCTTATCTTATCTTATCTTATCTTGTGCAACCAAGGTCCCAGTCAGAAGCTGCAAACACAGTCTTCCGCTCAAGCAGCATGGCTTCATGACTTCCCCTCCCACACACAATGAGGCTCTAACTTGGAACTGGCTCAGAAAGTGCAGATAAATTCATAGACCCAATATGCTTCCTCACTGGGCTGACCTGAAGTTCCTGGGTGGAAAGTGTAGCTGTAACCCACCCTGATTTTTGTTCTATGGCAGAGACCCCCTCAGGCAAACGGACATTCTGCGCCTGACTGCTCTCCTATTTGGTGGTGGGGATGTAAAAGCATATCTGTCTCACCTACATTTACCACAGATACACGCACTGTACCTTTGGTCACAGTGACCATCACTGGGGAGATCAGCACACATTCAGGGAGGGGCCGTCAATCATCAAGGGGCTCAATCAAAGCAGCACCTGAGGGCTCACAAATATGAGAAGAATATGTAACTGCAGCCCACTTAACTGTACCCCTAGGTATGGTGATGGGGCATCTACCTCTCACCTGGTATTGTGGCATCAAACTTCAAATCTTCCGCTCCTGAGTGGGTGAACTTGCGATAGAAATGAACAGCCAACAGGACAGCCACGGACCAAAAGTCACTTCAAGTATTTATTAATAAGATTACAAACAAAAGAATAGGCGATCTGCCCTTTGCAGTCAAAAAACTGTGTTGCTTCCAGGACTCTTACCCATGTCAGCCCCCAGGTGTTAATCACGTCCTAAATTACCTCTGCTCTGACCCCCAGTGGGACCGGCAAAGCACAAAAGAAATAATTCCCCAAATCAATCTAAACAAGTAAAAAAAAACAAGTTTTTTTATATAATAATTGGAAACAATAAATATTATCAATAATATGGATTCATGTATATTTTGGCCCCAACATACTGGCCCCTAATTGTTGATGCAAATGCAGCAATTGGATTCCTTAAGTCTAGAGGCATTGCTAATTTGCTTAATCGGCCCCCTACTCTCAGCATGCCATCTTCCAACATTGGATCTAGTTTACAGATAGAGCTGTTCGCTTTCACTCTCCCATTTTCCAGGAGTGTAAGTTCCTGTGAGGAAAAAGCGTCTTTGTTCAAAGAGAATTATCGACCTTTCTGCCTGGTTTATGTCCTCCACAGACAGATTAACTCGACATGTCATTTTAAGCAGTTTAATTTTGTCTTTCATGCCTTTTGCAAGTGTCCAACTAGAGTTGGTCTTTGCAGATCTTTTTTCTCAACTTAGCATAAGAAGAAGTTCCTTGAACTTTAATATCCAGGTGATTCCTCTCTGAACTCTGCTCCATGATGAGTAATACTCGATCAGCTTGCTGGTTGGATTTTTTTCTTCAATGCTCACACTGTTTACAGATGCCTCATTTTTGACCTCTAGATTGTCTGGAGGAATCTGTCCCAACTCTTTAGGTACCTTGGGCCAATCTATTTCTGGCATTTCCAAATACTCGGGACCCTTTAGCATCTTGATTTTAGAAAGGGTTCAACATGCAGCCCACGTGATGTGGCTTCAGCTGTGTTGTCCTTAGAGGTAACATGTCTCCACTGTCTTGCTTGAGTTCATGAATCACTGAGAGCCATTTGGCCACAAAAGTGTGGAATCTTTTTGTTTGATTATGGTTATATCCTAATACAGAGGTGCTATCTGTCCAGAAAGTAGAATCTTTGATTTCTATTTGGAGCTCTCTTTGCAACAACCTGTCCACCTTTACAGCAAGGGTCGCTGCTGCCAGCTCCAACCTGGGGATTGTAATCTGTTTGAGGGGAGCGACCCTGGATTTCCCCAAGACGAATGAGACATGCACTTCTCCTGCACTATCTGTGAACCTGAGATAGCTCACTGTGCCATAACCCAACTCACTAGCATCACTAAAGTGATGCAGTTCTGCATCTTTAACTGGGTCAAAATTTTTAGGTTTTGACATCTGTCCACCTGAAATCTTGATCCAACTCTGAGACCTACACCTGCCATTGCTTAGCAAATTTTTTGGGGATAATTTCATCCAATCCACATTTCAATCTGCAGAGTTCTTGGAGTATTTGCTTGGGATTCGTTGCGATTCCTTGCCCCATTCATTCTTAATGAATGGGGCAAGGAATCCTAATGGATCGTAGATAGAGCTAATCATGCAGAGGATACCTCTTCTGGTAAGGGATTTGTTCTTGATGGTAACTTTGAATGTGAAAACGTCACTTTCAGTGTTCCATTGGATCCTAAGCGCTCTTTCAATCGGTAGCTTTTTCTCTCTAGGTCCAGTTCCTTGAGATTATTAGCTCTCTGATGTTTAGAAACACTCAGCAAAACCTTGTGGCTGTTACTGGCCCACTTAGTTAATGAGAAGCCTCCTTGAGAGCAGGTGTCTCTGAGGTCTCCGATAAGCTTAATGGCTTGATCCACTGTGGCCACTCATTTAAGGCAATCATCGACATAGAAATTGCGATGGACTGTTTCGGTTACTTCCTTGTGGCTGATATCTTTTGCTGTTTGTTTCAGGGCAAAATTAGCAATGCTAGGTGAAGAAACCGCTCCAAAGAGATGAACCTTCATTCTGTAGGTCTCTAAGGGTTTATCGGTGTCTCCACCAGGCCACCACAGAAATCTCAGGAAATTCCTGTGTTTCTCATGAACCTGCACTTGATAAAACATTGCCTCAATATCTGCAATGAAAGCAACCTGTTCTTGGCAAAACCTGAGCAGGACTCCAATCAGAGTATTCGCCTGGTCGGGACCATGTAGGAGTTCCTTATTTAGGGATATGCCTTGGTACAATGAGGCACAATCAAACGCAACTCTGAGTTTAGCCTTTTGCCGATGGTAAACATCATGATGTGGTATGTACCATACTTGTCCGTCGTCACAGCCTAGTTGTTTAAGTGACACCTTTTGTCATGATTCAGCTCCGGTGTCTCTGTTCTCCCAGGGCTAACAGTGTTGTTCTTTCCTCCCTCTCTGTCAGCAGGCGGAGCTCGAGAGGGAGAGACGGGTCCGACTCCCCATGTGCGAGTTCATTAGACACACCTGCGCCTATCAACCAGCTTCTTAAGCCAGCTCCAGTTTGACTCCTGTGCCAGACTATTCTCTATGCTCTTGCCATACGAGTTCTGTGCCTGTTGTTATCTCTTTTCTCTCTCTCTCTCGTGCCTCCAGTGATTGCAGTTTTGCTCTATAGTTTCTCTAGTGAGTTTGCTCCCAGACACTTGGAGTTTGATAGTCATTTTTGCTCTCTAGTGAGTTTGCTCCCAGACACCCTTAGTTATTATTCTTCTTAGTTATTATTCTTCCCTTATAATGTGTTGTCAGGCATGACTGTTTCCATGTTGCAAAAAGGCAAGGGTAAGTGATATTGTCCATCTTGATGCACAACTGAGGTTGATGCTATCTCCATGAAACATCTGTCCTAATCTGACATTTCGTTTTTCTCCTCATATTCCTTTTCAGAGAAGTCCTGGTTATATTGACTAATGAGGAGATCTTTTAGTTTAGTTTAGTTTAGTTATTCTACCTCCTGAGTGAGTTTTTCGCCCTTGTGGTGTTTTTGTGATTTTTCCTGAGTTGCTACTTTTCCCACAGTGGTGTTTTTGAGTTTCTTTTTCTTTGTCGGACTTTTTCCCTGTAAAGGTGATTTTGTGTTCAACAATAAACTCTTTTTGTTATGACTCTGCATCTGGGTCCAGGCTCTCCCTGCTCACACGTGACACCTTTTCTGCATAAGCTTTCTTGAACAGCTCCTCCATGAATTTTTTGTATTCTTTAGCATACCCTTCATCTCTTTTAAATTTCTTGAAGAGATTTGAGGTGCACTGTTCTGCCATTTCTGTCTGGCTGGGAGGAGACCACGGGGAAGACCCAGGATTAAGTGGAGAGATTATATCTCCACGCTGGCCTGGGAATGCCTCAGGATCCGTCAGTCAGAGCTGGTTAATGTGGCCCGGGAAAGGAAAGTTTGGGGTCCCCTGCTGAAGCTGTTGCCCCCGCAACCCGACCCCAGATAAGTGGTGGAAGATGAGATGAGATGTTCTGCCATTTCGTTGTTGTCAGGCATGACTGTTTCCATGTTGCAAAAAGGCAAGGGTAAGTGATATTGTCCATCTTGATGCACAACTGAGGTTGATGCCATCTCCATGAAACATCTGTCCTAATCCGACATTTCGTTTTTCTCCTCATATTCCTTTTCAGAGAAGTCCTGGTTATATTGACTAATGAGGAGATCTTTTAGTTGATCAATTGCTATACGATTGACCATTACCACCACGGGACCAGATTCCACAGCATCACAAGAATTGAGTGGACCATGTATCACCCATCCAAATACTGTCTTGACTGCGTATGGCCCCATTTTCTTGGCTGTTGATCATGTCCCATGGTTCCATTGCTGTAGGAACATTAACTCCAATAAGAAGTTCTATATCCACATCAATTTCATTCAGCTGTACATTTCTCAGGTAAAGCCATCTTTCCAGATCCCTCAAGGATAGTATATTATCTTTTGAGACAGGTATCTCACTTTGTGTGTGCACTTTTGGTAAGCCGAAGTAGGCATTGCCTTCCAGGTTGCCGACTTCCAATCCTGTAAGTTCATAGCTCCTTACTGGTCTTTCCTTACCCATGGTTTTTAAGACAACAGTGGTTGTCCGAGCTTTGGGGTTAAACTGCCTCATCAAATTTTCTGTGCAAAATGATGAAGTGCTGCCGGGGTCAAGGAATGCATAGGTTAAAATAAATTTATTTCCTTCATCAACCTTTATCCGAACCGGCACAATGTCTAAGGCACAGTCCCTGCTGGCCCCAATTACTTCTCCAGCTGAAACAAGTGCACTGCTGACAGATGGCTCCTTTGTTTCAGAAGGGTTAACCTTTAACTGAGGATCTTGTATTGTTCCCTCTGTGCTGTCTATGTGCAAAATTGTTGGATGACTTCTGTTGCACTTTTTACATGTCAGCCTTCGTTTGCAGTTTTTGCTTAAATGCCCCTTCACCAAACATCCAAAACATCCAAACATCCATTTGTTTTTAGGAAAATCAACCTTTTTCTTTGCAGAAAGTGCATGATAAAGATGCGGGGTGCCATCTAGTGGCTGTTGTTTGCATGTGTAGTGCTGCACTGTTTCTAAAGGCAGTGAAGCACTACTTTTAACATCACTCGCCAAAATAGTGGCGAAGCTGCTTCCTTTATTCTTAGGCATTCTTAGATTCAATGCTTGATTTCTTGTAACTGGCTTTTTATTGAGAAGTTGGTGGTCTTAGTTGTCTCCAAACAATGGATCCATAAGTATTTTTGCATGTTTTTCCATAAACTCCACAAGGTTCTGGAGTCTAGCTCTCCTGTTCGTTCTTTGCAAAACATCATAGGCTGCCATTCGCCACCTTTCTCGCAGTTTATAAGGAAGTTTAAGTGCAATTGATCTTATATTGGAGCGAATGTCAAGTTCATCCATGTGATTCAATTCAATTTCAATTCAATTCAATTTTATTTGTATAGCACAAAATCACAACAAAAGTTGTCTCAGGACACTTTCCATATAGAGCTGGTACAGGCCGAGCTCTTTTATCTACAGAGACCCAACAATTCCCTCATGAGCAAGCACTTGGCAACAGCGGTGAGGAAAAACTTCCTTTTAACAGGCAGAAACCTCAGGCAGAACCAGGCTCTGGGTGGGCGGCCATCTGTCTCGACCGGTTGGGTGAGAGAGGGAGAGCGAGAGAGAGAGTGAGACAGAGAGAGAGAGAGAGAGAGAGAGAAATGCTGTCAGAGAGAGAGAGACAGACAGAGAGAGACAGACAGAAATGCAGTCAGAGAGAGAGAGAGACAGACAGACAGATAGAGACAGATAGACATGCAGTCACAGTAACAGTGACAGTGGATGTAATAACAAATCGTGCATGGTATTATGGCATCCTCTTAAATACATTGCATAGGCATGAAGTGCCTTTCCATCATCAGCCTTTACGGCTGTCCACTTCAATGCTTTTTCCAAGTAAGCATTTGCTATCTGGATCTCATCCCCAAAATGCTCCTGTAATAACACTTTTGTCTTGTGTCTTTAACACTTTTGGCGCTGTATGAGTGGCAACCTGTTACATTAGCTCTCTAGACTCTCTAGAGGAGTTTTTCCTCTCTTTTTCTGTTTTATTGTGCGTCTTTTTTATCCATTGTAGTTCTGCGTGTTTGTAAATGTCTGGTGCATCAGAGACATCAAGCACGGTAACTCTTATGCAACTTTTTCTCCGTGTCTGTGGGTCCATGAGAGACAATGGCTCCCATTGTTTACAGTAGGGATCAGCTGCTGGCCCTGTGTAACACAGCTGTGCGGCTGGAGGAGCGACCTGATGTCCCCCGGAGTTATAGAGGAGGATGCGGGGGTGCTGCGCTGGGATCAAACGCTGCAACAGGAGGAGCACTTATAGACCGACTCTCCCATCCGTCATCATGGGGAATGTAAGATCTCTCCCCAATAAGATGGATGAGCTGAAGGCGTTGACCCGGCATTGTCAGGAATTCCAGTGGTGCAGCATGCTATTGTTTACAGAGACTTGGCTGGGAACACAGCACACAGACGCGACTGTAGCGCTGGATGCATTCTCACTCATACAGGCAGATCAGACAGAGAGGAGCGGTAAGAGGAAAGGAGGAGGGCTGGCAGTGTTTGTGAATGATAGATAGTGTAACTCCAGGCATATCGCTATCAAAGAGCAGCACTCCTGCCTGGACATTGAGCTGTTGGCTGTTAGTTTGAGGCCATATTATCTGCTGCAGGAGTTCTCACATGCCATAGTGGTGGCTGTGTATATTCCTCCTTCTGCTAACTCCGATGCAGCCTGTTATGTCATCAACACTGTGATCAGCAGGCTGCAGACTCAGAAACCACAGGCCCTCTTACTGATCCCTGGGGATTTTAATCATGCCTCTCTGTCCTCCACTCTGCCTAAATTCATCCAGTATGTGCCACCACAGACAATAAAACACTGGACTTATTCTATGCCAACACCAAGGCAGCATATGAATCATCACCCCTCCCCCCTCTGGGAAGAGCTGATCATAACCTGGTTCATCTCCTGCCTGTATACTAGCCCCTTGTTAACAGGCAACCAGCTGTATCCCGCACAGTGAAGAGGTGGTCTGACAAGGCTGAAGAGGCTCTGAAGGACTGCTTCAATACAACAGTGTGGGAAATATTCAGTGACTCTCATGAGGAGGACATTTTGACAGTTTGACAGACAGCATCACAGACTACATAAACTTCTGTGTGAAGAACACTGTACCCACCAGGACTGTATGGTGTCACTCAAACAACAAACCCTTGATTAATCCTGACATTAAGGCTCTTTTAAAGGAGTCAGTCAAGTCAGGAAACAAAGAGGAGCTGAAAACTGTTCAGAGGGAGCTAAGAAGGAAAATCAGGGAGGGGAAGGACAAATACAGGAAGAGAATGGAGGAACAGCTGCAGGAGAACAACACCAGGGGAGTCTGGAGAGGCCTGAAAACCATCTTAGGCCACCAGGAGCCAAACTCCCAGGCAGCTGGGGATCCAAAGTGGGCAGATGAGCTGAACACCTACTTCTGCAGGTTTGAGGAAGCACCTGCCCCTCCTCCAGCTGCATCAGCTCTGCAGCAGCCTTCCTTTGATCTGCCAGCGTTCTGCCCAAGTAATCCATTGACCTCCCCCCCACAGTATTCAGCTCACCGCCACCAACGCCACCCGCCACTGCTCCTCCCAGCCCCCCATCTACATCACAAAACACTCAGCCCCCCTGCTCCAACTTGTCCCTCACACCTCTACAGGTGAGGAATCAGCTCAGGAGGATAAAGACCAGGAAGGCTGCAGGACTGGACAGCCTCAGTTCCAGGCTCCTCAGATCCTGCTCTGATCAGCTGAGCGGGATCATTGGACATCTGTTCAACCTGAGCCTGAGACTGAGAAGGGTGCCATGCCTCTGGAAGACGTCTTGCGTGGTACCTGTGCCAAAGACCCCACATCCCAAGGACCCTAGCTGCTACAGGCCGGTGGCCCTAACATCCCACCTCATGAAGGCCCTGGAGCGGCTGGTCCTTGCCCACCTGCGCCCCCTGGTGAGCACGTCCATGGACCAGCTGCAGTTCGCGTACCAGCCTGGCATCGGAGTGGACGATACCCTCATCTTCCTCCTCCATCAAGCCCTGTCTCACCTGGAGTTGCCTGGGAGCTCTGTTTGGGTCCTTTTCCTGGACCTCAGCAGTGCTTTCAACACCATCAGGTCAGCCATCCTGAGAAACAAGCGGAAGCTTTCAGGGGTGGACCAACAACTCACATGCTGGATAGTGGACTACCTCTCCAACCGCCCACAGTATGTGAGGACATGGGACTGTGTGTCAGGGACTGTCCTCTGCAGTGTAGGGGCCCCCCAATCACCCTCTATACGGCTGACTTTTCTCACCTGTCACCCACCTGCCACCTGCAGAAGTTCTCTGACGACTCTGCCATTGTTAGCCTCATCACAGATGGGGACGACAAGTCATACAGAGGACTCATCCAGGATTTTGTGGACTGGTGCCAGCAGAACCAACTCCTAATTAATGCTGGAAAAAACAAGGAGCTGGTTGTGGACTTCCGTCGGCACCCATATTCTTCCCCATCACCAGTGAATATCCAGGGAAGGGACATTGAGATGGTGACATCTTATATGTACCTGGGTGTTCATCTGAACAACAAACTGGACTGGACTCATAACACCACTGCACTTTATAAAAAAGGACACAGCAGACTCTATCTGTTCAGGAGGCTGAGGTCTTTTGGGGTGCGTGGGGCACTCCTGAAGACCTTCTATGACTCTGTTGTGGCCTCTGCCATTTTCTACGGTGTAGTCTCCTGGGGGAGCAGCATCTTGACAGCTGACAGGAAGAGGCTGGACAAATTAGTTCTGTCCTGGGATGCCCTCTGGAACTGGTGGAGGAGGTGGGGGAGAGGAGGATGACAGCCAAGCTGTCCTCCATGACAGTCAATGACTCCCACCCCCTCCAACACACACTCACTGCACTGAGGAGCTCCATCAGTGACAGGATGCTACATCCAAAGTGTGTGAAGGAGCGGTATCTCAGGTCATTCCTTCCTGCAGCTGTCAGACTACACAATAAAAACTGCTCCAAGTAATCTGCTTTATTGGTGCTGCTATAAACTGGAATTTCCCCTTGCGGGACTAATAAAGGAATATTGAATTGAATTGAATTGAATTGAATTGAAAAAGGAAGGGGTTTCAGTGATTCATTTTAATAGTAGGAGTCTCTACAGTAACTTTTCCAAAATTAAAGAGTACTTTAAACAGATAACGCAAAGGTTTACAGTAATAGCAATTTCAGAGACTTGGCTGACTGATAATAACTGCAAGATGGATTGGAGGGTTATGAAATGTTTGGGCAAAATAGGGTTAACAAAAGGGGAGGGGGTGTTGCATTGTTTGTGATGTCCTCTCTTAAATGTAAGGTGATTGGTGACATGACGACTGTCATTGATAATTTGATGGAATATGTAACCATTGAAATCATTGTTGAAACAGCCAAAAACATATTAATTAGTTGTATGTATAGGACTCCAGGAATGTGCATTGATCAATTTAATAAGAAGATTCTTGATTTATATGAAAAACATAATGATAAAGTGATTTTGGTTTGTGGTGACTTCAACATTGATTTGATGAAATATAATGATCATATGAAAACTCCTGACTTTGTTAATCTTATGTTTAGCTTGAGTTTCTATCCATTAATAGAAAAACCTAGCAGAATAGCAAAGGATAGTCTAACACTGATTGACAACTGTTATGCCCCAGTCTAGGGGAGCAGGGACGCAACATAAATGAGTGAAAAAAAGCAAACTTTGTCTCCAAATCAACAAATTAAAACACCACTTGCTGTATGGAGGAGGGCAGGACCAGCACAGCTGCTAAAAAAAAAGAAGAGCACACACTCACACACATAAACACGGACCAGACAGAAAGACACCACAGGACCACACAGGAACAAACAGTGCAGAAGCAATACGGCCAGGGCTGTAACACCCCCCTTCCTAAATATCATTCATTCATTCATTCATCTTCTATACCCCGATTATCCCTTTCGGGGTTGGGGGGGGGGGCTGGAGCCTATCCCAGCTGTCAACGGGTGAGAGGCGGGGTACACCCTGAGCTGGTCGCCAGCCGACTGCAGGGCAACACACATACACACATTCACTCTCACACTCACACTTAGGGACAATTTAGAGTCACCAATTAACCTAATGGACATGTTTTTGGTCTGTGGGAGGAAGCCGGAGTGCCCGGAGAGAAACCATGCATGCACGGGAAGAACATGCAAACTTCACACAGAAAGGCCCCGCCTGACCCGGGGATCGAACCGGTGACCTTCTTGCTGTGAGGCACGCGCACTACCTGCTGCTCCACTGTGCCTTACTCCTAAATATCAGGAAGTATATAAATATCATCCGGGCCAGAAACACGAGGGGATTGTGGTCAGTGTAGACCACCACAGGCACAGAACTGGATACTTGAAGTGCTGCAAAAGCTAACAGCAACGAGAGGGCTTCCTTTTCAATGGCACTATACTGTACCTGATGCCTATTGAACTTCTTTCAGAAGTAGCAAATAGGGTGGTCAATACCGCGGTCGTCCTCCTGCAGCAGCACCGCACCTGCACAGCTGGCGCTCGCATCCACCTCCATCTTGAAGGGGCGCTCAAAGTTAGGAGCAGCCAGAACAGGTGTGCCAAAGAGAATGGCTTTGGCTGCCGGGAAGGCTTTTGTGCAGCCAGAGGACCATTCGAATGGGCGGGAGGTACTGGTTAAACTGGTGAGTGAAGCCACAACATCAGAGAAGTTTCTACAGAACCTGCGATAATAGCCAGCCATCCCTAAAAAACGGTGAAGCTCACGCCGTGTCTGAGGCACAGGGAAGTCGAGGATGGCCTGGACTTTATCAGCAAGGGCCCGCACCTGTCCCTGACCTACCTGCTTACCTAAGTAGGTCACAGTAGCGCGACCAAACTCACATTTGGCCAGGTTTAAGGTGAGGGAAGCCTGTTTCAACCTACCAAAAATGGTGCTCAGCGTTTTGATGTGCTCAGACCACGTGTCAGAATATGCCACAATGTCATCTAGGTAAACCTCACAGCTCTTAACACCACCTTTGTGCATGAGGCGCAGTGGCCAGCGCATTCCTGAGACCAAAGGGCATCACCGTGTACTGTAGGAAGCTATCTGGAGTCACGAAGGCAGAGATCTCTGAAGCACAGGGAGTCAAAGGGACTTGCCAATAACCCTTTCACAGGTCGAGCTTTGTGACAAATTTAGCAGCACCAACTTTGTCTACACAATCCTCCATTCGGGGCAGAGGATACGAGTCAGCCTTCGTCACATTATTCACTTTTCAAAAGTCTGTACAGAAACAAGGCATTTTGTCCACTTTAGGGACCAGAAGGCAAGGAGAACTCCATGCACTGCTGCTTGGGACAGCTAATCCATTCTCCAACAGATAGTTAACTTCCTGTTGGAGAAGTGCACACTTTGTGGGGTTAACGCGGTAAGCTCGCTGCGTGATAGGGGGCTTATCCCCCACATCAATGTCATGAGAGATGGCGGTGGTACAAGACGGATTATCAGAAAACAAAGGTAAGTGATTTTCGATTAGCTGGCAGATATCTTTTCGAGCAGGCAAGTCTAAATGTTTTAAATGATGTTGCAAATTTGTCAGGTAGTCTGAGTTTTGGAGACGAGTGCACGAGTCTCCGTGGCTAAGAAGTCAGCCATCGCTCTCAGGGCTGTATTCCGACGGAGGCACCTGCGCAACCGTGGACACTACTGCTGGAGGAATGGAGGGAGATACAGGAGAACAAGCGAAATATGGCTTCAGCATATTAATGTGGCACACACGGGATTTTCTCCTACGGTCAGGTGTGCACACAACGTAATCAGTTTCCCTTAACTTTTTTTCGATGTCATAAGGACCACAGAATTTTGCCTGGAGGGCAGAACCGGGGATTGGAAGTAGTGACAACACTTTATCACCAACTTCAAATCTTCTCTGCACAGCCTTTCTATCGAATTTACACTTCATTTTCCCCTGGGATACTGAAAGAGCGCTGCGCGCGGTCTCGCAGGCTTTGTGCAGACGCTCTCTGAAAGAGCTCACATAATCAAGCACATTTTGGCTGGAGCTAGCCGTTTCTGACAGGTACTTTTCTCTCAGCACGCGCAGAGGACCACGCACGGTGTGTCCAAACACCAGCTCTGCAGGACTGAAACCTGTCGATTCCTGCACACTTTCTCGTGCAGCTAACATGAGGAATGGCAAACCTTCATCCCACTCTTTTCCTGATTCCAAACAGCATTTTTTCAGCATCGACTTTAACGTCTGATGGAAACGCTCTAGTGCACCCTGGGACTGTGGATGATACGCGCTGGATTTCCGGTGCTGAATAGACAGCGACGCCAGGACCTGGGCAAACAGTTTTGACACGAAGTTTGAGCCTTGATCTGTCTGAATGGATTTCGGCAACCCGAATGTGGAAAAGAAGTTTATGAGAGCTTTGATCACCGCTTTGGTTTTGAGGGTGCGCAGCACAATGGCCTCGGGATAACGAGTGGCAGCGCACATCAAAGTCAAGAGGTATTGATGGCTGGATTTGGATTTTGGAAGCAGACTTACACAATCGAGGATTATGTGTTCAAATGGTTCACCTAACACTGGAATTGGGTGCAGTGGAGCCAGAGGAATCAGCTGATTTGGTTTACCGCTTACCTGACAAATGTGGCATGAACGACAGAATCTGGTCACATCTCCTTTCAAACCTGGCCATGTCACACGCATTGATCGCCTCACGCACAGGCTTTACAATGCCTTTCTCCACCAACTTCACTATTAGCCACTCTTAAATGTCGACTTTACGGGCATTCAAAGGCATATTAATGTGAAACAAACTTGCCACCAAAAACAAGTCTGCTTTTGTGCACTTGTCCAGCTTACTTACTGCAGGATTCTGTACAAAATCATCAATATCGAAAGCCATCCTGTTCACTGAGAAAACTGCCAACCAAACTTACCGAAAACTTACAAAAGTAGAAAAAAAGATGGACGAGCCCCCAATTTATGTTACACCCCAGTCTAGGGGAGCAGGGACGCAACATAAATAAGTGAAAAATAACAAACTTTGTCTCCAAATCAACAAATTACTCTAAGCCAAAAACCATGTACAATAGTAAACCACAAATTTATTATTAACAAAAAGAGACCTGATGTACAGGTAAAAAGGGTCACACCCAAAACAAAAGAAAATAGTGCTGAATATATACAGTGTTACAAAATACAACCCAACAAACCCAGAGAAAGATCGAAAACCCACCACCAAAAACCACACTACTAGTACTAACACTACCACAATCTACACAGATCTGGGGACAAAGTTCTTAAGACACACGCCAGAAAATACACAAGCCACTGCTGTCAAGCCAAGTCCCCCGATGAATGAAAAACCTGCGGTTTAAAACAGGCTGGATGCGGCAGCAGGGACCAATAGGATAGCGACACGACTTGCTGTATGGAGGAGGGCAGGACCAGCACAGCTGCTAAAAAAAAAGAAGAGCACACACTCACACACAAAAACACGGACCAGACAGAAAGACACCGCAGGACCACACAGGAACAAACAAACAGTGCGGAAGCAATACGGCCAGGGCCATAACACCCCCCTTCCTAAATATCAAGTATATAAATATCATCCGGGCCAGAAACACGAGGGGATTGTGGTCAGTGTAGGAACAAACAAACAGTGCAGAAGCAATACGGCCAGGGCCGTAACAACAACATTTTTACCAATGTATTTGATGGGAAGATAAAAAGTGGACTTTTAGTGACTGATGTAAGTGATCATTTGCCCGTCTTTACAGTGGTTGAAATGAACAACAAGTTAAACTCACGAACAAAAAGACAAATTAATAATTTAGTTAGAATAAAATCATATCATAACATCATATCTGGTAGGGTCTCCCAAGGCAAACAGGTTCTAGGTGACAGGTCAGACCAAGAGCGGTTCAAAAGCCCCTATGAAAGACATTAAACCAAGGACGCGTACGTCGCCCGGATCGGCGTTACCGGGGCCCCACCCTGGAGCCAGGCCTGGGGTTGGGGCTCGCAGGCGAGCGCCTGGTGGCCGGGTCTTTGCCCACGGGACCCGGCCGGGCGCAGCCCGAACGAGCGATGTGGGCCCGCCTTCCCGTAGGCCCACCACCCGCAGGAAGGTTCAGAAGGGGCCGGTGCCTTGTGGTATGGGTGGCAGTCGTGGGCGGGGGCCCCGACGACCCAAACCCTGGATGACGACCCTGGCTATGGGGACATGGAATGTCACCTCGCTGGGGGGGAAAGAGCCTGAGCTAGTGCGTGAGGTTGAGCGGTACCGGCTAGAGATAGTCGGGCTCACCTCTACGCACAGTCTGGGCTCTGGAACCCAACTCCTTGAGAGAGGCTGGACTCTCTTCTACTCTGGAGTTGCATGCGGTGAGAGGCGGCGAGCTGGTGTGGGCTTGCTTATAGCCCCCCAGCTCAGCTGCCATGTGTTGGAATTCTCCCCGCTGAGCGAGAGGGTCGCTTCCCTGCGCCTTCGGGTCGGGGATAGGTCTCTCACTGTTGTTTTGGCTTACGGGCCGAACAGCAGTGTAGAGTACCCGGCCTTCTTGGAGTCCCTGGGAGGGGTACTGGAAAGTGCTCCAACCGGGGACTCCATTGTTCTGCTGGGGGACTTCAACGCTCACGTGGGTAGCAACAGTGATACCTGGAGGGGTGTGATTGGGAGGAACGGCCTCCCCGATCTGAACCCGAGTGGTGGTCTGTTATTGGACTTATGTGCTAGCCACAGTTTGTCTATAACGAACACCATGTTCAAGCATAAGGGTGTCCATCAGTGCACGTGGCACCAGGACGCCCTAGGCCGGAGGTCAATGATCGACTTTGTAGTCGTATCATCTGACCTTCGGCGGTATGTCTTGGACACTCGGGTAAAGAGAGGTGCTGAGCTGTCAACTGATCACCACCTGGTGGTGAGTTGGATCCGCTGGCAGGGGAGGAAGCGGGACAGGCTTGGCAGACCCAAACGTACTGTGAGGGTCTGCTGGGAACGTCTGGCCGAACCCGCTGTCAGGGAGGCCTTCAACTCCCGCCTCCGGGAGAGCTTCGACCAGATTCCGAGGGAGGTTGGAGACATCGAGTCCGAATGGACCATGTTCTCCACCTCCATTGTTGCCGCAGCCGCCCGTAGCTGCGGCCGTAAAGTCGCCGGTGCCTGTCATAGCGGCAACCCCCGAACCCGGTGGTGGACACCGGAAGTAAGGGATGCTGTCAAGCTGAAGAAGGAGTCCTATCGGGCCTCCTGAGGCAGCTGAGGGGTACCGGCGGGCCAAGCGTGCGGCAGCCCGGGCGGTTGTAGAAGCAAAAACTCGGGTCTGGGAGGAGTTCGGTGAGGCCATGGAGGAGGACTACCGGTCGGCCTAGAAGAAATTCTGGCAAACCGTTCGGCGCCTCAGGAGGGGGAAGCAGCTTTCTGTCAACACTGTTTACAGTGAGGGCGGGGAGCTGTTGACCTCAACTGGGGATATTGTCGGGCGGTGGAAGAAATACTTCGAGGATCTTCTCAATCCCACTGTCATGTCTTCCGTAGAGGAAGCAGAGACTGGGGACCCGGGGGTCGGTGCATCCATCACCAGGACTGAAGTCACTGAGGCAGTTTGCAAGCTCCTCGGTGGCAGAGCACCGGGGGTGGATGAGATCCGCCCTGAGTACCTTAAGTCTCTGGATGTTGTAGGACTGTCTTGGTTGACACGCCTCTGCAACATCGCGTGGCAGTCGGGGACAGTGCCTCTGAACTGGCAGACTGGGGTGGTGGTCCCTCTTTTTAAAAAGGGGGACCGGAGGGTGTGTTCCAACTATCGGGGGATCACACTCCTCAGCCTCCCCGGGAAAGTCTATTCCAGGGTACTGGAGAGGAGAATCCGGCCGATAGTCGAACCTCGGATTCAGGAGGAACAATGCGGTTTTCGTCCCAGCCGTGGAACACTGGACCAGCTCTATACCCTCCACAGGGTGCTTGAGGGTTCATGGGAGTTTGCCCAACCAGTCCACATGTGTTTTGTGGACTTGGAGAAGGCTTTCGACCGTGTCCCTCGAGTCATTATGTGGGAGGTGCTCCGGGAGTATGGGGTTGGAGGCTCTCTGTTGAGGGCTGTACAGTCCCTGTACAACCAGAGCAGGAGCTTGGTCCGCATTGCCGGCAGTAAGTCGGACCTGTTCCCGGTGCACGTTGGACTCCGGCAGGGCTGCCCTTTGTCACCGGTTCTGTTCATTATTTTTATGGACAGAATTTCTGGGCGCAGCCAGGGGCCGGAGGGGGTTCGGTTCGGGAGCCGGCAGATTTCGTCTCTGCTTTTTGCGGATGATGTTGTCTTGTTGGCTCCATCGAGCCAGGACCTTCAGCGTGCACTGGGGCGGTTCGCAGCCGAGTGTGAAGCAGCTGGGATGAGAGTCAGCACCTCCAAGTCCAAGGCCATGGTTCTCGACCGGAAAAAGGTGGCTTGCTCCCTCCAGGTTGGGGGAGAGTTCCTGCCTCAAGTGGAGGAGTTTAAGTATCTCGGGATCCTGTTCACGAGTGAGGGAAGGATGGAGCGTGAGATTGACAGGCGGATCGGTGCAGCAGCCACAGTAATGCGGTCGCTGTACCGGTCTGTCGTGGTGAAGAAGGAGCTGAGCCAAAAGGCGAAGCTCTCGATTTACCGGTCAATCTACGTTCCTACCCTCACCTATGGTCATGAACTTTGGGTCATGACCGAAAGAACGAGGTCCCGGATACAAGCAGCTGAAATGAGTTTCCTCCGCAGGGTGGCAGGGCGCTCCCTTAGAGATAGGGTGAGGAGCTCTGTCACCCGGGAGCAGCTCAGAGTAGAGTCGCTGCTCCTCCACATCGATAGGAGTCAGCTGAGGTGGCTCGGGCATCTATATAGGATGCCCCCTGGACGCCTCCCTAGGGAGGTGTTCCAGGCATGTCCCACCGGGAGGAGGCCCCGGGGAAGATCCAGGACACGCTGGCGCGACTATGTCGCTCAGCTGGCCTGGGAACGCCTCGGGATCCCCCCGGAAGAGCTGGGGGAGGTGTCCAGGGAGAGGGAAGTTTGGGCGTCCCTGCTCAGGCTGCTCCCCCCGCGACCAGGTCCCGGATGAAGCGGGAGAAGACGGACGGACGGACATATCATATCATGCATTTTTGGATACATTTCTGGCACTTTATGATTGTCATTGTCCATTGAAAGAGAACAGGCAAACTCCTAAAAATAGGCAGAAAACATGGTTAACAAAGGATTTGGTAAAAGTTTGTAAAAAAAAAAATAGGCTCTATAGGGAATTTAGTAGCATCGAACATAGGAAAAGGAGGACAAATATAAAAAGTATAAAAACAGACTGACATGTATTATGACATTGCAACAAAAAACTATCATGAACAATTGCTGCAGAAACATAAAAATAATATTGCTACAACTCGGAGTGTGCTTAATGATATGATCAAAACATCCAGTAAAAAGGATTTTATAGCCTATTTGGTAAAACTTGACAACTCTGTTACTGAAAATGTAGAGGAAATTACTAATGACTTTAATGAGTTTTTGTTAATGTTGGCCCAAATTTGGCTAAGAACATTACAGATAATAACAGAAAATTAAACAGTGTATCTGATAATAATAATTCAATGTGCCTTGGTGGAGTTTGTGAAAGTGATGTGCTGGAAATTGATATGTCACTTGTAAAAGAAGTGATGGATTGTGTCCTTGAGCCATTTACTTATATGTGTAATAAATCTTTTTCAACAGGCATTTTTCCCAACAAATGAAAATGGCCAAAGTGATTCCAATCTATAAAAATGGTGACAAACATATGGTATCAAATTATAGACCTATATCTTTACTACCTCAATTTTCAAAAATTCTTGAAAAATTATTTGTAAATAGACTTGACAACTTGAGAAATATGAGTTACTGAGTGACCATCAATGTGGGTTTAGGAGCAATCGATCAACATCTTTAGCAGTGATGGATCTCATAGAAAACTTAGCTATGGCAGTAGATACGAAGCAACACACAGTTGGTGTATTTATTGATTTATGTAAAGCTTTGGACAAAATTGATCATTCCTTACTACGGCATAAGAGGTGTCACACAATCAGAATCAGAATCAGAATTCCTTTACTGATCCCCGAGGCGAATTTTTTTTTGTTGCAGGTGCTCCTTACAAGAATTAGAATAAAATTAGCAGAGAAAAGAAAAAATATATATACTGAGAAACTATAAACAGAGTAGGAAGGATGTGCTTTGTAGTGAAAAAAGTCCAAGGGCCATTCAGAGGGAGGAGTTGTACAGTTTGATGGCCACAGGCAGGAATGAGCACCAGCACATCATGAAGTGGTGTGAGACGTTGTCCAAGATAGTCCGTAGCTTAGTCAGCATTCTCCTCTCTGACACCAACGTCAGAGAGTCACACTCCATCCCCACAACGTCACTGGCCTTGCAGATCAGTTTGTTGAGTCTGTTGGCATCCGCCATCCTCAGCTTGCTGCCCCAGCATGGCCACCACAGACTCATAGAAAATCCTGAGCATAGTCCGGCAGATGTTGAAGGACCTCAGTCACCTCAGAAAGTAGAGACGATTCTGGCCCTTCCTGTAGAGAGCGTCAGTGTTCTTTGCCCAGTCCAGTTTTTTGTCAGTATGTACCCCCAGGTACTTGTAATCCTCCATAATGTCCACACTGAACCCCTGGATAGAAACAGGGGTCACCAGTGCCTTGGTTCTCCTAAGGTCCACTACCAGTTCCTTAGTCTTTGCCACATTTAGTTGCAGATGGTTCTGCTAACACCATGTGACAAAGTTGTCCACGGCAGCCCTGTACTCATCCTCATCACCCTTTTATTGGGTGATGAGGATGAATGGTTTTATTAACCAAAGGTATCCACAAAAACGGGGATAAACAGAAGGAGAGAGCAAAAAACACTCTGGACTGTGTATGAATAAAATAAGGTTTAACAGAGGGTGTCCACAAAAATGGGGATAAACAGAAGGCGAGAGCATAAAAGTGCTCTGGGCAGGATGAGCTCCAACTCTCACAGGCAAGGCTGGACTGGGCTGAGGGCTTACTGGGAGGTGAAAGCTCCTGAAAAAATGAACAGAGTTCAGGTAAGCACCAACAGGAAATACAGGTGGACAGAATACTGGCAGAGGAACGGACAGAGTACCACTAAGACAAGCAGACGATCCGACGAATACTGGAAGACTGAGCCGGGTTTAAATACACTGCTGATTAGGGAGTAGATGAGGTGATGACTTGCAGGTGTGGAGGAGGCAGGGCTGGAGGAGCTGGGTAGGCAGGTGCAGCCCACAGCACGGACCTGGACAGACAAGGGAAGACAGACAAGACCACAAGGGGGGCAGGAAACACAGGGAAAACACAGGGAAAAGGAGGAAAACTAGCACCGCCTAACATTTTGAGAATTTCAATTCTGATCTGAGAAATGTACCAAAGCGACTGAGAAAAACAAAAAGTTATCATTGAATGAAAACAAAACAAAATTTATGGTATTTAGTGGTGCCAAAAATTGTGAACTAAAATTAAAACTAAATCGAGTTGAAATTAAAAGAGTATATGAAACTAAGTTTTAGGGAGTAATTATTGATCATAAATTGTGTTGGAAGCCTCATATAGAATATATCAAAGGCAAAATATCAAAAACTATTGCTATTCTTTATAAAACAAGGGACTTACTGAATAAGAAATGTCTGCATATTCTGTACTATTCGCTTATATTGCCATATATGACATATTGTGCTGAGGTTTGGGGAAATTTATATATACATAGACCCCATAATAAAATTTCAAAAAAGAGTGAGCTATTGTGAACCAACTAACTCACTATTTATAAGATCTGGCGCATTAAAATTTACAGATATTGTGTTTTTAAAAACATTGGAGATAATTTTTCAAGCAAAGAATAACAGCCTTCCAGTTTGTATTCTTCAGTTATTTAAATTAAGAGAAGGAAATTATAAATTAAGAGGGCTATTCATTTTTGAGACGTGTAAAGTGAGAACTAATGTCAAATATAAATGTGTTTCAGTTTGGGGAGTTAAAATGTGGAATAAGCTCAGTGATGAGTTAAAATTAGGTAGTTCTCTATTGAGTTGATTATTGATTAGGTTGATTGGTAATGATTATTTTTGTCTTATTATTTTGTACTGTTAATATCCTAGGTAATCTAATGTCGTGGAATGTATAGGATAGGCAAACATAAGCCTTGGGCTTCAGCCTATTCCTTTGTCAGTCACTGTATTATAATTTTCTTTTTCTTTTTCTTTTTCTTTTTTTTCTTTTGCTTTTGTGCATAGTTGCAATTATGTATAATATGTGCCGGCTAAATTGTATATGCATAATGGTTGATTTTGATGTTGGTGTTTTGTGACTGAAATAAACATAAATAAACATAAACTAAACCAAAGCAGTTGCTGAGGACTGTCATGGTAAATTTGCCCCTGTGCTTGATGTTGGTCATCCATGGTCCATCATGTAGAGATTACCAAGAGCCATACCTCCTGCCACCTGGGAGTCCTTGCTAAAGACAATAACACGTCTGCCAAATAACTGGTTTAAGGGTTATTGCTGTACCAGAAACATCTCTTATATGGATAATTTCACCACCTTCTACAACAGAACAGACCTCGTTCAACATGATAGCTTTCATTTAACTCACAACATTCCTGCAAAGAATTCACAGGATGAAGGTTAATGAGTCAATATCTTAAGTACTCTTCTCACTGCTTGCCCCATCACGAAAATCCCATGCCTCTAGTAATAATCAACTTGACATAGCTGCAGTAAAATATCACCTAGATCAGTCAGCCATCACGGTCCTTTCTTGGAGAATCTTGTTCATGTTAATTGATAAATGTCAGAACCTTTATGTAACAAAACTTTCATTGCTAATGAAATTATTTTAAACAGCAAACTGGACTGTATCATGTTCACTGAGACCTGACTGGATGAGACTAATAACAAACAGTTGATAGAAACTCCACCTGAAAATTTTAACTTTGCACATTGCATGAGATGCAACAGGAAGACTGGGGGAGTTGCTAACCTGTACGCTGTTCAAGCTTTAATGACAACTCTTTGGAATTTGATCATCTTTTCATGTGGTTGTAAATTTATGTATCCCCTGCACTGTTAGTTCTTCTGAATCACCCTCCTTAACTCAAACATGGTTTCTTGGAGGAATTAATTGAGCTACTATCCAAAATTTCAGCTTCTACATCCCAAGCAGTTTACTGAACTGTTAAAGTCATTTGAATTCTCACAACATGTTCAAGGCCTACTCACAAAAAAGGACACACACTTAAACTTAAATCTAAAAGGGTATGAATGTTACAGTTACATCCATCCCAGATGTTGCAGTCTCAGACCCTGTGACTGTTCCTGTCTTTTACTCTTTGGTTATGATTGATCGATGTGTCGGATATGATGGGGTATCATGGTGTTAGATTAAGTGGGTTTGCAGCTCAGTCATGTGACTGTAGCAGATGGCGGAACTGAGCATTAGAGTGGGTGCTCCTGCTGTGTACTCCCCTCCTTCCTTCTTTACTTTCAAATACCACCAAGGGAATGCAAAAGAAGGGAAGAAGGCAGAAAGGGGGGGGAGGAAGGTTGCAAGAAGTTGCAAGCAAGAGGTTTATTTAAGGAATAAAGAGAAAGACAGGGGACAAATGAGAAGCAATGTCAAAAAAAGAGGAAAATTACATGAAGAGATGATGAGCAAGGATGAGGGCAGTGTATGTGATTCTACAAACAGGTGGTGCAAAAGCAGGCAATGCAGGAGAAACACTAGAACACAATGTGCTGCATTCATTCAGCAATCTCTTTCTGCATCATTCTCCCTCTCCTCCACTTTCAGTCATAAAGCTCAAATCATAGGCTCATAATGACAGGATGAAGTTTAGGATCCATTTAACACCCCTTCCAGACCAGTGGATAAGTACAAATAGAGTGGCTTAGGAGGCACATAAAGTAACTATAATTGATCGCTGAGCCTTGTGACTCGAAGGGTCATCCTCCTTGTAATTCTCTCACTGTAGCATAATAAATTTTACCCCGCAAATAGACATTACCCTGCAGTACTTGTGTCACTCAGAGTTCAAGGTTCTGGGAGCGTACTCGAAGGACAGGACACGCACTCATAATAACATACAATATGATTATAGCACTTGAATATACATTTATTACATTTTACACTGCTTATGCTGCATGAGTACCAGCACAAATAGACATAGCACATATGTGAGAAAGTTCATTCAGAAATATAGACACATGCTCAGTACGTGTGCATGACCAGCATACATTATCCAGGGCATTGCTGACTCAGAAGCACTCCTTCTAGCCTGCAAACATAAGTCTGTTATCAGTGATGAATTCCATCTCACCTAACCACCCTGACAGCAGTCCAACAAACAGCTTCCTCGGCTGCTATCTGCCTTCTGCAGCCCTGCTGCTGGGCTGTTTGGGAATGAGTGGTAAGTGTGTGTAAATGCTTGTACTGATATGTCACAGCCACCAATCTGCAGTCTAAATGAATTCTACTGGGAGTTCAGCCTGCGTGTCACACAGTGGACAAAATAATTTCTGTTGCCAATACTCCCATGTAGGTGAGAAATATTTTTATATCTGCAGCTGTTCCATGGCTGTGGTTGTGACAGTGATGGAGAAAATGTCACCTTTTTGCATCCTTAAATACCTCTCAGTCTATTTCTTTTCATTGATCGCTGCCTCTGCCTCGGAATCAATAAGGTGCACCAGACTGAGAATGCATCGCCGTTTTCCCCTCTCAACTTTTTAGTGATTCAGGATTTCACACTTTACTTTCTTTGCCTAATTAGTTATCCAATATGGGCCCAGTTTGTTGAAGGGAACGTGTACAAAGGGACAAATAGCATTGTAATTCCACAGCTTGTACCACAATAGAGCAGTCTAATGCACATTCTTGGTTCTTAGTTTTGTGTGTTTTATCTAACTGTGTTAACATTTTACTCAATAATAACTGCACAAAACACAGTACACAGTACTTCCATTCTTTCCTCCAGCTACTTAAAACTTGGCAGCAGCGTTTTGATTGTAACAGACCCAAACTTGCACTCTCACATGATGAAGGGTTATTCAGTCAGTGTTGCTACTCAGCTGCAGTCCCTCTTCAACTCACCTGTCAGGTCCTACTGTGAAGAGGGAAGAACAAAAGAAACAGAGCAGTAACAATTTCAAACTCGACCAGGATGGTGGACTGACCCTCAACGTCAGTTAAATAGACATAGGAAGTGAATTAAACAGACATAATTTAAGTAACATATGTATTTCCTCAGATGAGTGAAAGGCTAAGATTAAAACATGAGCAACAATAGGCCCATGTAGCTGAATTGTTGATTCTGGGGTCATTCAGGGGATGTCAGGGGGAGTGATGATAAAATATAACTCATCATATCTCTTACATGTTGACAGGGTGGACAATTAACGATTTGTTCTCACAAGAAATGTCTTCCATTCCTGAAGGTTAGAGGGGGAGGAAGACATGAAAATGATCCCTCCTGACACTTAATGGACAATGTTTTGTTTTCATAGTCAAGTGTGTGACAAAAAAATGTAACAGTAGATATACAGTAAATCTTTTATTTATCTTTCATGAAGAAAGGAAACAGATGTACAATACCTGGAAGCACCAAACTCTACAAATACAGCTGCAGGCAGTTACAGGTACGGCTCAGCTCTCATAAAAGAGCCAGCTCTTTCGGCTCCCAAGTGGCTCCACAGATTTTTTGTTGCTTAAATTGATTTATTACCAAAATAATGTAAAATTATGTGTAAAATTAATTAGTAATGCACAAAACATACTTTATATCAAATTTTACTGTATTTCCTGCGGTCACTCATTTTCTCACCTTTCCAGCATTTTGTCTGTCGGCTCTCTGCGTGTGTGTGTGCGTGTGTGTGCGCTGTGTCTGTTACCCCTGCCCCTCCCCCTCCTGCTCAGTGTGTACACACTGAAGCCACCACACATCATGTAGTTGACCAATCACGTACGGCTTGAATGGAAAAAAAAAAGTCGAGAAAAAAACAAAAAAAAACCCCAAAGCGGCTCCTACTCCGGCTCCGATCGTTCACTTCAAAGAGCCATTTCATTCACGACTGACACATCACTATTACAGGTTAACCTTTAAAGCAAACAGACCTCTTAAAGGGTTAGAGCTGACTTTAAAGAGGTCACATTATGCTCATTTTTAGGTTCAGGTTTGGCCCCAGAAAGCATAATAAGGCCTCTACAATTTTCATGTTTCACATATGGTCTTCAGTCAGTGTTTGTGTTGTCAATATGAGTAGCTGTCTCTTGTTTCAAGTAAGAGGCTTTTGTCTGGGCAGAGACAGTTAATGCTAATGTGTTACTGTGAGGTTTGTTGTTAGACAGGCTTTACTTTATTGTAAAGTTAATGAACTAACAAGTCATGCTGCTGCTATTTGAGATATCTCAATCATTGTACTTGCTTCTTTTTTCTGCATGCTTAACACTTCCTATTGATTATGTGTCGGACACTGTTGGGTTTTGTTTAGTGTTAATTTTCTGCCACCATGGTAAAGCCAGTAAGCTGCTCTTATCAGGTAAAAGACCAGTATCACAGATGACAAACTCTGAGCTCAGTCTGCATGCCAGGATTCTGTGTGATAAAGAGACAGTTACTGTGTCTCCATGGCAATGAAGATCTCTTTTTGCTTTGAGTGCCTTTGTTTCTTTCTTTTACTAACACACACACACACATCCACTTTTCTTTACAGACGTTCAAACAACTTAAAGGTGCCAGTAGCAGTAGTAAAACTAAGCGGGCTCCCCGCCATCTTGTGTTAATAGATCCCCCACTGAAATAATCATAACTCGTCAAGTATTGATGCTCTACACACACACACACACACACACACACACACACACACACACACACACACACACACACACACGTTTGCTCAGTTCAAACCAGATTTATTAATTTTGGGATAAAACACAAAGGCTGTAGATTCCCTGGACGGAAAAGAAAGGACCGTAAGTCAAGTAAAAAAGAAAACTTTATTTTACAACACTATCCAACATAATTGTAAGACACTTAAAAACAGCTACTAGCCGGACAACTGAGTATGGAATGGAACAGCCAACTACCAAGACAGGTATGGGAACACGGGGAGAGTAGGCAGGGTACTTACCGTGGGGAGATTCTACAAACAGCCCCAACCAAACCACCACGTGTGCACTATCACTGCAAGACACAGCAAACACTACAATGGTAACTCTACTATGGTGAGTAAAATAACCTCCGCTTGCTCAGCTTACCGCACCACATGCAATGAGGGTTGTTAACACTAGGAGTTCTCCTCACAGGGTTTCCCACTGCCTACAGGAAAGGTAGACAAAGACAACAAGATACAATTATTGGCTTTCAGTTGGTTCAGGTAAAAGCTTAAATATACACAAACACAATCAGGCAATCTAACAGTACACACTGGCAACACCACCCAGAAAAGATGACTCTAGCAGGTAAAGCAGCACAGTACAGATGCCTCCAGTAGGGCAAACAGCACAGTACAGATGACTCTGGTAGGCAAACCAGCAGGCTGGCACTTTTCTGGGAAAGGGAAACAATAAGTCAGTAAAACAAACTGATATAAATACCTCGGAAGGGTAACCCTCCTACCTTACAAATTTAGTTTACCTTGGTCAATGTGGGACCCTGCATGCAGTCAGCACCGGACAAGATTGACTGGCTTTCTGTAGCACAACTGGGATGGCTGCCAACCCTCTTCTCCTAAAAGGGTTAGTTAATACATGAGACTACATATAATATAACAAATGCATTCCTCTCTCCCCAAATCCCCCACACCTGCACACCAGGGAAGCAGCCACACCATTCACCCTACCTACAAGGGGCAATGCTCTCAATCTGGCCAGATCCCTAGGTAGTGGCCCTCACACATACTGTAGATGTTTATTGAATGAAGGATTATTGATTGTTGATCAGTATTGCTGTAGGTAAATAAATGCTATTGTACATTTAAAGATGAGCTGTCTGTGATTATTTGTGTATATGTGTTATGGTGGTTGATGACCAATTATTTAATCATCATCAATTAATATGCTTAATTCATATTAATAATTTTATTGATATTAATGCAGTTATTGCTATTAAGAACCATCCTTAATATCTGCTAATAACCAAACCTGTTCCTACCAGATCCCAACATGATCACTGATATAAAATAGCTTATATTAAGAATCAGTTAATTTATTTATTTATTTATTTATTTATTTTTTTCAGTCCTTGAGAAGAGTGCAAGAGGTCTTATTATTCTGACTTTTCTTTTGTACTTCTCTCTTAGGAGTTCCTCCTGTTAAGCCCTCAGCCCAGCCCCAGCCTTGCCTGTGAGAGGACTCGGTTCGCAACCTGCTCAGAGCGTCTTATGCTGTCGCCTTCTGTTTCCCGTTTTTGTGGACACCCTTGGATAATAAACCTGTTGATTGTTTCGACCTGCCCGTTTCCCTTGTGTTCTCTCTGAGTCCGTCGCAGTGAGTTTTCCCCTTCGGGTCCTTGTGTGCTTACACACATAACAGAGTGTCAGGGGACAAGGCATCCTCAAACAGAAATGAGCCAGTAAAATTTCAGACAATTAACCATGAGCTTAAGCTTTGTCCCTTCATCACAGCTGAATACAAATAGTGTACTATTTACATCACTTTCTATATCTGGGAGCAGATTCAGGTTTACAAACTGTAAAATGTTATGTATCAATAGATTAAACTACCCAACACTATATGACAACATTGGAATTGGTTTCACTTGTACCAACTATAACATGAAAATGGTGCTTCCACAGTAATAAATCAGTAAAAATAACACAATATTATCATCTATAATAACATTGATAGAAGGGCCATTCTGCTGCATGAGAAGTCTGCTGCATGAGTAGTCCTCCTTCTATGTCTTCCACCATTGATGCACTCATCATGTTAATTGCTTGGATTAACATGACAACATCCCCACATTGGAAATGGTCAAACTTCAAGAAGTACCCACCCAAGTCTGTTCCTTATTAGTCTTCCTTCTCTAGTGTATTTAAAGTTTATGTTTTCCTTTAGTCTGTGCCAGATCGCCCTCGTACCACTCTCTTCTGAATTTCCTGGATGGCAGTCCACATGCTGAACTATCCTTGGGCAAGATAATGAACCCCCCAAAATTGCCCCCGGTATTGTGTGTGAGTGTATTTGAATGGGCACATTGCTTAGCCTTCGTACAAATGTGTGTGCAAACGGGTGAATGCAGACTTTTGTTGTGGAAGCACTTTGAGTGGTCACCAGACTAGAAAAGCACTATACAAATACAGTCCGTTAACCATTACTTTGAATAAAAACTATTTTCCTTTTTTTTTGCAGCTAAAAGAAAAGAAATCCATAGAAATCTACTGTACATCTGATTGAGCAATCAAATCATTTGGTTGAATATCGTTTGAATGCTGGTACTATAAAAAATGTTTTCGTCTGCCACACATCTTTATAGTATTCTGCCTAATTCTCTTATCCACAGTCTAGTCTGAAAAAGGCCTTACATTCTGTGGCATCCTAAGGGACATGAATAATTGTTGATACAGAGACTGTTTCATAAACTCCTGCCACTGTAATCACACTCTGACAGATGCAAGCTTTCTATATGTAATCACAAACACACACACTTTTCCAAGTGACTCACTGCTCATATCAGCATAATGACCACAGACTGATCCAGCCCATAGGGGCTGAGAGTTGGAGCAACACTGGATTCTGATTGTACTGCACTTGAAAACAGGTCTAGTGTTGATTACAACACTAATCTGATTCATTCATTCTGATTCAATCTCAATTCATTCAGAAAACAAAGTTAAGCTTCATATGACGGACCCTCAGAGTGTCAGACAGCACCTTTATGTTTCCTGAAACATCTAATTTTCTGTTATTGCACTTGATTATGAAATGAATGATATTTGACCAAATGCAGAACAATAGCTTACGACCTAACTCATTGCCCCTTGCTAAGTGGCAGTATCCTGGTATAGATTCTGTGACGATGAAGCATGAATAGTAATTGTTTACCCTCAGTTGGTACAATGTCAACAGACTAATCCATCACATCCTGTCTACTTATTTATAGACAACGGCAATAAATTAGGCGTGTGGATGAAAGTTGAAATGAGAAAGACAAGGGCACAAATAGGAGTCCCATAGATAATCCTTTAAACATTTTAATCAAGAAGTCAGCAACAGCAAAGATGAATGAAACATCAATCTATCTGTAATTAAATGTGTGCATCATATCAATGTTGATATGTGATAAACAGCCTGGTGGTCATAGACTAATAATAATGTGCAGTGAGTGATATGAGCTTTATCATTACTTGAATTTTGCATTGTAATACTGAGGGTAATCATTTGAGCTATTTTAACATTATGGGTTAACACTGTGAAACTTTATGTTAAATGATATAAACTACTGTATACCTTAGCTAAAATTTAGTGAATGATTGTAACTATCAACACAAAATGAATTCTTCATGAAGCTCAAGCCTACAGTTCCTATGAATGTGATAAACAACCCAGATTCCAAAAGAGTTGGGATGCTGTGTGAAATATAAATAAAACATTCATTTATTCATTCATCTTCTATACCCCAACTATCCCTTTCGGGGTTGGGGAGGCTGGAGCCTATCCCAGCTGTCAACGGGCAAGAGGCGGGGTACACCCTGAGCCGATTGCCAGCCGACTGCAGGGCAACATACATACAACCATTCACACTCACACTCATACATAGGGACAATTTTTAAGTCACCAATTAACCTAATGAGCATGTTTTTAGTCTGTGGGAAGAAGCCGGAGTGCCTGGAGAAAACCCACGCATGCACGGGAAGAACATGCAAACTTCACACAGAAAGGCTCCGCCCGACCCGGGGATCGAACCGGCAACTTTCTTGCTGTGAGGCACATAAATAAAACAGAATGTGTTAATTTACAAATCATTTTAGACATATACTGAATTCAAAACAGTACAAAGACAGTATTTCACCTCATCTATTTCATTATTTTTTGCAAATATAAGCTTCATTTGAATTTAAAGCCAACAATACATTTCAAACAAGCTGGGGCAGGGGCAACAAAAGACTAGGAAAGCTTCAGAATGTTCAAACAAAAATCCTCGAAAGGCCTAGTTGTTCCCAAGCGAGGATGTGGTGAGGTTCACGACTTTGCGAAACATGTATGAAGGATATGGGTTTAGGAAGACTTCGAAAAATCTGTTATCTGTTCGCAATTTGTTAATCTTGTGATTGGGTGGCTTTGGCTCAGGAGGTACAGCGGTCATCCACTTATCAGAAGGCGCGGCACAAAGTCAGGTCAGCTGCGTCAATGGGGCGTGGCAGCGCAGACATTGGTATTTTCGTGCACTGCGCAACTACTCCCCCTTCTCTTCTCAGTCCCACCCAGCGACGCTGTGAGGTATTGGTGATGCGGGCGCACGACTCCGCCGGTTTATGAAAATCCATTTGCCCAGCGGTGCCCCACTGGCGCACAGAGTTGACCAGGTCTGGGGTGGCAAGCTTTCAGCACACTTTTACGCCACCGGCGTGGACCGAAATGGACTGAAATCCAAATTCACCAAGTGCGCTGCACGCCCACCTGTGCTGCGCGAAAATAATACTGCGCCGGGCGCACACCCTGCGCCCTGCCAGTGGCGGGGACGAAAATAGAGCCCTATGAGTGTTTATGGAAAACTTGAGCAAGCATAAATATTTTTCACATGAGCATCATTCTGAAATTTTAGAGAAATACTTCTTGCCACTCTTTTTGTGTCCCCCAGACACTTTGGGATGTGTTGTCAGTAGGTATTTTCTCCAATGTCTTTTTGATCAAACTCAGAGAATAAGAGACAGCACAACCCTTTTAGACACTCAGCCATACAGTATGACAAGGGATGAGGAGGAATACAAAGAGACAGAAAAAAAACACTGTTAGTGTCTGCTAAGAGTGTTTCTTTGACTGCTAGATTTAAGATGATGGACCTATCTGCTCAAAAAAAAAAAAAAAACTCCTGGTACAATATTAACTTTCAATGTCATTAGAATTGTCTGTGTGTCTGGAGGAGGGTAGGAGTGTGTGTAGAGGCTGAGATTACAGCGAATGCCACCCTACCTCCTTGCTCAATCATCCACTTTCAAACCATCATCATCCTGGGGTTTGTGAGACAGCTTGGTGATGATGCCAGTAAAATAGGATCAATAGCATGTGGAAAAATGGACTAGACAATCTCTCACCCCCTTGAACTTCTGTACCCATGATTGATTCGTCTCCTGCCACAGTAGAGTAGAAATTAAGAAACATGTGTGGCTGCACCTACATGTGTGTGGGGGCCTGTGCACCTGTGTATTTGAATTGAATAATGTTTTTGTCAAAGTGTGATGTCTGTGTGCGTGTGTGTGTGTGTGAGAGACAGAGAGACAGAGAGAGGGGGAGAGAGGGAGGGTGTGTGTGTGTGCGTGTGTGTGTGTGTGTGTGTGCGAGCGCGCGCGCGCACTCAGTGATTGATGATCTGAAGTGCACACACATCATCAGCAAGGTATTTGTGAGGTGCGTGAGTCAGGAGCTGTCATCCCCCTCAGTCTCCCCATGCACAGGTCTCGGCTGCTGATTTATAGTAAATCATTAAAATCTGCTTATTATTGCAGCAGCTCAGCACCCTCCCCCTCCCTCAGAACCGATAAGCAGCCCCACCCCCAAAACTTGCCACACCACTGCAGAGGCATACAAAGTGAAGATTCACTGACCAGTCCAGCAACACTAACTTATACACAGTGCTGGTCAGCAGGTTCTGACAAATTTCATCCATTTCTGGGGTGTGTGTAAAAATAAACACACTGATGTCTTGTTTCATAAACATTAGCTGAGTAAGCTAATGACAGAATCTGGTTGTCTTCCTGTACAGCTGGAGCAGACTGGATGTATTTATCCTCAAAAAAAAGGGAGAAAAAAAAACAATCTTATGGGTATTCATGCTCCCAAATACACACACACACACACACACACACACACACACACACACACACCTGCACACCTCTACAGTCTTCTGTCTGTGAAACTGTAAATGTGATGTGACTCGAGCAATGACAGGTGTGTTTGTCAAGGATATGGCTGTCACTTCAGATCAATGAATAGAGCATCATTGCTTCTTAAGGTTTGACTGGTTACACTGTACTTCACTGCAAGTTGGAGAACACCAAGTTGTGGCTTTCAAAGAGCCCTGTTTAGGTATCTTCAGATAATAAAAAATCCAAAAGAAGGCCACTGTTGCCTTTATTTCATCAGGAAGCTGTTCAAGTGGCCATTATATACTAAAATAATAAAATTAAATAAAATAAAATAAAATAAAATAAAATAAAATAGTCAATTTTCAGTGTTGTAGCAAAAGACCTGAGTTTTCTCAGCAGATACTGGCTGGGGTAACTCTTGTTGTCCATTTGTGTTGCCAGTTCATTATTCAAGGTGAACACACAGGTACTTGGTGGCACGGTGGTACGGTGGTAACACTGTCACCTCACAGCTAGAAGGTCCTGGGTTCGATTCTCGCTGTGGGCGCCGGGGCGTGTCCTCCACCATGCCTTCGGTGCCCGCTGCTTGAGGAAAGGGGCCTTTCTGTGTGGAGTTCGCATGTTCTCCCCGTGTTCACCTGGGGTATCCTCCATAAAATATACCCCCACTAAAAACATGCAAGAAGATCAATGGTGACGAAGAGAGTTGGGTCCCCGGGTGCCACTGTTAGCTGGCAGCCGCGGAGGAAGGACAGATGGGTTAAACGCGGAGAAAATAATTTTACGGGAAGCATGACGTGAAGCATGTAGTGTGCAACATGTAGTGTAGTGATAAAAAGTACGTTTCTTTCTTTCTTGTAGGATTCCTCCATTTCAATGTCCGCTCCCTGGTCATAGGAGGAGAGTTTTTGCACCTCCACCAGTTCTTTGGCTTTCCTGGCATTGATCTAAAGGAGTTTCTGTTGGCACCAGTCCACAAATCCCTGGGTCATTTCTCTGTACTCCCTGTCATCTCATCAACAATTGACTCTTCTGAGGAAAGTGGCAGTTAGCTGTTTGGTGTGTGAAGGCTGCAGTGTGGAGGGAGAAAAGGATTGGAGTCAGAATTGTCCAGGTGAGAGGGGCATCTATGTAGGAGGTAGATAGTGTCATCTACCCCAGTGCTAGGTTGATAGGTGAACTGTAGCAGGTTCATTAATGGTCTCAACCAGGCATGGACAGGCCATTGGGCGCACTGGGCGATGCCCATTGGGCAGACGTGCATTTTTGGGCCAGAGCTGTCATAATTTAATTTTAAAAAAAAGTTAAAAATATATATTTTTTTTTTATCGGCCACGACGGTATTTGATACATGAAACACGGCCCATTGGTTGATTTTCTTGAAGGACAATGGGTTAGTCCAATGTAATCTCTCAGCCCTCCCCTCCCTCCTCGGCCCGCCCCTCCCCCCCAGACAAGGTTAGCAAATTTGCCATTGGAGTTCGACCGGAGTTAGAGAGAAGTGAGTGTACGTCTGTGGAAATGAATAGGCCTAAACCACAAAAGTGCAAGGGGGATGCGCGAAGTTGTGAGAAAAGAGGCTCAAAAGCCTACAAGTCGCAGCAAAATGTGTCAAAATCACAAACATGTTTGCGACATCAAGTGCAGAAGCAGTCCCTGGTGCAGAGGCTGTCGGAGAGGCACACAGCTCTAATGTGCAGTCGTAAAACAAAGGAAGGAGAAGTAGCTATTCAGGTTGATTCAGAGGAGGAGGAGGAGGAGGAGGAGGAGAGAGACATGACCCAGCAGGGACAGATTGAGGAGGTCAGAATAGCTACTGTCAGCCCGGTAAGAAATAGCCGAAATGTTAGCAGAATGAAGAGGGACTTTTCATGTAGGGAGGGCGGAGGGTTGTTTGTGTGTGTGTGTGCGTGTGCGTGTGTGTGTGTGTGTCACTCTCGATTGGCATGTGTTTGAGCATTTGTCTGCAACCTGCACCAGTAGCAAATATAAGCCACCTGCATTTTATATTGCGCCTTTCGATTGTTGTCGATGCAGAGAGGAGACAACTTTAAATAAGTTATTCACAACAAATTAACAAGTGGTCAGCATCAGAACGCCCTCAACTTTCTGAGATCTGAAGTCAGTCACAATTGGTCGAAATTGTTGTCAATCTTGACGCAGTACAACAAACAAACCTATCAAATTTCTTTGCGCAGACAGGGAGGTACACATACGTAGGCTACACATGCACACAGTCAGAAAGACACTGACTGCAATGAAACAGAAATGATGTGGAATTAACAATGAACATGTTTTGGGATGTGTGTACATCTTCACTAAATAGTATCTGAGGAAATTGTAGGCTAAAAGTGTGCAAATTATTACAGGACTCATTTTATTCAGTTTAACTTAAAACATTTAATAGAAGCCTATAGAGTTTTGTGCGCAACCTCATCCTTGCTGGTTTGGAGGTGGTCACCCTAGACTCTGTGTGTGTGTGTGTGTGTGTGTGTGTGTGTCGGGGGGGGGGGTGATTTCAATTTGAAAACAAAGGCCATGAAGGCAATTCTCTCTCTCTCTCTCTCTCTCTCTCTCTCTCTCTCTTTTTTAGCATGGTTACTCTGTTCCATGTAGGCTACTGCGCTTTATTTTAATTTTTGAAACACAATGTGCACATATTTCCTCTGGTATGTCGTGTGCCTCCATATATCGTATAAATAATCATGGAGGGCCGCCATGGCCAGAAATGCCAGAGCCATTTTTGGGTCCCAGTCCAGCCCTGGTCTCAACACCTGGCATAGATGGACAAGGACCAGACTCTCCAGGGTCTTCATCCAGTGTGATGTAAGTGGCACTGCCCTATCGCTGTTGAGGTCCATGGGGTTCAGAGTCTTTGGCACTATTTACCATTTATGATAAATGACAAGTAATAAATACAGTAAATGGCCTCAATATAAAGATATATAGCCAAAATATAAATAACTTAAATATGCATTTAGATGGCAAAACTTTAGATTCTAAATATACAGAGATATATATAGATATTTGTGTATATAAATATATAGTAAATTGGCATTTTTTTGAGCATGCCTAAATACATCATCAGAGAAAACATGACTAAAAAAATTACAAAACATAAAACAGGGGAATCGCAGTGTGGTCAAATACTCAGTGAGGTTCCGGGTGTTGGTGGTGGGGTGCACTTGGAACGAGGCAGCGCTCCATTATATCTTCATTCGGGGCCTCAGCGAGCAATTGAAAGACAAGC
Source organism: Chaetodon trifasciatus (assembly GCA_037975065.1). Lineage (NCBI taxonomy): Eukaryota > Metazoa > Chordata > Actinopteri > Chaetodontiformes > Chaetodontidae > Chaetodon > Chaetodon trifasciatus. The sequence continues at coordinate 21,189,821 of JBBMOE010000002.1, forward strand.
TAGCCAGGGATCATATCCCCACAGACCAGCAGTCAGTCATTTTATTAGCAGCCAGGCTACATAATCACATCAGGGAGAGACATAGACACAAATATGCTAGTCTTGCATTATTTGTTTTGTTTTTTTAATTCATTTGCACACAGGTTGACATATAGACATTATACATAAAGAGATTGAAAGCTGGGCAGGAGTGGAAAGAGCCCAAGAGGGCTAGTATGTTTCCTGTTTCCACTGGCTCTGTTACTAGTACTTCCGGGTCAGCTAGAGTGAACTTTGGAGGAAGGCTCCTCCTCGGGTAGTGCACCCTAGGGGGAGCCGATGCAAGTTGGTAGAATCCACCTTTCCCTTGAAGAGAGATGGAGAAGCATTCAGACAGGGTTATGCCTCTACTCCGTGGGTGACCCTGGAAAGATCAAGGCAGTGGAAGAATGGCCAACCCCCATACCGATCGAGTCCATCATTAAGAAAGCCCAATGCCACCAACCAGACCCTTGTAATGCCCTTCATAACCATTTTGTGATTCTGTTTGCTCCCAGGTATTGCAATCAGAACCAGAATCAGAATCAGAAAAAGCTTTATTGCCAAATACAATTTTACACATACCAGGAATTAGTTTTGGTGAAGTTGGTGCATGACAAATCTTCTAAAAAATAAGCTATTAAAAAGTAAAAAATATAACAATATAAATACAATATAAATATATAAAAGAGTAGTACAGCTGGTAGTGATACAGTAAAATAACAGGGAAATCCAAGCTGAGTGTTAATGTAACGCATAGAGTTATGGCAATGTCAATGTGATAAGTGGAGGCAGAGGTCTTTCCTGCACGCCTCAGGTCCTGGAGGTGTACAGGTCCGGAAGAGACGGGAGATTGAAGTCAATCACCTTCTCTGCAGACTGAATGACACACTGCAGTCTGCCCTTGTCCTTGGAAGTGGCAGCAGCATACCAGATGGTGATGGAGGAGGTGAGGATGGACTCAATGATGGCTGTGTAGAAGTGCACCATCACTGTCTTTGGCAGATTGAATTTCTTCAGCTGCCGTAGGAAGTACATCCTCTGCTGTGCTTTCTTGATGAGGGAGCTGATGTTCGGCTCCCACTTGAGGGCCTGGGAGATGATAGTTTCCAGGAAGCGGAAAGACTCCACAGTGTCAATAGTGGAGTCACAGAGGGTAATGGGGGCAGGTGAGGCTGAGTTCTTCCTGCAGTCCACAACCATCTCCACTGTCTTTAGAGCGTTGAACTCTAGGTTGTTCTGGTTGCACCGGGTCACCAGATGGTCAACCTCCCACCTGTAGGTGGACTCGTCACCATCAAATATGAGTCCGATGAGGGTGGTGTCGTCCGCAAACTTCAGGAGCTTGACGGACTGGTGACTGGAGGTGCAGCTGTTCGTACACAGGGAGAAGTGCAGAGGAGACAGAACGCAGCCCTGGGCGGATCCGGTGCTGATGGTCTTTGCATCGGAGACGTGTTTCCCCAGCTTCACGCACTGTTTCCTGTCAGACAGGAAGCCTGTCGGGGGGGCCTTTAAGGGGCATTGGTGAAGGTGACTGGAGCTGGAACTGTATGGATGTGTTGGGGGGGTGGTTGCTGGAATGTCCCTTTGTCTTTCAAAGCAGCAGTAGAACTCGTTCTGGTCGTTGGCTAGGTGTCGGTCATTGATGGAGTGGGAGACTTTAGGCTTGTCCTCTCCTCCAGCTTTTCACTGCATGAGCAAAGGCGAGCGCACCTTTGACCAGGATGTCCAAAATTTCCAGTGTTGGGAGCAGAAAATTAGGAAATAAATCCTCTGGTGTTGTTACCCTGATGTTCATGAGCTCTTCTCTGGTGAAAGAGCTCCAGGTACCATCGCAAAAAAGTTAAAAACAAAACAAAACAACGCACCAACACACCGAGGCAGCTGTCCGCGGCGCTCACACATCCAGATTTGCATGCCATCCAGGCATAAATAGAATGTTAAAGATACTGACGACACTTCTGGTGCCCTAAGATGGGGGCGGACACCTGAGAATTTGTTGCCGCCTGCTCTGTCTGCGCACAGGTAGGGTCTTCTCATCAGGCACCTGCCTGTATTCAGATCAGTCTGTCTGCTCTCAATAAGAACTTCGACCAGTCCACTACTAGAGGAAATTGGATCTGCCAACACCAGCTCAGTACAAAAGACTCTGCCTCCCCTGATTGCATACATTGCTCATTGTTCATTAAAACTGTAAACTGTATTAAACTCATTCCCGCTTCTGCCTCATCTGTCTGAGCCTGGCACTTTGGGTCCTGTAAACTCTGCTAAAACCTAATAGTGTAGGCTTAATGCTGTGGTCCCATTGTGTTGTCCAGTTAATCGGTCCCATATATAGTCCTCTGCAAGCATCTACTTGCAAAAAAATATTCAGGTGGAAAAAAAACTTCTATTGAGTGTGTTCAAACTTCTATTACTCACTCAATGCCAGTAGCACTTATAGTGATTCTGACTGCTTGAGATAGAAGTTCAGTGTGTAACCTTTCAAAGAAGACCAAAATCCATGCATGTACTGTTATTGTATTCTTCAATAACAGTTTACTTTGGGTATATTTTTGATAGGCAATTAAAGGTTATTTTCACTGGAATGGTAAGGGTTTTAAGGCCCCTCCTGCTCCAACTGATTCTCCATCATCTTTTTTTCTCCTCCCCAATTCTCCTCCTCCCTGTCTGCACATTCTTCAGACCTGAAGACCCGAATTTGTACTTTTAGAGAGAAAGCCTTTATATTAAGAGTATTTCAGGGTTTGTTGTTTGAAAAGTTCCATATGGCATTCTCCAAACAGTAATTTGCAAAACTGTCAATGTCCTCCCCATGAAACCTTCAGCCTCTTCAGCCTCATTGGATCTTTTCACTGTGCGAGTGGTAGCTGGCTGCCAGTGTATAAGAGGTTTGTACACAAGCAGGAGGTGCACCTGACTGATCAGATCTTCGCAGAGGAGCGAGAGATGATGACTTATATGCCTTCTTGGTTTTGGCATAACATAAATGTATTTTGTCTCCGGTGTAGCATGTAACTGTTACGATCCTGCAGACCTGTCTGTTCCTAATGTTTCTTTCTTCCCTCCTCCCAGTGTTATGTGTGGTATGTCTGTTTTCCCCTGTCTGTCTAGCTGGGTGTGTCTCTACACATGGCCAGCTCCACCTCCTCAGGTGCACACCTGATGCGCATGACCATGATTAAGGCACAGGATAAAAGGGGAGAGCTCTCTCCTGCCTGCTGCTGGATTCTACTGAATCCATGGCGTTGTCTTTGTTTGTTCTGTGTGAGTACTTGGTTTTGCTATCTCCTCTTTTTGTGAGTTGTGCTAATGTTAGACTGTTGTTGGACTGCCACTTCACTAACAAAGACCATGCTGCAGAGATGCAAGTTCACAATCATTTAATGCGTCTTGGGATGAAGGAGAGCAGGGATAATGAAATGAGGGATGGAAGGATGAGGACCGAGGGATGAAGGGATGGGGGTTGAAGGATTAAGGGGTGAAGGTTGGGGGGTGAGGTATGAGGTATGAAGGGATGAGGGTCAAGGGATGAGAGAAGGAAGGGTGAGGTTAAAGAGGACGAAAGGGGGAGAGGAAGGGGGGAGGGAGCGGGGGGGTATGAGTCGAAGGGGAGATGGATAAATCAGGAGCACTTAAATAACATGGTACGTGATTAGGCGTGGTCTTGTTCCTGGACTTAGTTATTAAACTACATTTATTGTGTGCTCTGTGTTTCAGTTTGTCTGCCTGCCGTGTCAGTGTGTGCCTTGCCTCTGAAGACCCGATTCGTCGGAGCACCCTTTGTTTATTCCCACTCACGTTTTGAGTGTACTTCATTTTGTTATACTCTTTATAAGTGTTCCTTTTGTTGATCATTTTTTGTGTAAAATAAATTATTTTTGTTTACTAATCCCGTCTCTGGTTTGCATCTTTGGGTCCTAAAGATGCAAACCAGGCAAGTGTGTGTTAGTGTTAGGCAATCTGCCTAACACTAACACAGTGAATGGGCAGGATGTTGGATAAAGAGGCATGATTCGAGACACCAACAAAAAAGGAAGGCATGTGGGTGTTGTGTCTGCAGCCAGCATGTAACTCAGGGGATGCAGAGGGGATATACTATTGCAGTAACATATGAGAATTACCTTGGTAGGTAAAATGGCCTCATGCTAATGATCAACAGCTCAATGTCCTTACTGCAGAATTGTTCAATTGTGATGTGTCCAGAGTAACAACATTTATTATTAACAAATACTGCCAGCCCTCTTCCCTTCCTCTCCCCATTCTCCTTCAACCTGTCTGCCTACATCATCTGGAAACCATCCAATTTAGCATTTGTGTCTTGAGTTAGCATGGTCAGCCATGTCTCCATGAAGAGCATAATGCAACACTTTTGGTATTACTTCTGGTGCCAAGTCAGTGCTTCTAGCTCGTACATCTTATTGGAGAGAGATCTCACACAGTCTTTTCAGTGGAAAACAAAGGGGATAAAGACAGAGAAAGAGAGGAGGTTTGAAACTCAAATGAACCTGGGTGAGCCATCCTGTTCCACTTTTCTGTTCCAGCCCTCACTCTCTCCCTCTTTTTCTCCCTCTGACACATACAGCACAACAGCCTCCTCTCCATTCTGTCACTAAGGCTCCAAGTTGTTCAGAGCACAGGTGCAGGACTGCAGGGCTATACCCCAAAGACCCTGGCTGCTGAAACAAGAGAGGTCAACCGACAGACATGTCAAATTACAACATCTCAATTTCTCACACTGACAAAGTTCCCATGTTTTATTTGTCCCCCTGTAATTCTTTTAATATCTTGGGTTTATGTTCTTTGGCATCCGTTCAATCCCAACCTCGAAACAAAGGGCTCCACCAGGCAGATATGTGTGCTTTACTGCAGTTGACGCATATTAGTTCCTTTGTAACCATGATTAAACTGGCACATCTCAGCTGGGAGATGTGCCGGCTCTGACTGACAGCTCCTGTCTGGATGCTGTACTTGAGTCTCACACAGACTTGTCAAACATGGGTTCTGTCAAAGCATCCCTTGCTCTGCTGTCAAGCAAAGAAACCACAGGGAACTGCAGACAGTTAGTAGTTCTGACCACTTGTCTCTGTACACTATATGTGTGTAAGTGCTTAGTAGAAAATTCATATTATCTCAGACTTTGCCGTTCTTCAGTGTTGCTTTCACCAAAACTGAGTCTCAGCAGCATGTTGTTAGCATGTTCTTCATTTCCTTCTTTTCTTTAGAGAAAATCCTAAGGGGAAAATGTAACTTAAACAATTGTCATGCTTGGCATGCTTGTTTTGGCAAGACAGATCAGTCACTAAAACATTAAGAAAGCTTCTCCAATAACAGCCTGATATTAGGACTTCAGTGCTTTGTTAATGTATGTTGTTGGAGGAGAAAAACTGTGCCATGTGATGCCAACCACCTTAAATATTGTTTTCACAACTGTGTAAGCTAATTACCTTTAATTTTTCGACTGCGCTCCAAGGGTTGAAGGAGACCGTGATTAGTGATTCATTACTTCTCATTACCTGGCCTGTCAAAGTGTTTCCTTTACTTATTCAAGCTGATTAGCAGTACATGGCCTGCATGGTCTGCAGATAAGAAACTGTAAAGAGTAAGAATAATGAGAAGGACAATGATGAGGGGTTGAAAATGATGAAAAAGACAACAAAAAGAAAGAAATTATGGTGATAATTTTCATAACGGAAAGAAAAAGAAAAAAAAATAGAACTACTGGTTGTCTCAAAAGTTAACCTTTTCGTCAATTAAAAATGACGATTCTCAGCAGAGGCTGTTACTTGTTAGATAAATCCCACACCAACAGTCAGTGAGATGGCATGTCTGCCTTTCCTCCAGAGAAGGGTTATTTATAGGTGTCAGAGAATGATGATTGATTTTCTGCAGGTAATCAGGATTCAAAAGGTCAAGGTGACTGGAGCTTAGTCATTTGGCTGTCAAGTCTCTCAGCCTGTGAACATGTGACACAACTTGATAAACTTTTAAATACAGTGATGATGCGATGAGTCCCTGAGTTCAAATGTAAAACAATCCTGGATATTATGAAAAGACAGTTTGTACATTAGAACGATGAATACTTATAATGCAGCACAAAAAAGCCTGAGTATGACCTTGATTATGAGACATTAACAACATTCATCACCATTAGGACCAATTAACAAATTTCCTCAGGATGAAATGGCCCTGTTTGGACCAAATTTCCACAAAGCTGAGAAGTTTGGGAAATTTTTGTCAACACGCTATAAAACTCTGTGCCCTTGGTAAACTCACAAGATGGTCTGCTCTTGCCAGATCTGGCTCGACACGGCTCTGAAAAACTGACAGACAGGCTTCCGATTTGTCAGTCAGCTGGAGGCCCAGATCTTGTCACCTGTCAGGTAGAGAGATGAAGGGTGTGTGAGCAGACAAGGTGGAGGAGAGTAGACAGAGATACTTATGGGAAAATAGACAGGAGAGAAAGGATTGGTGACAGTGGCATTCATCACTGACACACACAAATACAAGCAGTGATGACAACCGTGAGTGTATCAGGCCTGGGTTACCTGCAGAAGTGGTTTTGAAGCACTCCATTATAAAAACCATAGGGTCTAAGGATGACAAATGTGTACCCAAAGAATCTGTGATTGGATCGGGGATTAAGGGGCTGCCCTGTCTCTGAAGGAAAACAGGCAGGAGACATACAAACAGAGAGTGGGAGAGAAAGTGTGAATGCCACAGTGCCTAGGCAGGGAGACAGAGTGGTAGAGTGGGTGGGCTTTGACAGACACATCTCACACAGGCTGGCAGCTCTGTCAATAGCCCCAGGATGGCCACCCTGATTGACAACTAGCAGGTGGGGCATGAATAGAATTGTCAGGCCAACTGTCAGTCAAAGTCACATCGTTGACTTGACAGAAAAGTTACAAAGCCCCAGCTGAACTGGCACACAGCTGTCCAAGGTGATCTCTGGGTGTACAAGGCAGACTTTTGGGATGGGAGGCTGTGACAACTCAGATAATGCTATAATTACCATACATGGAAGTAGCAGCATACAATAGATTGGACCTATTTAACACAAGTGGGCAGATCTGGTATACACACAAGGGTGGTTCCGTTTAATTGACAAAAAAAAAAAAAAAAAACAGGGCTAAATAAGGATTTCAATGTACTATCAATGAATTTCTGCAGTTTTTCCATTTCCTTGGTTACCCTTAATTGAGCATTGTTCCAGCATGAGGACATGAAGCATAGGAGTTAATGGTCAATAATTGTGTGCGAAAGAGGCTTTCTCCCTGGAGTGGAATTCAGAAAAAATGGAAGCTCCACTGTGCAACATTGTTCTTCATGATATCTGCTGCAATTAAAGCCCAAACATCTGGCACCATAGCCTGACAGATAACAAGATGACAAGACTTCTGGCCTGGAAGGCAAATCAAGTGATAGTTGTTACACCTGGTATTTACTGGATGAAAGAAAGAAGTGCTTTGGGCAGGCACGGTACATTTTCCCTATCAGACAAATATTGATCTAATAGATGCAAGTAAACACAAGTAAATTGTTTGGACACTTCGACAAAACAAATGGCACTAAATACCTTCACTGCACTTTCACATCACAATGGACTTTATTATTATAGGCAGCTTCTTTGCTACAGATGAATACATACAGTGGCTCTTCAAGTAAACACTGGAATATACATCAAGGTTGGTTGTCAACTTTTTTTTTTTAACAATCTCAGTCATCCTAAACTCTTTGAGGTGAAGCTAAAACCATAATCATAACTGTCTATATCTGCTGTTGCCAAAACAACATTATGTCCCACAAAGTGATGTCATGCCTATCAGGTCCCTCTCAGATGTACAATTGTCTCCTGTAATGCACTGAGGCAATCTGGAGGGCCTCTGGGGTGTGTGTGATCGTCGGAGGCGACGGTCAGGGTAGAGGCTGTTGTCAAAAGGCTGGCGGTGGACACGGAGGACGTGGGTCTTCAGGTTGCCCTTCTGGGAGGCGCTATAGGGGCAGTACCTGCACTGGAATGGCTTCCGAGCTGGAAAGGAAAAAGAAAGCACAGAGTGAAGACAGACTGACTACCACAGCTTGTAGAAGTTTAACCTCTGCAGGGTCTGGAATGAATAACAAGTGTGGCAATGTATGTCCTATGTAAGTAAATCACTGAGCAACAACTCCAATTGGATGATTATTTTTTTAGATGATAACATATGACTATACTATTCTTCTGTACTCAAACCTTGTCTCATTTGACTCATGGAAGAAAATCAGATTAAGACAGACTAACAGGTCTGGCTTTCATCAAAACTTCACTGAATGCATCACACAGTGTAGGTTTCTGTTTATGAAAACGCTTTGTGAAAACTAGAAGGTTGAGATTGAGTTCTACGAAGAAATTCTGTTGCAAGATATTGGCATATGAGAATTACAATTTTGACAATGACACATACATTGACATTTCAATGGTGTTCAAACACATTTCCTATTAGTTATGGTACGCTGACATGTTGACAGGGTTTTACAAAAAGGCCAGCACGTTATAATTTGTTAAAACACATTTCCTGTTCACAGCACAAACACACGCACAAGTGTTGCGTTGAAAGGGGTCTTTCTGTGTGGAGTTTGCATGTTCTCCCCGTGCTCACCTGGGGTATCCTCCATAAAAATACCCCCACTAAAAACATGCAAGAAGATCACCACCTGACCAATGGTGACAAAAGAGATTGGGTCCCCGGGCGCCGGTCGGATGGCAGCCCACCGCTCCTGGTCTGCCACGGAGGAAGGCAACCAGGAAGGGTTAAAGGCGGAGGACAAATTTCACCAAAATTGCATGGCGTGTGTGTTGCATGTATGTAATTGTGTGTGACAAATAAAGGGGATTGTCCCTCCGATTCTTCTTCTTCTGAAGAAGAATGACAGCCATCTGCAGCTGAGATGGAAGGCAAGCCAAAACTTCCTGTCTGTCCACCTTCTTAGCACCCACTACATAACTCCACTACAAATAATGTGAACCTACATGACAAAGCACAGAGTGTACCTTGAAGATACAAACAACAAAGCGTACCATTAATAGCTTCCAAAAGTTTATCTGATGTCCCCAAAAATCAGTATGACACCAAAGCCTGAAGGTATTGCTAAGATCAAAACAAAAACTGCAGTAGTTGACTAATTTACCTATGTACAGAGACAGCCATTGTGTCCTTGTTCACTGATGTGTTGTTTTTGAAATGTTACCTCATATATTGACTGTCTTATTTCTCCTCTGTCTAACAATGTGTTTTTCTGTGATTCATGGTACAGTAAACCATTATGTGCTGATGTCATTTGACATCACTTCCCAAAAACTAAGGGCTGCCTCAGCCTTTTTACCCCTGCCCTGCCTCTTCCTCTGTATTTCCTCCTCATCACAGCTGAGACACACTCACTTTCCCATTTACATAGAAATGTGTTTGGGGTGGGGGGTGGGGGTAATGCTCCATCTGTTGGTGTATAAGAACCTGATGGCTGTAAAGGACACACAACAACGTTCACATAGTGGTCAGGGAGGATAAGGCCTGACACATTTTAATATCATCAGGATATCACAAACATTACTGCGTGTGTGTGTGTGTGTCTGTGTGAGAGAGAGAGAGAGAGAGAGCGAGAGAGAGTCTTATTGAGGAAGGGAGGGGGCTGTCTGTGAGGAACAATAGTCAGCAGAAAAGCTTTGTCAAAATCCAGGCACAGAGCAGTTGGGATGCCACACACACTTAGAAATACGCACACATGCATGCAAACATACATGTGTTTGTACCTCCATCAAAGCTAAATGCCTAACCCCAACCCTTACCCTAACCCCAACTGAAAGCTCAGCCTAACCTAATTCTTTAAAGTAAATCCTATCCGTCAAACAGCCGTTTGAGGGTCTGCCCAAAAAAGTGAGGACTGGTGAAAAAGTCCTTACTTTTCAAAAATGTCCTTACTCCCAATGTCTAAATTGGACTTCACTAATTTAGCTGTACATGCACACACACAAACATACACACACACACACTCCTATGAATGTACACATGATGCACAGATGCACAAATGAACTGGACAGGAAATGAGAGGAGTGCGATTGTATAGTGTTGAGAGAAAAAAAAAGAAAAAAATAATGAGCGATTACTTTGGCTTTGCATAATACTGACACTGAACTGTAATAAAGGACAATTCTTTTAATTAAAACTTGGGTCTTGTAATGTAATTATGGCCATCATTTCCATCTGTTATGATAACATTGTACTCACCAAAGTGATTGCTGAGATCTGGGAACACGGCAACATTGCTACAACAAAGTCAGACAAGGCAAGAATCACGGACAGTCACACAATCACACAGCTTGTAAACAAGCTAACAGTTTAGCCAGAAAATGCAAAGCACTTTACTTGTAAGTTGAAGTCAAAGTGAGCATACCGTGAGTGGTGTGCTCACTTAATAGTCCCTCAATGCACACAAAAATCGTATGTGAACACAACTACAGCAAGCAGCATGCTAGATCAAAGAAGAACCAGAAATTCAGTCTATAAAGTGTGATAGATGTTTACAAAGGCCAACTTGGATAACAATCATATAGTTCACCTTTTACTTTAAAAAAAATTAAGCTAACCTGGGAGTTTGTTTAAAATGTGTGTGATCATTTGCCTTTTCTTGCCTATACAGAATTCTTTTTAGCAAAATCACTGCACCGGCCAAGAAAAATTACAGAACTTATTCATGACTTTAACTTCAAAGATATCAGTGGTGTCTTCTCATGTAACTCTCAGCAAGAAATCAAAAGGGAAATGTATTTCCCCAAAGAGTCAAATTATTTTTAGTTTTTACTCTTGCCATAAACAGGAGTGACATCAGTATATTGCAGAATGGACTGAAATGTGTCCATACCACAGAGTATTGAAAAATATTGAGAATCAAAACTTTTTTTCCTTTGAACAGAAATTTACTCAATTAAATGATAATTCAGCAAATTTGAGACTTTCAGTTATGCAAAAAAAGTTCTTGTATGTGCTTTGTTGAGCCAAAATATAATATTTGAGTATATTTGCTTTTTAATTTGCTTTTTTTGTTTAATGGAAAACAGGTATTGAAGAAAAACCTGTTTATATTTTCTCAAAGTTCAGTATCAATTAAGTTTTATTATGGCATTGTATGGAAATGCATATATTGCACAGGCACTAATACATTTCAAATCGTACACTTCTCTACCTAAATACATATTACAATTACAATTAGTCATTGCCAGACGCTTTTATGCATAGCGACATACATATGAATTTACACACCAATGGCGGTTTTGGGGTTCAATATCTTGCCCAAGGATACTTTGGCATGTGGACTGCCAAAGCCACGAATCGAACCACCACTGCTCTACCTCCTGAGCCACAGTTCATGTGTACAATCACTTTGTACGGGATTGTACACGAGATTGTACCTGCCTGTGATTTGAGAGTGGGTAGGAGGTTCACCTTCCAGCAGGAAAATGACCGGAAGCATACTGTTAAGGCAACACTCGAGTGGTTTAAGGGGAAATATTTAAATGTTGTTTAAATGTTAAATGTGGTCAGACTTTAAAATTGCTGTTCACAAGCAAAAACCATCCAACATGAAGGAGCTGGAGTAGTTTTGCCTTGAGGAATGGACAAAAATCCCAGTGGCAAGATGTGGCTAGCTCATAGAGACTTATCCAAAGTGACTTGCAGCTGTAATTGCCGAAAAAGGTGGCTCTACAAAGTACTGACTTTAGGGGGGGTTGATAGTTATGCACGCTTAAGTTTTCTGTTATTTTGTTGTTTGCTTCACAATAAAAGAAATAAATAAATCACATCTTCGAAGTTGTAGGCATGTTCTACAAACCCTCAAATAATCCATTTTAATTCCAGGTTGTGAGGCAACAAAACATGAAGAATGCCAAGGGGGTGAATACTTTTGCACGCAACTGTATATGTTTGCACCTGCACACATTTTACTATGTGTGTGTATCAGTGCGTGTGTGTTGTGTGTCACAGGCTGAGATAATGGCCATGATGACCATGGCAGGGCCGATGGGGGCCAGAGGAGCGGAATGGTGACGGATGACACAGGGCTTTAATGGCACACAGACAATGAGTGATGACTGCACATCCTTCCCAGTGCTCCACCCTTCATAATTTCTATGGGGAGAAGCAGGGCACAAAGGCAGTTCGTGCTGCCCTCATGCTGGTCCCAGATCACATCTGCTCATGGAGATAGCCACACTGCCACTCCTCTTTCCTCACTTTCTTACCTCGCTATCGCTCCATCTATCTCCATCTATGGTAATCTTTCTCACTCCTTTTCTCTCTCCTTTTTTTCTCACTTTCTCTCACCCTATCCATGAAGGGCGGAAGTCAAACAGAGATAATGACTCACCCGTTTCAACCTTTCAAACCAGGGTCTTTTGTTTCTCTCTGTCCTCTGTTCTTTTATTCATAATCCTTTATATATTGATTATTTTTATATTCACTTGTTCTCATGCATCTGAAAGGCCTTATCTGATGTCACAATTATAGTTAACTGGTTTAAAATTGGATAATAATTGGACCGTAATTAATAACTAGTTGTTCTAATTGTGTCTGTGAAATATGAAAGCATGCCATTGATACTTTGTGGAGAAATATTTACAAGCTTTACAACTCGACTATTAGACTAGTAAATGTTGCCCTCTAGTGATTTAGCCAAAGCAGTGCAGAGATGAGAGTTTCTTTTTATACACAAGGGAGACCTCAGTGAGACTAATGAGCATGCAGACAGGTTCAACCAGAGGTCACCATCTGGCCAATTACCACTGCTGGCACATTGGAGCCGACCTGAACTGTCATCACAAACACATCAATCCATGTCCAAACTGCCCGGCAATATGTCACCATGCCACTCACTGTGCCACACTGTTTCGAGAGGATGGGGGCAACAGGAGACAGCCCCATGACGCCACCTGGTCAGCTATGCACACGGAACAGGCTACCAGGCCACCTGTTTAGTTCAGTTTTAGAAGACACTAAATGGACTCTCAGCATCAGTTACCCATTTAAATGTCCAGATTGACTGACAGGTGTTTATTGTGCCTTTGACAAATACTTCCTCATGGAACAAAAAAAACGAACAAAAAAAAAAACATGGAGGATCAATCTGCAACAAACAAAAGGTGGCAGGTGGTTGAAATGACTCCTAGCTGAGAATGATGCTGCTATGCTGTAAAACACAAGCAACCGTCAACATGCTGTATTTGAGGTAAAAATGGTTTAATGATGTTAATCTATTCTGTTCTTAAAGTTTTTACAGGAATATGAAACACAAAGCTTGCTCAAAGACAACTCAAAACTGCCAGCTATTCCAAATCCCTATTTTATTTAATTTTTTATTCAAATGGCCTTATACACAATAAAAGTAAGAAAGGCACATGAATAGTGTGATGGCTATGACAGGAGTTGAAGTGGAGGGGTGCTTTATGGCATGTTATAATAACGTTCTGTACAATCAAATCGGAAACTAAATCATCCTCTTAGAATCACAAAGAGAGGGAACAGATGTTAATCCCTAATGGAGTTGACAGGCACTTTCACACACACACATGAACATATTGAGTTTCTGAATAACAGGAGGATCAGAGAGAAGGTGTATAATGTTGCACTCATAATACATGCATATCACAGACCCAGCTGTTGGATTCCCTCTTCTGAGAAACAGCAATATTAAACCTGCACTCAGCAAGCATATCACACCAGCACAAGAGCTTAAGCCTCTCCATCAGTGGGCTCTATTAGCTTGGGAGATTTGTAACCTATCACACAAGGAAATTATGACATATTTTAAAGTGTAAGGGTAATCAATGACAGGCACCTGTGTCTTTTTTTAGCCCTGGCCCTTGATCTGGCAAGAGAAAAAATAAATAACTAAATTGCTATGAGTATAAGGGAAGTGTGTTGTTTGTGACTGCCATGATTTAGTCACACTCTCACTTTTACTCTTCACACTGAGGGCTGAGATACTGGCAAAAACGTGTTTGAGATTTCAAAAGCAGCATCCTTGTGGATGATGTCATACATTAGTACAATGCATACAGCCAGTGTGGTAGTTAACCAATTATATAAAGAATTAAGTTAACTAATTGTAATATTGTGTATTGCCGTCTGCCGTGGTCTGTCACATTCAGATGAAGTGGTACAAAGCATGTGAAAGGGCATAACAAGATGAAAAAAAAAGAAATGACCAGTCTTTATCCACCAGGTGGCAATAGATACTTTCAAATATGAAAGCAGCCCTCACTGTGTTTTGAGTACCGAGACAGCTGCATAAAGAATAGTATATGATGCTCACCTGATGCAACATCTTTCTCCATGTCCCCCACACCATTCAGACTGGCTTTGTGTGAACTGGAAGGTGTGCTGCTCATGTGGCCCCGGGATCTGAGGAAAGAGAGCAGGTCGCCTTGGTAATGGAAATGATTGGCCTGTCCTGGAGTCAAGTTCTCCAGAGAGGAGATGGTATATTCAGCCCCAGCTTTGCTCCAAGGTTCAGACTTGTCGTGCTTCTTCTCACCAGGACCCTGAAAATCAGCACTTTCTTTCACACTTAGTTCAGCTGCAGCATTAGAATAACTTTTCAGCTGGTGGGTAATGGAAGTGGACGGTCCATTACTAAAAACATCAGACACCTGTACCGATACAGCAGGAGACATGGCTGAATGAGACGTGACAGACTCTGGCCTCAAGGACAAATCTAATGGTTCATACTGGGACCTCCTAGTCTGAGTAGGTAAAAATCCCTCTACTTCTGCATCTTTGTCAGTGAGGCTGGACTGCTTGTTGATGAGAAGGGCATTTTCACTTTGACTCTCATAACCAAGGTAGTGATCTTTAGCTGGGCTCCAGTCTTCCCTGGATCTGGGTCTCAGCTTGGGGTTGGAGTTGGGGCTGGAGCTGCTGCTGGTGGGCTGCAGTGGAGAGGAAAGATCCCTGCTATTTTGCCAGTGGGGGAAGCAGTAACGATCCAGATGAAAGCTGAGAAAAGCCGTCTGTGCAGTGGTGTAGTCACCGGAGAGGCGACATCTGTCAATTTTCCCACCTAACAGAGACAATAACAGTAAAAACACAATACAATCCAAATCAAATCGGGAAGTATGTGTATATGAAGCATATTGAGTGTTTTTTCAGAGAAAAGTAGATACCAAATGTTGTCTAAACATGAAAAATGTTGCAATCCCACACTAGGCTGAGTTGAATGATTTAAGCGCTGCCCTGCAGTAAATCAAGCCTGTAATCAGCTTTCAGCTCAAGTGATCCATCATTTTACAGTATGGACACCACCACCATGTGCAATAAATACACCCAACGATGTTAACACCAAATCAGATTCTTCCAGAAATAATGAACAGTGAAATTCGAAGCAACTAGAACAAGGCAGATGTTGCAGACGAGAACCACATTCCATCAAAAACCAGTGAGTGGGTTTCCCAGTCAAAAATAAGTCATGTGAGCAGTTCTAATTAACTGCACCACGTAGCTGACTTTATTTTTGCTTCATACTTGAAAAATGGTGTGGTGGGACCATAATTCAAACGGTGCAAAGTCTATTGTGGAGAGTGACAAAGGGTAATTTTCTCCTTTTAGCCTACTAAAAATATCCATCTGGAAACACGATTTGGTCCCAATATCCATAACTTTTCATTAAAGGAAACTTAAACGCCTTTTTCCCTCTGTTTACCTGCAATTTAATCCTTATAGCCATCACAGAAACTCCCTGTGACCCGTTGGAGTTACTGATTGTCTGAGACCTCAGTCTTGCACTGTCCCAGCTGCTTCGTTGCCATTCCAATTACAGTAAAAGTCATCTGATGTGATTAAGCCACAAATATTGGCAGTTTATTGCCCAACACTCTCCTGGCATTTGAAGGTTAGGTCACACATTATACTGTGTCTTTTAGGGATGTGTCTGGGATAGAGAGATAAACCCAACACCATTAATTTAATTTTATGCATATTGATGCCCTATTCTTCTTTAATGGACTAATGTCTAACATACAACAGTGATTCATTCCTGGAAGAGAAATATCAATTTCATACACCTCAAGATCTGACCCTGAGGTAATTCTCAGAGGTAAATCGAGATGTAATGTGTAGTCATTACTTTACTTTGTTTCCAACTTTAATAGAAAAAACAATTTTGTGATCTGAATAGTAGTAAAAGAATGGTTGTTTTATACCATTTCAAATGTATAAAACCATAAAATAGCACCATTTAATCTAATCACATAGTAATTAGATTAAATATAGCTGAACCTAAAGAAATTGAGAAAGCCCTGCTGAAATGGTAAATTTGTGTCCTTGATCTGAAGACAGTCACCTTTTTGTACTGTGTGTGTGTGTGTGTGTGTGTGTGTGTGTGTGTGTGTGTGTGTGTGTGTGTACAGTATGTAAAGCATGTTTGATTAATGTCTGCATACATTTAATGTGTGTGGTGATGTCCGTAAGCATGCAAGAATGAGAAAGATACTTCCTCATAGTGCCACACCCTTGTTTAATGGAACTCTTTAAGACAAGCTATAGATCTCAATTAATCTGTGGATTAAGTTACCATGACATTACTGTTAAGCTCCAATGCAGAAAACACACATATCTGACCTCATCTTTGAACATGGACCTTCCTAAACCCATTTTCCAGCCCACATGAATGTGGTAAAACAATGCAAACACTGAAAACTCGGCCTTTTTTCTTTTCCTTTGAATGAGTGCATTCTTTGTGATTGCCTGGTTGATGCTAACTTAAACAGTTAAAGATTTACTTACATTGCCGAGGCTCACATTATTTGATCTTAGATTTTCAACCAAAACTCCAATTACTGTATCAATACAAACCTCAACCTCTCTCACCTAACACAGAGTATCTAATGAAGTGATGCATATGAGTTATCCGCCCTTACTGGATGTGCAAGATTGAGAAAAAAGGTAAATAAATAAATACATTCCTCAAGGGAGCTGTGCCTATGGAAAAAGCATGCACCTGGGTTTGGACAAGTGATTCGCTTCATATGGAAATAGGTGTAAAGATTTACAACAATACCATCAATGCAATCATGTACTCACATACTGTGCTTACATAGGCATTTCACAGTTATAATGTAGATATAAAGTTCTATACAGTGGGGCTTTGGCTCCTTCTATATATGCAATCAAGCACCTCAAATACAAAACAGAGATACTGTACATGGTGACTGGCTTGGTTTAAGATGAAACAGAGTGAGCGTCACACACAAGACTCGTGAGAAAAACAGGGGCACCAGATGTTCTTTGATGTTTATAACAGCATTTATCATTAATATTAATTAGACCACATAGTCGATGACGCATTTGGGATGTTTCCAAGTCAATTAAGCCAAATGGCATTCAGGAGACAGTGGAACGATATTTCAAGGCAGGTGTTCAGAACTCCCTAGGTAAATCTTTTTATCTGCATGCTAGGAAAACAAGCATTTTGAGCTTAATTTGAGCCTCATATCTGCAATAATAATTAAAAAGAGGATTAAAAGACAGAAGTGACAGGGAGATGGAAAAGCCAACAGGTAATCAGTGTATATAAGCCAGTGAGACTGGCTCTAATCTCTGAATAAAAGATGAATTTGTTTAAACCTGACACAGGACTGAGTTAGATACGAACCTATTTAGTTAAAAGGTGCTTTTACTTTCAGCAATCACAAAGAACTGACTGATGTAACCAAAACAGACAAAAGAAAAGTGATACTTGATACAGCAGATTGCTTTGTCTGTGTGTCTGGGTAAATCTCTGCTCATATTACCATTCACATTTTTAAAGACATTTAAATTTCAGGTTCTCTTAGCTGGACAGTAAGAGACAGGTAAAAGCAGGGAATAAGGGAGAAAAACACAACATCATTATATGGTGTGTCTGCTCACTGACCTTGACGTTAAGAGTATTGAATGGGACTAATTAATAACTGTCAGTTTGTTAGACATGTTTTTATTCTCAGCAAGGGTCTAACTGTCCAATGCAGATTAGAGACCTGAAGCATGCACCCTTGATAAGTTTATCATTTAAAGAAGATTTGCTATTCTTAATCTCAGATTATTATTATAGTGAATGATAACATATTGAGAGAAGTGATTTCTTATTTAAGATACTGGGCACCTGTAGTTAAAAATCTAAATCCAGAGCTGTTTCTGGATATATCAAGCAAAGAAGTTGTCTCTCATTCCAACAGTCATGACTAATATATTTGCTATTCATATTGAGATAATCCATAACACCATGGCCACCATAGGCTGACTATGAATAATGCAGCTAGCAGTTCTGGACTAATCAATGTTCCTCAAGATGAACATCTGGCAGTGGTAATTCTTCTTCAGGATCTCCGCTCTCCTGAATCAGAGAGCACTCACTCTCTCTATCTCTATCTCTATCTCTTCCTCCAAATCCAACCACGAGACAGACAGATTTGATCACTTACAACCTCCCACCACTGAACAAAACATATCCTTGTTATTAAACTCTCATCAAGCAGTGTGTGTTCTCCATATATGTAGGATTTACCTATCTTTCCTGCAGCAGACCTGTGTGTTGTGCCAGGGCCAGCACCGTGTGATTGTGTTAATTAATCTGTCATTGTGAGCGTAGGGAGCAGCTGCAGAGGTCTCTGGGATATATTGTCAGAGCTAAACAATGCGATGCTAAGCCCCCAGAGTGAGTCTACTATTACACAAGCCCAAGAACAGAGAGGAAAGGAGGAGAGGGGGAGAGAGCCTGCTGGATCCATCACTGACTAAAGCAATGACGCCTGACCTTTACAATGAATTAGTTTCCACGCTTAATATTGACTGAAATTAGAGTCTGATACTGAATGTGCCATCCCAGAAGTGCGTGTACTCAAATCCTAAGCTTGCCAGCTATCATAAATGTCTCTGGAAGTGACACTGTATGGTCACTGTGATAAGGGAGAAGAGGGAAGGTAAAAACAATGGAGCCTGAAAATGTTTCTTAAAGAACAACCAGACAGGGATTTGGCCACATACTGCTAGCATTTACATGTAAATATGCAGATACCAGTATGTGTGTACTATATGGAAACAAAACATCTAATGAGATTAGATCTGATCCGTCTATCTCCGCTATACGGCCAACATTTAAGAGGATCAGCTCATCAGCCTTAGATGTACATTAACAACAGTACTCCAACTGAGAATAACCACTGATTGAAGAAACACAACAAAAGATTGGAATTATTTCTCTTCTCTTACTAATATGGCAGTAGTTTAGGTAAGATGGTAAAATGTTAGCAGGATGCCATGACAAGAAAAGCATTTATCCAGAGAGCCAAATCATCCAAATCACCGGGTGGAACAGAAGACTATCAATAGAAATACCAGGTGGTAGATCAAATCATAAAAATCATTGGGTGGTATATGTCAAATCATTAAAAACACCAGATGGCATGCATTAACATCTTGTGCCCCTGTAGGCAAGGGGTGGGGAAGTGACATAAAAAATAGAGCATACTAATCATCCCTACAATTCACCATGATGCCATTATCTTTAAAAGGAAGTCCTTATGCATGACAGTAATTTCTATGGTGGCGTTGTTGCTGACCCTGTGCCTTCATGTCCGCCTACACTAAAAGACAACACACAGGCCACAGCTGTCACACAACTATTATATTCAAAAGAGAGAAAACATTCAGAAAAGATTATGAGATGCATAAAGTTGATCCTTTGTTGTGAATGGTTGTGGGTCTGTCATTTTAGCCAGTCAATTCTCAGGCTAGAACATGTAATCTTGCAAAATCTGACTAAATGTTAAAGGGGTCCTCCGGGGATTCAGTATGCTATCTCCATAAATTTGGGAGACTACTTGGGGCATTGCTGTAGCATACAGGCTAAGGTGTACAAACTGCTTTCTGGATTGGACCCATCCAAGCACCCTTGTTGCATGCCATCCCTATCTCTCTCCTCCTGTCTGCTTCTCTACAGTCAATTGAAGGCAAAATCTCAAAAAAAAAAAAAAAAAAAGTTCAAAGAAGAATCAAAGCAGCAGGCAGATATATTCTGACATTTAGATTCTAGTTTGGGTCAAGCTCCATAAAACAATGGATTTTACTTTTTCTAGAATGAAATTTGAATCATGTCATTCATATTTTTTTCAAACTTTGGGAAGCTCCCCTAAGAGCCATGAAAGACATACATATCAAGCAAACTGAACTTGATGTGTAAAATCTTTGAGCATTATTTTTCTTAGAGTAAATTACCTGTAGCTGGAGAAGACGATTGTGTTCGAGGGCCAAGGACACTGCCAAAGTGGGAGTTTCCCATGTCTGTGATGATCTCTCTTGGCCCATGATGACTCACACTGCCTTGGCTACCACATCCGCTGATGTCCTTGGTGTCTGGATCACCAAGACAGGCTTTCCCATCATCTACAATGAGATCTCTCTCAGGCAGGTAGAAAGAGCACTCCTGTCGAGCTTTGAGACTAAACATCTGCTGCTCAACAGATAACCCTGGTGTCATGATCTGCCACCCTTGGTTGCTGCGGCTGCTATTGACTCTATCTGTTTTAGAGATGACTTTCTGCAGATATTCCAAGCTCGTGGAGCTCAGTTGAGCGTGGAGATGACTGAAATCCAACAAAGACGAGCTTTCTGCATCAGTCAAAGGGCCTGTACATGAGGAAATCAACCTCCCTAATATCTCCCTAACCTTCATGTCAGCATCTGCTGTAGCAAGTATCTGGTTATAATCTTGATGGTCTACTCTGTCAGCGATGAGGAACCTGTTGTGAATGTGGGATATGTACTGTGAGTAGAGGTTGCTCTGATGGTCTTGTGTTAGGTTACTCATGTTAACAGACGTGCCATGTTCAGCAGGGAGATTATGCTTACCAGCCAGTTTATTGAGGTGGACCTTCATGTGGTTCTTGAGAAACCAGGGTTCCTTGAATCGACGGCCACAGATTTGGCAGCAGTGCTCAAAAGAGTCCTTGTGCTTCCTCATGTGACCTTTCAGGAACCAGGCCTGACTGAAGGTCTGGCCACACACCATGCAGGAGAATTCACCAACCAGCTTCCTCTTGTCACCAGCCCTTATCACAGGCTTCTGCCCTGATCCTGAATCAGCAGTTATATGTATCGTCTCAACATGGCCAATGAGTTCCTCCTCTTGTGAGGCAGCAAACTCGCACAAGGTGCATTTATAGGGTTTATGTAGGATCCTGATGTGGCGCTCAAGCTCTTGCTGCTTCCTGAACTTTCCCTTACAGAATGAGCAGTGGAAACCAGTGGGTTGGGGCTGGGTGGGATCATCAGGGATGGTAGTCACCTTAAGAGATATGGATTTATGTGGCTGGCTCTCTGCAGCACTAGATTTGGATAAGAACATGGGTTGTGTTGGGACAGTGTGTGATAGCTGGGGTTTTTGAAGTTTGCTATTATTGAATGTTTCCTGTTGGTTAAAATGACCAGCTCGTGTCTGCCTATCCCTTAGTATCGCCCTTTCCTCAAGCTCATGAAGTAACCTATTGTCCTCCCTAATTCGCCCACGGCCTTTACCCAGAAAACCTTGTTTGTGAGTACGGAGATGTATCTTCAGATTGCCCTTCTGTGCAGCCCTGTGGTCACAGTATGGGCACTTGAAGGGCTTCTCGCCAGTGTGTGTGCGCATATGAAGGGAGAGGATGCTGTTGAAGCGGAAACGTTTCCCACACAGTGGGCAGGGATATTTTCTGTTCTTGCGGTTGTCATCCTGGGTGGAATTTACCTGGTAGATGATACTTTGATTGGTCACTCTGAAGAACGGGGAAAGTTCTGCTCTCCCGTTTGTACTACTAAGAATGCTTGCATCCAATATTTGATTGGCCAAAAGCGCCATTTGGCTCCTAATTGGGTGGATGGAAGGGGTAATAAAGCTGTCTTTTCAGGGACTGGCTGACGTTACAGTATGGTTGTCAGGGGTGTCTATGTGGGACACTCCGAAGGTTAGAAGTTAACTGTATGCTGACTGCACTTATTCAGTTGAAACAGGATGTGGATTCATGCTGTTCAGATGAAATGTCTGTTTGTTGTAGTTCAGACCTAAAGAGAAAACAAAAGGAACATTAAATACATTCTACCAAAGCAAAGAAATTATCTAAATATATTAATGTCCAGTCCAATATAATAAAGTCCAAGAACAGTCGAGTAAAATTATAGTGGGGTTTTGAGCTGTCAATGAATTTAATCTGTACTTTTGGAACTGCATAATGCCAGTAATGCACCACAAATAGGCCAGGAAATAGAGCAAAGTAGGTTCTGGCTCTCTTCATCCTGTGTTTAGTATGCCTGAGGCTTTAGATTATTGTTGGTGACTATGAAAATCCTGATTAGGTCTAACCACAAAGGCTTCCTCAACAAATATCTCAGGGCTAAGGTGAGGTCTTGATCTCATTTTGTACTGACAGACAATATTAAGACAGCACAAACATGTCTGCTTCTACTTGGCTCTCCTTTTGCATTTCACAAATCATGGACCACTTTAGAGTACTAAGGAAAATAAAAAAACTTGATTTTTTTGATTCAACTGCAGCAGTAAAACAAAGCTTCAAATTCACATTGTGCTACAATGGTAGAGGTCCCATAAGCAACCCCTGCACAGCTCTTATGCAGCACCAAAGGGCACAGAACAAAGCCTGCACTGTCCACACTGAATTAACACAGTCTTACATCATCCTGGACTGCAAACTCAGCCAATCATGAAAATTATGTATACCAAAACACACAGATAAAGAGCTGGAAGCAGTGCATGGTGTAAGCCTGCTATAAGCTATAGAGCTGAAATGTAATCAAGTGGTAGTCAGTGTAATCATATGGTACTGATGCAATCATATCTGACAGCAGAGAAATAGTAAATGACATTATATGTAGTAGATTCACTACATACAGTATTTCTTAACCTGGGATTCCTTAGCAATCATGCCAAAACAGGAGGAGGAGCAGAGGATGTTCACCCCCTTCTCTCACCCACTTTCAAAGAATATGGTAATTTGAAGAATTGTTGCGTTAGCCTATATTAATGTCATCACTGTACTGTAGACTTGGATTTGTAATATTGTATGGTGTATCCAATCTGAAGTCTGCACCAAATCAATAATGATTGACCAAAGTCAACCTCAAATGGCTATGAGTCTGCACCATCTTTTGAAATAACTATGATTACTACTGTGTGTGCATTTGTTTTATTAAGTAATGCACATGTGTAATATCTAGATCTAGCTTGCTTGAAGTATGAGTGAGATAGATAATAAGAGTTACTAAAAGTAAACAAAACTATATTCAAATTCAATACACTACATTTAACGTAACTTAAGATCTTCCAAGAACTTAAGAACAGCCTGTCTGAGCCACCCGCTCCTGCTGCCGCTGCTGCCTATAGTCCACAGCAACCTCAGTCAGTCATGAAAATGTTGTAAACAAAACTTCACAGACAATGAGGTGGTGTGCTGCAACAAAAGCTGGTGTAAGAAGTGTGTCTGCTCTGAGCAGAGATCAATGTAATGATACGAATAGGACCTAATCATATCTGACAGGGAGAAAGTGAGAGAATGATATTAACATACAGGTATTCCACTGATTAACCAAGCATACCAAGGAGGCGTGTGTGTGTTCAAGGTTATGTAGGAATTGGTGGACATGGGAGCAGGGCTATCAGTTGTTTTAGCTGTCAGAGTGGATCAGGTTCTTTTGATGCAGATTGAGAGAGAGCTCTTGATTGCTATTAAGCATTGTGTCACAGTGGCCCCTCATCTCACACGCAGATGAACAAGGAGCAGGTGTGATTTAGCACAGGGAGTAAAAAAAAACAAACATGACACTTACACAATTAAACCTGCCATAGGAGCTGTGCATTCTAGGTTATTTCAGATCTGATAATATCAAACATTATTACATTTATTTTTATTTAAGTTTACTTTTTATTTCAGTATCTAAACCATAAAAGGGTGCAAGTGTAATCTTTTAAAAGCATTAGTAATTCATGTGAATGGTTGAACTAAAGGCTACAAGGAATGCAAGACAAACATATTCTGTATATAGGTCTGCAACCAATAGTTACATTCGCCCATCTAATGTCACCCAAAATAGAGATTAAGCAAATAGAGGTAGAAGAACTAGTAGGCACTGTAATCATTTAACAGCATCTGATGATAATCAAATTGTAAATCTAAAAGATAACACAGTCATTTGCAATGGCTGTTAACTGACTTTGTATCAAAGACGTGGAAAGAAAGATAAATTATTTAACTAGTATTTATTCTGATGTCTCTGTTTGTGCAGGCTTGGTATAGTTATATGCATGACAGACTAATAATGTCATACATTCATACAATTATAGATGAAATAGGTTATGTTAGGTTAGGTAACTTTATTTGTACCCGAAGGTAGATTTTTTAAAAAGAGAGTGTGCTGCTTACACACACAGACAACATTTACGACATTGACAGAGACAGCGACATTACAATGACAACAGTGCTCCAGACATGGAAACATGGATAAAGAGTATACAAAAATAGGATACGATACCGAATAAAAGCTATCATGGCAGATACAAAAAGCTAGGCTAGAATAAATAAATACATAGATTAAAAAGCTGTACAGTCCATAAGTTAAATAAATTAGTGTGTAGTCCCACCATAGCCTAATTGCTATTTAACGTTTTGATAGCTGAGGGAACAAAACTACATCTGTATCTCTTTGTTTTGCAGACAGGCATTTTGTACCTGTGGCCTGATGGGAGAGGCTGAAATTCACCACATAGTGGGTGGGATCCATCTCCTAAGATAGACCCAACTAGTCTCTGTAGCTGCCAAGTATGTAGGGATTCAGGGCTGCCAACTAGTCCACCTCACAATTTGGTTCAGGGAGTTCTTATTTTTTTAGGGATAGGTTGCTGAATCAAGACACCATGGCTAAAGGAAATGACCGATTCACTGAAGCAGCGGTAAAACATGGTAAACATTTTACAGTCAATGTGGAAGGAGGACAGTTTCCTCAAACAATATAAACACTGGTTCCCCTTTTTGCAAGCAGCTTCACAGATTGCCTTGAAGTTTACTTTATTATCAACGATGGTCCCAAGGTATTTATAATTATCTACACACTCCACTGTCTGACCCTTTATGCTGGTGAGTTCCTTAGCTCTGGAGAGTTTCCTAAAATCAATATGCATATTTTTTGTTTTGGAAATGTTCATCTGTAGAAAGGACTTATCACACCAGTCTACAAAATCCTGGACAACTCGACCATGACCTGTTTCATTCCCTTGTAGCAGGCTTACAATGACAGAGTCTGCATACTTTAAGATAAATCTGTCTTCCCTGCTGCTGCAGCACATGTTGGTGGAAAGGGTGAACAGGAGAGGGGACAGGACACAGCCCTGAGGGGAGCCAGTGGAGGAACAGATCTGGTCAGACAGTACTCCATTGACTTGCACTCTATGTGTCCTAGTTAAAAAATCTAAGACCCAACCAACAAGTTTTTTACTTAAATGAAATTGCTCTAAGAGTCTTTCTGTTAAGATGTGGGGTTGAATTGTGTTAAAAGCAGATGAGAAATCTATAATAAAAGCTGAGCATGTGTTCCCTTTCATTCCAGATGTTGAAAAAGCATGTTCATCAGAGTGACTGTGGCATCCTCGACACCTCTGTGTGGCCTACAGGCAAACTGGAATTGGTCAATATCAGACGCTGTCTTCTTTAAGATTTCATTTCTTACTAGTTTTTCAAAAGTTTTCATGACAATAGATGTCAATGCAATAGGCCTGAAATCCTTCAGTACTTTGGGGCAGCTTGTCTTGGGAACTGGAACAACTACTGCATCCTTCCAACATTTTGGGACATGCTGATTTTGTAAGGACTTATTGAAAATGTAATGAAAAATTGGACAGAGTTCTTTAGAACACAACTTAACCAGTCTACCACAGATATTGTCAGGTCCATAGCTTTAATTTGAATTTATCGAAGAGAATACCTTTTCAACATTTCCCAAAAATCCCCAGAATAAATGATTTAATTCTCATGAAACACATATCAAATAATGCACTCTCAGAACTCCATAAATGATATGCCTACTTCAAAATCACATGAGATCATGATGTCCAATATTCCTAGAATTCCTGGCTATTCCATTTTGCAGATAGCAAGCTTATGTGCAGACGATAAAAGTCCAGCGCCAGGGATTATGCCTCCTGTGTCTCACATGTGCACATCCACCAAGTCAGCTAGACGAAGAGGCAGTACAAGGAAGAGGGCAATGGTAACAGCTGCCCACTATGACCTGTACAAAATATATACCCATATACTTTCTGACAGCCAGATTAATGAAACCCTATAGGAGCTTCTCTGTAGGCCCCCCAAAAGCTTGACGGAGACAGAATAGTCTAAGTAGCACCATTCATTACTGCAGGAGTACAGATCACAGAAACAGCACACGCAGCACTGGCAAACTAGCTCCTCGTGAGTAATGGCTGAAGAACACATAAAGGAATGCATACACATTTGGTATGGACGCAGTAAATCTGTACCACTCCTTTTACAACTATCAAATATCTGACTTATCCTGGTAAAACCTGGTGTGCATGTGGGGCAGTGGTGGTGTGCAGTTATTTTATTATATTGTGTCAGCTATATGTTCAGTAAAGGGAAACTTTCATTCCAAGCTGTCTGTCTCAATCACAAGTGCAGGTTAGTGACATTGAAAGCAACTGGAAAAATATAGTCAGTTCCTCTGGCAACATACTAAAAGATACAGGGTATAGAAACTGCTAATCTTTGTAAGTCTATCAAAAGACAAACTGTTCACAAATCACAGGTATGCAACGGGAAAAGATATGAAAGTAAATAAGCACACATGTATGTTCTGGAGGAAACATGCAATACCATTGTCACCTCAGTAGAGTATGTGTATGTCTGTGTGTGTGTGTGTGTGTGTGTGTGTGTGTGTGTGTGTGTGTGTGTG
>JBBMOE010000002.1:21221853-21290422 GCA_037975065.1 Chaetodon trifasciatus
TGTGTGTGTGTGTTAGTGTGCATGTGCATGTCACAGTTAACTTTTCATTCACAAGCTTCCTCTGATGCTTTCAATGGCGCTAACACACAGTGAAGGGCAAGGGTGTGTGATGGGGTGTGTTAACAGTGTGGGGTGCATAGGAGATGCCTTGCACAAGAGAAGCATATCCACATGACTGCAGGATGACAGTCAGCTCAAACGGATCTCACACAGAACTCAAAGAATGGAGTTTCTTCCCCAACATACTGACACATTTTGCTTTCTTGAAAAGTACAACTCCCCCCCATGCAAGGACAGCAGGATTGCCAATGCAAACCCTCATCACTATATCATTTAAAGACACAGTGTAATTTTGTTTTTTCCACACCACATTCATCTTCTACATGGCTCAATATCTGATAGACTGCAGAGAGGTGGAAAAACTGAGAAAAGAAATCTACAGCACTTACATGCACTTAAACAAAAGTCATTAAACAAGCCATCAGAAAATCACAGCAGGGGTCTGGTAATGCCACTTACAGTATCTCATTAAGTTATGGCATCTACAAGAATAAACTGACAAACAAAGAGTGTAATCCAGGGCCCATTAACTGGGCTGATAATTCAATGAACTCTTATTTGGCACCCATTTTGCCATTGATGGTCTTTTTTGCATTGCAGCAACAGAGCACAGACCCCTTGTGAAGTTCCTCTCTCTCTTTCTCTTTCTCTCTCTCTCTCTCTCTCTCTCTCTCTCACACACACACACACACACACACACACACACACACACACACACACACACACACGTTGTGTTTTTATCACTTGTGGGGACATTACATAGACTTACATTCATTTCCTGGAGCCTTACCCTAACCCTAACCGTAACCACTATCTGATTATTTCTAACCCTATACCTAACTTAACCTTACCTAACCTGTAACCCTATCCTCAGTCTTCACCCTAAAATTTAATGATTTACATTAAGGGGACCTCCATTTTGTCCCCATAAGGCAGGTGAGTCCCCACAATGTGACTCTGTAAACAGATTTTTGTCCCCACAACATGATAAATACCTGGTCACACACACACACACACACACACACACACACACACACACACACACACACACACTTCCTCTCTCTCTATTTCTCTCTGTCTCTTGCTTTCTGTTACTCTCTAAAACAACAAAACATCCACCATTAGACAACGGGATACCAGCGTAATGAGAAAATGACTTCCTTTGCAATCGTAGCTAAGTAGTTTACACACTGTAATTACAGGGACAAAATCATCTTTTCATCATTTCACTGATTGAGCTCATCAACCCAGTGGGATCCCAGGACTGTGCTCAGGCAACATCTGGGCAACGAAAATTAGCCCTTAGTTTAGCACAATGGCAAGCAATGTAGCATAAACACCGGACAAGGCAGTGGCACACATCTATAATTGAGACTTCTTTTAAGATTGTCTATCAGGTTGGGTGTTTAAACAGAAGCCCTATCAAATAGCCCCTGTTCACAAGAGCATTCAACGTTTACTTACTTCAATACATTAGGACGCATTCAGGATAAGTGCAAGGTCACTGCACAGTAACTATCTCTATTTCCACACTTCAAAAAAATGCCATGCCATAATAATAAAGTTTGATACTGAAGCACTGATTGGCCTTGGTTCACAACAACATGCCTTCTCATTCTCATGTTTACTCTAATTCTATGTGTGTCCTGAGCCTTGACTTTCTGACAAACGTGTGGTCCTGGAGTTGAAGGTGAAGTGTTTCTGTTCGTCTCTGTCTTGTCGAAGGGCTCTGACTGTCTGTTGGCAACAGAGGCAAGTGTTTAATGTGGCAGCTGTTAGCCTTGTGGATTTTCACTAATCACTCTCTCCTGATTACCCTGATGAGTCTATGATGCTCTTAAATAATCAACCCGCAATGAAAAAAAAAGAAAGGAAAAATAATTATCATCATCTCCCTAAGTTGTGCAGCTGCACCCGCCTGCAATAATTACAACTAGAACAGGGCGCCTTCTCTGATCACTTACAACCACTTATTATTAGAGATAACGCTAATTGATGCAGTAGTGGGCGACAGTTCTTCGTGGGGTTTATCATTCAAAGCCAGACCTTGAAAGTTATGGCACATTAGAGGTCTTACAGCCAAGGTATGGTAAGCCTTCTAAAAATCGCATGCTAAGACATGCCAATAATCTGACCCAGGAGAGTAGTAGATGTCCCATTTGTAAACCCTTGGTTGCCTCACTGCCTTGCCCTCACTCCACCCTTCCCCCACTGCTGATATCAGCCTAGCAGACCCAATTAACATTTTCATAAAAACAATTCCCTGCCTACAATAGTCCAGTGTAATTTGTTTTCCATCTCTGTTCATTAATCATTGTTTAAATCACTGAGCCATCCCCTCCACACTGCCATCTGCACTCAGCTGTGTTACAGATATGACATCTTCCCCCTTAATGGGAGCTGACAGCCAAGAGAGGAGGGCTGTGGAAAATAACTTCCTGCATGTGCACTTCCACCTCACACGCTTTCCTGCAGGTAATAGAAGGGTATTTATGGGTTCTGATTAATCTGAAAGGTAAACATGCAGTAGCCCATATACACATACAAGAGTAACCAAACCAAACTTCATGCAGACATTCTTTATAACAATGGTGATGCATTCCACATTTTGTCAAAGTTGTCGACTGCTTTTTGCTCTAGTTCAATTAGTGCAATGTTCCTACAATATGCTATTGTTTTCCTGGAATTGGGAGCAAGGTTATTAATTATTCACTGTTGTGTTGTCATATGAGGGGCTATGCTTTTCACTGCATTGCCTCATAGCTCAAATACTTAAAGCCATGGTACTTGGGCAAATTTAAAGAGGCAACATCACAGAGATATTTTTAGCATAAAGCAGACACTTTGAGATTAAAAGTTTCCTGAAAAGTCTGAATGATTTTTTCCGAGTTCATCTGGCCTGTTGATTGCAGCACAATGAGAAAATGGCAGTGGAATTACATTTAACACTGTTTTGTGCACTCCCTGTAATTTCCTATCAGTTATGGTGATAATACTTTCAAATATGCCTGCAATGTCCATAAAATATATAGTTTTACATTTTAAAAAGATGGTGTCACCTGAACATACACACAGGCCCCAATCACAGGACACACATGGTCCCAGTTACCAAAAAATGCCGCAGATAAAAATCCCAACTTTTTGGGGGTGTTTCAAACAAGGGCAGCAGCAGCAGTAAATGATGTGTATATTCAAAACTGAATATTTTATGTTGATTGATTGCACTGACAGCCACCCACCTGCTCCTCCTCCTGTCCCACCCTCGCTGGCAGGAGGAGAATTCAGTAATTGAGAAGAGCAGAGCACAGTCTCTCTTTGCTCACATTTGACAGATGGGGCATCATCGCTTCAAAGGAGAGCATTTGAAAACAGGAGGAAGGGGGAGGGGGGCAGAGGGTGAGGGTCGATTTGAAAGTAGCTGTGCCACTCTGTACAGATGACATTTTAAAAAAGCTACAATATTCTAAAGCATGGCCACTCAAAAACTGCTATAAAAGTAAAAGGTGCCACTTTAAAAATCTAACTATAATAATTGACTTTAGGTTATTCATTGTTTTTAATAAACATAAGGCCAACTGAATAATTGTAATGAACATATACCTTGCATCACTCAGCCACAACTACACAACTTCATTTAGCTCGGATTTCATATGGGGTCTGGTACTTTGTGTTTTTAAATTGTAATGACGCATTAATATGATTGAAAAGACAACGTTATGGCTTCATATATGATATGGTAAAACGCCATGTTCATGTTGTTATACATACAACAAATGTACAAATAAACACCCAGAAAAACACACATTTGCTGTTTTCTATTACATTCTTCTTCAAGACTCTTTTTGCACCAACATCGATACAATTCCTGTTCGCTCTCGCCAGTACTTTCTGCCGCCTGCGAAAGAAAAGCCAATGGTGGCAGCTGTGGGATTCGGCATAAACTTAAACTCGCTCACTTCTCACAAATGACCTGAGTAATTTTTCAGGAGCGGCAGTGCTTTCTCTTACCTGCCCAGTAATTCGTGCAGCCACGGAGGACACGAGTTCATTAACTAGAGTCCAGCGCAGAGTAATGTTGAACTGGGGACTGACGCACGCACAGTCAGACCCAGATTTCCTCTTGAGCTCCCGCTTCCTCTCACAAAAAAACAAAACAAAGCAAAACAAAAACCCGTGGAAAAAAGCTCTGACCAAGACAAAGACAAAGGCAGCAGCGCACTTTGCGTTGCACTATTTCCAGTTGAAGAAAGAGGCAATGAAATCTTATTTAAAAAATAAATAAATAAATAAATAGATTTAAAATTACTCGGAATGCTTCGACATGTCCCGAAGCTGTATGTCTCCCTCATCTGGCTGCTGGTGTGTAAGTGCAACAGACTGGCACCGTGCTTAACAGTGCACTGCCGTCTTCTGGACACAGTCTTTCTCAGACAATTGGAAGTATTATGTGGTGAAATGATGTCAAATGTGGTGCAATAGCTGTTCTTTCATATGCTTTGAAAGCTTTTATGGTAAACATGATGGATTTGTCTGGAGCAGTGCAATAATGTTTAAACGTGTTCTTTTTTCTGTACCTAAAACTGTTTGTTGGCATGATGTATAATGGAAGAAAGGATGAATGAACCTCAGTGATAAGGCAGTCTAGAAATAAAAACATAAAGGAATACCAACACAGCAACATGTCCTTGGTTTTAGTGTCGTGTAGATTGGCTGTAGTTCACTTTAAAATATTTGGGCATTTGATTTTTTTTTTTTTTTTTAACGTAAAGAGGGGCAAATAAATAGAATCAAAGTGGTATCTTAAATTATTTTGAGGTGAATTCTGAGTAACTCTGAGGATGGGAAGCAGCAGTGTGAAGATCAAAGTGTCATCAAGCTGCAGAGCTGTGACATCACCATGGATCACCTGAACATTTGTTTCCCTATAATTTTCACCTTGATTAGTGGAATAAGTGAGGAACGAAAAACCAGTTTCCCATATGCGGTCATGGAAAAAATTATTAGACCACCCTTGTTTTCTTCAATTTCTTGTTTTTTTTAATGCCTGATACCACTAAAGGTATATTATCTGAAGAATACAATGAACACAACAAAAAATGCAGCTGATTTCACAATACTTTATATCCTATTTGACATGATTAAGCTCAATTGTATTCCCAGGGTATGTAAGAGGCCATTTCATGTCATAAGCAGCACTGCACATGCAAAGGCCTAGAGTGGTTTCCTGCTTACATTCAAGCTGTGGCACAACAGACGACAGAAGTTGTCAGCTCTCACATAATACCTAAAACAAAAGAATTATGTGAAGCCACAAAGGCAGCCTTCTTGGCACTGCTGGAAATTGGCATGAGTGAGAGACAGGTAGCCAAAAAACTGATGATCTCCAAGACAGCTGTTCATTACACCAAGAAAAAGCAAGCTGAACATGGTACTACCAAATTGCTAGCTGGTCGAGACAGGAAACATCTTTCTACCCCACGAGAGGGCCGTGCACTCATCCGTTCCTGTGTCAGGAATTGTCGTCAGACCTCCAGGGACCATAAAAATGAGTGGGCACTGTCGAGAAATGTGACTTGTTCAGCAAGGACAGTTCGAAACCGACTTCTTCAAGTTGGTCTGAAGTCACACAGGGCACGGAAGAAGCCCTTCATCAACGAAAGGCAGAGGAAGGCCTGGTTACTCTTTGCTAGGGATCACAAGGATTTGACTGTTGATGACTGGGCTAAGGTTCTCTTCAGTGATGAATCCAATTTTGAGTTGATGTCCACTCCAGCCAACTTACTGGTTAGGAGGAAGCTTGGAGAAGCCTACAAACCAGACTGTCTTGCTCCTACAGTAAAACATGGGGGTGGATCGGTGATGATCTGGGGTTGTTTCTGTATGGGTGGAACAGGGCAAATGCAATTGTGTGAAGGGCGAATGAACTAGGTCACGTACAGGGCTACTCTTGAAAACAGTCTTCTTCCATCAGCTGATAAACTCTTTCCTGCCTCGAATGACTGGATTTTCCAACAAGACAATGCCCCTTGCCACACGGCAAGGCCAGTTAAAGCCTGGATGGAGAACCAGAACATTCAAACCATGCCTTGGCCTGCTCAATCACCAGATCTAAATCCAACTGAAAACCTGTGGAACATCATCAAACTCAAAATGGAGAACCACAAGCCCAAAAACAAAGCAAATTTGTTTGAATTTTTGCAACAGGATTGGGCTGCTGTGACAGCCGAACAATGTCAGAAGCTGGTGGAGAGCATGCCAAGACGCATGGCTGAAGTCTTCAAAAACAATGGTTATGCAATCAAGTACTAACTCCTGTGTGTATCATGTGACTGACAGACAGAAAAGAAAACATGGAATGCCTAAAAGCACTGTTTTTGGCAGTACAATGATATAGCTATTGATGTAAGAACTTAGGTGATTTTGGTTATTATCAGAAAACCATGGAAAATGGCTAGATATCAGCTCTTAAATTAAACTCTTATGAGCTATTTTTGTTGCTATCATTATATTTGTCCAAACAAACGTACCTTTAGTTGTACCAGGCATTAAAATGAACAAGAAATTGAAGAAAACAAGGGTGGTCTAATAATTTTTTCCATGACTGTAGGCTGTGAGTGTAAATTATGTAGGTATGAGACACTTTATAGCTTAATCTTTAATATCCAAAAAGCAGTGAAGCGGATAAACTGGCTTCTGTTTCCATTCCTCTGACATTTGGAGCTAAGTACAATTCTTCCTCTCCCCCTCTCAGACCTGAAAACCTGTCTGGAAAACAATACCTACTTGGATCCTTCATCACACAACTCACTAAATTCCCTCATAATCCCTGAAATGTCAAACACACATGTTCCAGCCCATTACATATGCATGGTAGATTTCTTAGTAATGTAGTTCTATCCTTGCAACATACACCTTCACAGCTTAACCTACATGAGTCCATTGATCCATGTCTCACCAGCACAAAGCTAGCATGTTAAGCATTGCCTAATCTGTGTCATGATACCTGGATTTTCATATTGAAGAAATAATCCCAATGGAGGGGGTGCAGGGCAGAGTCACCTCAGGACTTGTTTAAAAGCTTCTCATCAGAGACTGGCACTCCCACCATCTAACTAAAAAGGGAGCGATAGTCTTTTAGCTCTCAAGTCACAGCTTTAATTAAAGCTGCTTGTGGGAGAGATTAAGCACAGGGTTGTGTATGAGTTGCCCCACTAAAAATCTAAATTACATCAAACAATGGAGCACAGTTCAGAGTGGTAGTCATTTCATGGCTACCCCTGGTTTTAAAGATAATCTGTGCTGAAAATGATTAATGTAAGCAATGCCAAATATTCGCAGAGAAAACTGTCAATAGCCAGGGAAAAAATAAGTAGCTAATAATAATAATAACCTTTTGTTGTATAACACCTTTAGTTTTAGGGCTGACATACAATTTTACTTTTGCTCTCATTTAATTTCAAGAAATTATTGCTCAACCATCTAAGGCCAGTTAGTATACAGTCTATAGCTGTAGCATCATGAGGTGGCAGAAGGGGTGTCAGTGTCAATGGGAGGGTGGTGGATGTTACAGGGGGGGCTGCTGGTGGACAGAGTTCAGCAGGGTAACAGCTCTGGGGAAGAAGCTGTTCCTGTGCCTGCTGGTGCGGAAACGGAGGCTCCCGAACCCCCTATCAGGGGGGTAAACAGTCTATGGTTGGGGTGGGAGCTGTCACTGCTGATGCTGCGTGCCTTTCTCAGACAACACTTGTGCTGGAGGTCCTCAATGGCAGTTAGCTGGGCACCGGTGATGGACTGGGCAGTTTTCACCACCCATTGCAGGGCCTTCTGCTCAGAGACTGTGTAGCTGTTGTGCCATACTGAGATGCAGTTAGTCAGGATGCTCTCAGTGGTGCAGCAGTAGAAGTTGACTAGGATTTAACGAGGCACGTTAACTTTCCTCAGTCTCCTCAGGATGTTGAGTCGCTGTTGAGCCTTCTTTATCAAGGTGGAGGGGTTGAGGGTCCAGAAGAGGTCCTCAGAGATGTGGACGCCCAGGAAGATGGAGACACGTTCAACCTCAGCCGCATCGATGTGAATGGGGGTTGGACTGCAACCTTTGGTTTCCTGTAGTCCACAATGAGCTCCTTGGTCTTCTCACAATTACAATTAGACATTAGGCAGATGTTGAATTCACACACAGATGGCACAGCATCAGGAGCAGTTTTTGGGTTTCAATATCTTGCCCAAGGACACTTTGGCACGTGGATCGCCGAAGCCAGGGATCAAAGCTCCTGGTCGGTGGCTGACCGCTAAACCTTCTGGGCCACAGCCCAGGGGGATGCCAGTGTTCAGGGTCAGGGTGGCGGAGGTGTGGTTGTCTAACCTAGCAGACTGGAGTCTGTTGGTCAGGAAGTCCAGGGTACAGTTGCAGAGGGAGGTGCTGATGCTGAGGTCACTGTGTTTGTTGACCAGTTTGGAGGGGACGCGTCAGGGTGGAGTGCAGTGCCATGGAGATGGTATCCTCCTTCGACCTGTTTGGTCAGTAGGGAAACTGATGGAGTCCAGTGTGGGGGGAAGACAGCATTTGAGGTGGGCCAAGATCAGCCTGTCAAAGCACTTGGTGATGATGGGGGTGAGTGTGACAGGGCGGAAGTCATTAAGTGTTTGACCTCAGTGATGTCACACAATGCAGCTGTGTTATATCTGGTTTTCCTGAGCTCACTGATGCAACCATGAACTGCAGACCTCTAAATCAGACTGTTCCTCAGCAGTTAAATGTGAATTTTGGACCCATGCTACACTTGATTCTTTGTCAGAGTGGTTGTCTTGGAAATTCCTTGTCTCCCATTTAGTCTGAGGTTTGATTGTACTTTTACTAAAAGGAAAAGGCATTTTGTGCTCAGTTTGCTTCACAACTTTGATGAAATGTTGTTGCCTGCTTACTAAGTGTGGCTGCAATAAGCAGAGATGGTGTTTTCCTTAGCTCTTCAAATTTTAATGCACAACAGGAAATTCACAAGGAGTAATAATAACTCATAAAAGACCATATGAGCTAAGCCTGTGTCTACTAATAGCAATTTAAAGATTACAAGCTACACTAGGTATCAAGGGCAAAAATATTACTATTAAATGCCATTACTATCTAGAGTAACAAGAATTTCGGGAAACTGATCAAGATATTCAGACACACAATAACTGCCTATCAGCAGACCATTTATAAAACAGAAATTAATACAGAACAATATTTTCTTTTGAGGAAGAAAGAAGAAACAAAACTTGTAACCATATTGGTTTCTTTTCCTTTTACTTATCACCAATATACTTTTTGTCTTTACATAAACTTGTCACAAAGGAATACATACATTCATTAAGCAGGTCAAGAAAATGTGAAACAAGAGCTAGTCGATTTGATTCTGTTTACTGAACAGTACTTTGAAAAAGAAACAAAACAAGACAATTCATCACAAGTTCCAAAGCCTAGAGTCATATCTAAGAGCATGGATCAACAGAGAAGCAGAAGACAGGTAAATATGTGACAGACAGCAAACATTTAAAAGAGGCCCCACAGAATGACGGAGAACTGCTCAGTGCCAGTAATACCGTAGGAGCAGATAAGCCAAAGCCACCAGAGTTTGCAGCTTGTTAAAAGCAGTGTTGTACACAAGGCTGATTCATTAATGTTGCTACTGTGCTTTTCCTCACTCACTCACTGTCTGTTTAGAAGGGAAAGACATATGAAAGGAAGAAGAGGAGAGGAGAAGAGAGGAAGGTTGGCGCTTTGTCCATTGGATGTGGAAAAGAAACAGACTTTTATATAAACAAACAAGTTATTGTGAAATATGGATATCTGATAATTACTTTGTCACTTTTTCTCCAACCTGGCAGCTTTAAACTTTGACACCCCTTTTGGGGTCAGTTGGGGTGGTAAGCCATCAGGCGCCAACTCCTCCTGTTTCCTCTCCATAATGGTAGGCAGAACTGGTGGAGTGATGGTCAGATGGGGGACAGCTGAAGGCATTGGGTCCTTTTCTACCACTGTACCTGAAAAAGCCTGCAGATAACAGAAGTAAATGGTAAATATACCAGTCTTAAGTTGGTATTCCAAGACTGAACATTTTCACCTTACTGAAACTTAAAAAAGCTTACAGGGCTTTGTTCTGTGCTCCGCACAGCCCGCCGGAAGTGTTTCAGAACCAGAACATTTTGCTAGCCTGATTTTGTTGACTTGTTGACCATGGGTCTGTTTTTACTATCAGGAGCCCGCACAGGGTGTTTTAAGCTTGCAAACTGACTGGATACTCTTGTGTCTGACTTCCTACCTGACTCGATCTGTTCTTTGCAGCTTGACACAATGTTCTTCAAAAGTAAACTAGGAGTGTATATTCAGCAGAGCAAAGAGACGTTTCTGGGAAGCTTCTGAAACGTACTGTAGCACGTTTGGTGGAATCACACACATAATCTGGAATGGCTGTGATCAGCTCTGACGGATGTGCCTGGTGGAATCAAGCCATCAAAGTGCCTCTTGTGGCTGATAGTTAATGATTTATCGACACCAGGCTGCCCTCATTTGGTCTCAAACAGGCTTCTGTGGGAATATTGGCATGTTCTCATTACGGGATTGGAGGCTCACAGGTGTAACTTTCATAAGCCATTACATAACAGAGGTATATTGCAGATTCCTCCACACTCTAATTGAGATTCAAGAAAACTTGAATGATATCAGTTCAGGGGGGAAATAAATAAATAAATAAATAAAACAACAAGTAAAAACTTTACTTCAAATCGGCTGGTGGGGTGCAGTGAGACCGCTGTGGGACTGTCCTCCTCTGCAATGCCGTCACTGGTGTCACTGTGAGTTGCCTCATCATGACTGAAGCTACGTCCAATCATCCGCCGTTCTTCAAAATCTGCTGCGCTGCTCTCACTCGTGTCACTGCACACGCTGTTCTCTCTGCTACGTGACTTTAAGATGGACTTCCTAGGAATGGGCTCTCCATTTTTCATGTCCACAAACAACCTGACAAAAACAACAGACCTCATAAGTGTAATGTTTCTTTGAAAATTGTAATGTTTCTGAATTTAGTCTGTAAGAAATTCATAATGCCAGTAATTTAAATACACATCATTAAGGCATTGTTACCTGTAAATATCTGCTGGTGTTGTGATTTTGTGTTCATGATGGGAGTGTCCGTTATTGTGGCCATTTTTCTTTTTCCGCTTTGAGTGTTCCTTCTGCTCTTTCCTTTCACTGAACTTCAGTGTGGTGTTTTTTCCTGTGTTTATCCTCACCTGAAACAAAAGACAGAGACAGGGTAAAGAGAAAGTCACCAAAACAGAATTAAACTATAGAATTAAAAGAAAAGGGGAGAATATACAATCCTACAACAAATCTGAAGAACGTTCAGCCACTTATCTCTCTGACCTTCTTGGGTTCAACTGTGTGAGAAAAAAAGATGGTAGGTAAACAGTTGCCTTCCTCTTCCTCATCATCTCCTTCCTCTTTGCTGTCTACAGTGGGTGACACTTTACTGTGAGGCATGGAAGTCCACCTAGGCTGCAGACTCAGTCCGTTTACCAGAGGTGCTGCGTCTTCCTCCTTCTCCTCTTCTGAGGAAAAGGATGATGTGTCCTCACCATTCGTGTCTGCATGATCAGATAATCTGGAGAAAAATATTTAATCCTTCCAGAGGTTACAAAATGTACAATTATTATGATTACTACGAGAACACCCCGATTGTGTTCATTTACCTGTCCTGCTCATCTTGTAGCTCCTCCAGTTTCTCAAGTTCATCCAATCGAGCCCACAACTCCTCCTCAGTCACAATGCCTTTTCTGCTCCCTCCATCTCTACCCTCTCCTTCATTCTCCTTATCCTCCTCTTTTAGATCCCACACAGCATCCAACTTGGGCTTAGAATTTGGTTTGTGAGCTATTCTTTGCTTTCCTGTTAAAGCAGACAGGATGGGAAATAAATTCCTAAATGTCACAGAGTTTCATGTAGAATTTGAAAAATGGATTGGCAAAAAAATCAGCGCAGAAGAAAGGCAGACAAAAATACCTTTGGTAACAGCATTGTTTCCAGCCTCTTCTCTAATGTCAACATAGTCTCCTTTACTCTAAAGAAAACACAAAGTCAGTACATTTGTCCCTATTTAAGTCTTATATGATATCTTCTCTGTGAAACAACTTGCAGTGATGCAACGTACAGCTGACATGGTTTCCAAATTCTTCACAAACCCAACTCTGGCTTCAAAGTTTTTCATCGTCTTTGACAGATCATCTAGTTCGCTCTTCACATCTACAGAAAACAGGTGCACTGTCATCAAAATATGCATTCAGAGAATTGAATTGGCAGACTGTCAAAAACAAGCAGGCAAAAACTAGCTGACAGAGATTTAAACAAAACAATTAATAATGTAAATAATTTAAAAACAACAATGACAACCAGCTGGGGGGGTTAAAAAATGATGACACAAATGGTTCATAATATTTTCTGCCCTGAATACTACTCCAGCCGCCGTGCACATTTGTGCTTCACTAAACACTTTACTAATGTTCACATCAGAGATCATCTCTTGGGTCCATTTGACTCAATATAGAATTTTCAGAGGTAAAATGAACAGCAGGGCAGTTTGTAAGTATGGCTACACACAACCCATGTTGGAAAAAACACATTTTCTTTTCCTTCTTCTTTTCTTGCATTTACAGGACTTAATTTGACCAGAGGAGAGGAACCCTAACCCCACCAGGGGCAGTGATAGTGGTGACCTGGAATATTTGGCACAAACAGCAGCACATTGAGTGTGCAAATGTGCCTTGCAGCTTGCAACACTTTAACCTCATCTGAAATAAACCGTGTGTGTATCAAAAATCAGTACCGTGTTTAGAAGCAGCATAACACTTCACTAAATGCAAATCAGTACAGTTATTAGAAGCAGCATAACACTTCACTAAATGCAAATCAGTACAGTTACAAAAATATATTCCACAAGCATCTCAAAAGTTTCTCTCAACATCAACATAATGGTTCAGTTAGTTACAAGCTATCTAGACTTGATGCAACAATACCCTCTGCTGGATGACGAAGAGCAGTGTTGAGTGACCACATTTAAATGACAATGCTGTGCTTCCGAGAGGACAGAAAACAGACTCACGTTTAATCCTGTGGTTGACAATTTTTTGAGCCTGCTTGGCAGAGCATTTAGCGAACCAGTTGTCACCAAGCAATGCTCTGACCTCATTGGTGTGCACCAGCTTGCCAGGTATAAAGGCCAAAGGGCCAAATGGCACCTGTTTATGGCACAGTGGAGAGAAAAATAGCATAACCAAAGACAACAGTTGAGATAAAGTAGGTGGCAGAATGTGGACATGAAAATAAGCAGGGCTCCAGACTGCAACTATTTAGTCACATTTTGCACATGTTTTTTCCTTTTTTTTCTTTTTTTTAAATCATCATTGTATACCATGTGGCCATCACAGGAAAGAAAACAAAACATGCTGCTGTCAATCATCTGATCTACTTCCTCATTGCTCCTATATATTTATTTATTTATCATCATTGTTTCGGACCAACTGATGTGCATTCAACCTGCATTGGACCTCTCAGTCAGTGACCACTATTGGTAGAGAATCCAGTCTATAGTATAGTTCATATACTTAACTAATAAACCATACAATTTTAGAGTAACATTCGGTTTAGAAAGTCTCTGACTCCTATCTGTATTTCTGTTCATACTTACACACTCCCTCTCACTCATCTAGATAGGGTGTCTCTCTGTGTCTCTCTCTGCAGGGGAGTATGGTATATTCAAAGATTATTAAATGAATGCAAACCTACATTGTAATCAAGAGCTTAAACATCCTATTGTCCACAAGTGTCACTGTGCACAAGAAGCAGATACCTTATTAACGCTCTCCAGGGGCCTGACACGTTACTTCGATTCAGTGTGAAACTTCCTCGAAAACACCTCATTGTTTCGTATGCAATACGGTCAGCATCACAAGGATTATAAAAATGGACTTAATACTTGGAGGAGGAAAAAAAGCAAATCCTCCTTACCCACCACAAACACTTGTATACCATACATACACTCTGTATCCCAGTAAGAAAAGGGCAAGCATTATAGTTAACACTAAGTTTAAAGTTTTTCTCATTGTTATTTCTGCAAATTGTCTATTTATTGCCAATTCATTCATCAGTAATACAGATAAGAGGGAAGAAATATGAATGCGTTCCATTGTATGTTGATTCAAGTGGTGCTCCTAAATTAGTTAGTCTGGAGCCCTGGTAGGAGAAAAGAAGAAATAAAACTTTCAGTGTCAATAGTAAAAATAAATGCTTTTTAGGATGAGTCTCTGGTAGACACTGATGAGACATTGGTAAATAATAAACTTGGCATCTGCAAAGGAAATCCATCTTCAAACTAACCCAAAAGGCACAAGTTGTGTCACTGTGTGTGTTTGTTCTTTCCATTTTAAACAAGGTTTGCACTCACCATGATGTCATAAGACAGTTGGTCTGGAAGAGTGTGAAGGCAGTCATTCAGGGCTACATAGTCACCTGACACCTTCTTCCTGCAAAAGCATAGATTTACTATGATGTTAGGCAAAAAAATATTGAAAGAAATGTTTTTTTGTTTGTTTTTGATTTTTTCATTTGAAGCCACAGCTCTCCTCTGACACCATTGTTGTCCAAATATGTTTCTTTGGTTCATTTTGGGGTGTTAGAAAGAGTAATGGAAATGAAACAGATGCTATAGACTCATTAAGAAGTGCCTGTTCAAGGGAAGAGACTTGGTGTAAACCAGGTGGTCAAGGTGTCACAGTTATTTGATCTGGTTAGTTTTGGTTTAATATTGAAATGATGCAAGAAGTAAAGGACTTGATGTGACAAACCTACTTCCTGCTGTCATCACCTACATGGGCTGTGTCTCCCTTTACCTGACCTGATTAGTTCAAATTCACCAAACAAAAGTCTCTCTTTCTTTAAAAGCTGTTTTCCAGTTGACTTTTTTATAAACATTGTCAGACCAGACTTCAGTGAAAAACTTGGTCTCATTCCCATCTGCTATCCCAGCTCAAGTTTCCTTTTCCAGTTTGGACAATACCCTGTCTAACTTCCTGCAATTTGTCCAAAAGTACAAACCATTCAAAAACTGTTTTCACGCTTCATACTTGGAATTCTGTTCTAATGAAACTGTCAGTCAGTCTGAAAGTCTGGACCAAAGTTAGGTGTGAGAGCCCCTTAAATGCATCATTCAAAGAAGTTTTCATCATAAAGGAAAATGGACACTCAAGCAAATATATATTTTTTGGTGACTGTTGGCACTATGTCACCAAGTTAGAGCGGTAGGAAGAATTTCTGTATTTGATACATCATATCAATAAGATTGTGGACTTACAGTTGTTGTGCTTTACATAAAAACACAACAAAGAGTAAGAATGTCTCAAATTTTTTTATTATGAAAAATAAACTTCTAGTTGTTTCAATGAACTGTTTTGACCATGTATGCTCTTACTGTAGATATAGAGTGTAGATGCATTGTAAAAAGTGCGGGGTCAAGACACAGATGGGGTGGGGTGAATGCTGGACTTTTGGACTCACATTACAATACTCTGGCCACACCACACTTGAATTCACAAACTGATGAGAACAATTTCACTGTGCTTAGTAGTCCTGTTTTAAAGTCACAACGCAATTTGCTTGCACACCCACACAGGTTTTTGAAGTTATTCTGCCTAATTACTCCTCTGTTTAGATTAAAGGTGGATGGAACTGCATTAGGAATTACATGGGGTCATTGGACTTAATGTACCAATAAGAAGCATAAAAGTGTCCTTTGTCCTATGCCAAAACTGACACAAGACTCACGCCTGGTTCACACATACACTGGTATTTTGTCAAAATGTGATTTTTTTTTTCTATGCATTTTGGAAATTCATCCACACAAAAAGGCAGTTTTAGATCACTCTGTTTGCAGTGTTGATGTGTAGACGGGGAGTTTTTAGCTTTCTTCTTAGGTTTATATCTCTGACATTTGGTTCGGCATGCTCTTGGCAATGATTCAATTGTTTTAGTGCTTCCATGTAGACAAAGGATTCTTTTTAAAACACTGCTTATGTGACCAGGAAAAAATAGGACATTTACCAGGTAAATAAGTTCTCACCCCAGATATACATGGTTTCTGTATCTCCAAGGAAAATGCTATCATATTAGAAACTATATTGACCATATTTTTGATGCTTCGTGTGAATCAAGATTTTTCATAATGGACTCAAAAGCGAGCAACAAACTCAAGAATGCTATCACTATGCAACTGTTCAAATACTGCATGGGATTTTCTTAATGCTTACCAGTGCTGAATCCGACTTTCACAGTCTTTCACCACCTGTTTTTAGGACAAATTATTTCAATAAGAATCACATTGAACATCTATGCAACATACAGTCTTGTGTCAAGGCTTTAACAAGAGTAACGGAGTTATGGTAAAATGGCAAATTTGATTATTGCCACAAGCACAATCTGAATTCATAGGCACTGTCTGATCAGTACGTTACTTTATTTGGCACTGCAAATGCTACGATGTAAATGCACATTGTTAATGTTTTGTCTAATTTAAAGAATCATCCCGCACACAGGGAAACAGACAAAATACCCAACGAGACAACACAGCTGTGAAAACTACATAGAAATGATCAGGACACACTAACAGCCCTTCACTGTGATACATGGTGGCGCTTTAGGTAGCGACAGTTACCAAAGTTTGTTTCAATCTACATGAAGCGACCAACCCAATAATGAGAAATATTAATGTAATTTCAATATCAAATATTGTGCATTATGTACATTAAGATGATTTCGGCATTTTAGTAAAGAAGAAGTGTACTACAATCACCTATCGTTAACTAGTTGCTTCACAATTCATAAATGGTATGAAATACAGAAGTGCAAAGAAACGAAACTA
Organism: Chaetodon trifasciatus; assembly: GCA_037975065.1. Classification (NCBI taxonomy): domain Eukaryota; kingdom Metazoa; phylum Chordata; class Actinopteri; order Chaetodontiformes; family Chaetodontidae; genus Chaetodon; species Chaetodon trifasciatus. The sequence goes on from JBBMOE010000002.1 coordinate 21,238,857, forward strand.
AACAGACCTCCAGCAACATTTACTTAAAAAGAACTTTAACTTGATTGGCTGCACGGTATGAAGCTTCTGGAAAATAGACAGGCAAAACAATAAACTCACAACTTAGTAACGTAACACATAGGTTAGTACAATTGGTGCACAAATGTCTACATATATTGTAAAATAAATAAATAAATAAATTAATTAATTAAAAAAAAAAAAAAAAAAAAACACTTCACGAGATCCACTCTTGGTTCAAAGTCCTTTGCTGGTCCACCCCGTGGCCAGTAGCTGACTGTGGTTTGGCTAACGTTAGACGTTACTAGCCAGCAAACTGTTTCGTGTTAACTGGATAAATTACCTTCTCGTGTTCCTGTCGGAGCCTGACAACTCCGTCGAGATGCTCTATATTCATTTTACCTTTTCCAGCCATTGTTAACAAACAGGAGTATGTCGCGCTTTGTGATCCCAAAAACAAGGTTCAGGGGTTGTTGAGTCCTAAAGAAGTGTTTATGAATGCAGCAAAAGCTACTCCTGAAACCCGTTCTGGTCGTATTCATCAGTGAGCCAGTGATAGTTATCCTCACTTTCGGAAGTGCTACCATGTCACAATATCATTTCAGGATTTCCACATTGTTTCCACAAATATCTACGGTTTAAATACTCCCAAGATTATCAAATATTCCTGGTCAATTTCGCTGCAACATGCACCCTTGTCCAACGGTTAGACTCCAGGAAGAACAACGGAACTACTTCTTCTTCTTCTTCTTCTTTGAGCTTTCGCGACAGCTAGCATCCATGATGTTGCATTACTGCCACCCTCAGGTTTTTTGTTATCCACTCCAAGGGGAGATAAAACAGTGTCCCTTTGGAGCAGTGTGTGTGTGTGTCTGTGCGTGTGTGTGTGTGTGCGCGCGCGCGTGTGTGCTATCCGTCTCTCTCTCTCTCTCTCTATATATATATATGATAGATAGACACATATACATGTGTACTGTCTTTTGCATGAATGATAATAATTGTTCATTTCCTGTACCACTCCAACATAATTATACCAAACAACATGTTAGGTATCACTCCTGCTATAAAGGTCATGAATTTCTTCCTCAGCATGTTTGATAGATAGATAGATAGATAGATAGATAGATAGATAGATAGATAGATAGATAGACAGATAGATAGATAGAATCGTGGAAAAAAAATATTAGACCACCCTTGTTTTCTTCAATTTCTTGTTCATTTTAATGCCTGATACCACTAAAGGTATATTACCTGTAGTATACAATGAACAAAAAAATGCAGCTGATTCTATAATACTTTATGTCCTACTTGACATGCTTATATTAATTGTATTCCCAGGGTATATAAGAGGCCATTTCATGTCATAAGCAGCTCTGCACATGCAAAGGCCTAGAGTGGTTTCCTGCTTACATTCAAACCGTAATGCCTAGAACAAAAGAATTATGTGAAGCCACTGTGGGAGCTATTTGTTTGTTAATCTTTAGTTTTTGTTTGCTAATTCTAAGTAATATTTTATTTGATTATTTTAGAGGTTTTGTTTCGTTTAGAGTTCTTTAGTATTTTCTTTAGTTGTTTGTTTAGTTTAATTATTTCCCAGTTTAGTGTTTAGTTTGTCTACTTATTATTTTGTGCATTTGTTTTGTTTCAGAATTTGGTTATGGTCACCAGAGGGCATATAGGTAGAAGGGTAGGTGTAGGACCAGAATGCACCTGGGTGGGCCTATGGCAGTAGAGGCAGGATCCTTTTGTTCTTTGTTTGCTTGCTTCTGGAAAAATAAATCATGAAACCCATAAACTTTGGAATGGACATTGAATTTCTTCTGCCTGCATAAGTTACAAGCCCATGGTGCAAAGTGGCTTTTTAATTTATATTTTTGAAGTTTGGTTAAGGTTATAGTTTATATTTTGACAAATGGCCACTACATAAAGTAAAAAAAACCCAGCCCTTGGATCTATGAAAGATTACTCAACATTGGAATTGTTGGATCCTCTTGGATATTGGATAGATAATTGGGAAGGACTATTACATTCATCATCCTTTGTTCTCAGCATCCGCGGGAAAACTGCTACTCGCCTGGATCGACAAAATGCTCAGCCTTCTCATCAGAAGCTGGAATGTGATATAACTGCAAAAGCTGTATTGGAAGACGGCAAAACTAGTGGAGTTTGAATGTCAGTGTGTGACAATATAAGTTTGATGAAGTTTGAGTCGGACAATGAATGAACTGTTGCGCGCAATCATTGCACAATAGTCTACCTTTACACACAACTGCCTGGTTGGCTTTCACTCATTAAAAAAAGACTTCAGTGTGTGTTTGTTTGATGATGAAGTGGATCGATGTGTGCAGTAATCACACTGGATACCGTTGCTACCTTTAATCTGCATTAGCATAAGATTGTGGATTTGGCTGGTCTGCAGCAAACAGTTTAAAGAAACGCAAAAATGTCTGTTTTTGCGGCAGAGGATGTTGTGCCGCCAGAGAAGAGAAGCATTAAATTAACTTCTAAAGGATTGTTCTTCTATGTAGAAATGTGCCAGGAAAAAAGAAGTGCAAAGTTCAAACAAGCAAAAAAGCGTGTGGAAAATATTAATGACATCAAAGGAAAATGTCAATACAGTGACTTCTGAGCTTACTAAGCTTATCAACTTTTACGAAGAGGCAAGTGACCTGCATGAATCTCTCATAAAGTTACCTTTACCCCATGATGAACTGACAAGACAAAGTAAATACTTTGAAGAAAAAAGGACAATGTACAGTGGCTTCAATAAAAAGGTAAAAGGCTGGCTGTCTGAAATGGATCATCCCTATGTGCCACTAAACAAAGATTTGCCTGACCAAAATGTTACAGATGAAATAAATCCCAAGGACAGTGCCTCTAATGTGTTAAGTGTAAAATCTAACTCTGTCAAGTCACACTCCCAGCTATCATGGATATCCTCAACATCGTCCGCACGCATTAAAGCTCAAGCTGACAAGGCGGCTCTGATGGAGTGTGCTGCTGCGTCAAAAAGGAAACATCTAGGCCCAATTGAAGCCCATTGAAGCCCAAGAGGAAAAGCTGAGGAAAGAAAAAGAACAACTAAAGCTCGAAACAGAGTTGGCTGTAACAAATGCAAAGCTTCAGATCTTGGAACTCAATTCATCACAGTGTGGCTCTAAGCTCTCAGATGGCATGAACTCTTATTTTGAGAGAAACAAAAGAATGAGTAAATTAAATACCAATGCCAACATTTTTGTTTCAGAGAAAATGGATGAAGAGGATAATGTCCTTGGTGCGCCTCCTGCTGTACTGCAGTCACCAGTTATTCAGCCCAAACAAAGACCAAAGACACAGATAAATGAGATGCTATTAAAGGCTGATGATCCAGTTCATGTGACTATGGCTGTTAACAAAAATCAAACAGGACATGTGCATCCTTTGGTAACTATTCAAGTGACATTGTAAATATTATGCAAAGACAAAATGATATCACTGCTCTCCTGGTTCCTGGTTCCTTCCTTCAAGAAACATCCCTGTGTTTGATGGGGACCCTCTTCAATACAAGTCTTTCATCAAAGCTAAAATTGCATCTGCCTATATGGAAAAAATACTCAACTGGATGCCTGTTAAAAGTGAGGATATTAAAGCACTACAAGCTTTCTCCCTCTTTCTTCAAGGATGCTCCAGTTTAACAGAGCAGACCTTTTTGTAAACCTTTTTATTCACCCTGTGAGTTCGCTTCATTCATTCTGGCTGGCGTTTACATCCCGCCGCAGGCCAGCGTGCAGGACGCACAGCGTGTGCTTGCCGACCAGATACTGCGTGTGGAGCGGACCAACCCAGACTCTTTAGTTATTGTCCTTGGTGACTTTAACAAAGGTAACCTCACTCACAAACTCCCTAAATACAGACAGTTTATTAAATGCCCGACCAGAGAGGAGAATATACTGGATCACTGTTACACCACTGTCAGGGATGCTTATCACGCCGAACCCCGCGCTGCACTCGGCCACTCTGACCACGTCATGGTCCACCTTGTTCCTGCGTACAGGCAGACACTAAAGCTCCGCAAACCTGTAGTGAGGACATCAAGGAAGTGGACCAGCGAGGCTGTGGAGGATCTCCAGGCGTGTTTGGACTCTACTGACTGGGATGTGTTCAGGACTGCTACCAACAGTCTGGATGAGTACACAGAGGCTGTGACGTCCTACATCAGCTTCTGTGAGGACTGGTGTGATCCATCACGCACCAGGGTGAGTTACAACAATGACAAACCCTGGTTCACAGCCAAACTCAGACAGCTAAGGTTGGCAAAGGAAGAGGCCTTCAGGAGTGGGGACAAAGACAGATTCCGAGAGGCAAAGTACAAGTTTAACAAGGCGGTGAAAGAGGCTAAACAACTGTACTCTGAGAAGCTCCAACACCACTTCTCAGCTAACGACTCTCTGTCTGTCTGGAAAGGGCTCAGGCAGATCACAAACTACAAGCCCAAAGCCCTCCACTCCATCAAAGATCGAAGCCTAGCCAACGACCTGAATGAGTTCTACTGCCGCTTTGAAGGACAAAAGGACAGTCCAGCAACCATCCCACACAACACCTCCCAACAGCTCCAGCTCCAGTCACCTCCACCAATTCCCACCTTAAAGGACCCCCCCCACCCCCCCACCCACCTCAGTGACGACTCTTTCCATTCATGAGAGGGACGTCAACAAACTCTTCAGGAGATAGAACCCCCAGTTCGTGAAGCTGGGGAAACACATCTCCGACGCAAAGACCATCAGCACCGGATCCCCCCAGGGCTGCGTTCTTTCTCCTCTGCTCTTCTCCCTGTACACAAACAGCTGCACCTCCAATCACCAGTCTGTCAAGCTCCTGAAGTTTGCGGATGACACCACCCTCATTGGACTCATCTCCAATGGCAACAAGTCCGCCTACAGGTGGGAGGTTGACCATCTGGTGACCTGGTGCAACCAGAACAACCTTGAGCTCAACGCTCTCAAGACAGTGGAGATGGTTGTGGACTGCAGGAAGAACTCAGCCTCACCTGCCCCATCACCCTCTGTGACTCCACTATTGACACTGTGGAGTCTTTCCGCTTCCTGGGACCTCAAGTGGGAGCCGAACATCAGCTCCCTCATCAAGAAAGCACAGCAGAGAATGTACTTCCTGCAGCAGCTGAAGAAATTCAGTCTGCCAATGACAATGATGGTGCACTTCTACACAGCCATCGAGTCCATCCTCATCTCTTCCATCACCATCTGGTACGCTGCTGCCACTGCCAAGGACAAGGGCAGACTGCAGCGTGTCATTAGGTCTGCAGAGAAGGTGATCGGCTGCAATCTCCCGTCTCTCCAGGACCTGTACGCCTCCAGGACCCTGAGGCATGCAGGTAAGATTGTGGCTGATCCCTCCCACCCTGGACACAAACTCTTTGAGTCACTCCCCTCTGGCAGGAGGCTGCGGTCCATCAGGACCAAAACCTCACGCCACAAGAACAGTTTTTTCCTGTCTGCTGTCAGCCTTATTAACAAGGTCCGGAACCCCCCTGACACTCTTCACACTCCACCTCTGCCTCATCTGTCACATTGACACTACCATAACTCTATGCGTTACATTAACGCTCAGCTTGGACTCCCTCTCAAAAAACAGACTGTGCTTATGTAAAAAAAAAAAAAAAAAAGACTTGTGTATATATATTTATATTGTTATATCTTTTACTTATTGTTATATTTTCTACTATTGTTATATTTTTTACTTATTGTTATATTTTTACTTTTTTAATTGCTTCTTTTAATAGATGTGTCATGCACCAACCTCACCAAATCAAATTCCTCATATGTGTAAAATCATACCTGGCAATAAAGCTTTCTGATTCTGATTCTGAGATGATGCAAATGAAGGAACTTGATTTATCATCAAACATGAGGAACATCATCATGAAACTTCCTTACAAATTGAGGGAAAATGGAGAGCCTTTGCTTGTGATCTACAAGAGCAGCGTGGTCACCGAAAACTGTTTAAAGATCTTGTTTCCTTCATTGAAAAGCAGGTTAAAATTGCCTCTGATCCACTTTTTGGCAACATTCAAGACTCTCACCTAACCATCCCCAAGGCTTCCAGAGCTAGTCACTTAAAGCAAAGGAAACAGGGAAGCAGCTTTGCCACCAATGTCACTGCAGTGAAGGAAGGACTTACAGCTCAATATTCAGGCAATAAGACCAAGTTCTCCTCTTCTCATAACTGCCTGTTTTGTTTACAAAATTAGTCACTCAATGGATCAGTGCTCACAGTTTAAAGCAAAGGTACACCGGGATAAGATCAATTTCATTAAGGAAAAAGGAATTTGTTTTGGTTGCCTGAAAGCAGGCCACACAAGCAAAGAGTCAATTGGATCTCAATGTGTGTCACCAAAAGCACCTGGGAGTCCTTCATATTGAGCGGCAGGATAAAGGCACATCTTCAGAACAAGCTCAACAGTCTGTGAGTCCACCGAGTGTAGTAACTACAATGTCTCAGACCTGTGACCATATTGGGGCCGGTTGTGAAGATGATTCCATCTTCTCTATTGTTGCAGTAAAAGTCAAAGGTCAGGAGAGTAACAAGTAACTGTATGCTAACTGTGTGCTTTTGGATCCAGGGAGCTCAGGCACATTCTGTACAGAGAACTTGGCAAGAAAATTGTACTTGAGTGGTAAAAGGACAAGTATTCTGCTAAGAACCATGAGCCAAAAGAAGATTGTAAATGCTTATATTGTTTCTGGTCTCTAAGTGTCTGGTATGGATGAGAGTGATTTCACTGATCTGCCCAATGTTTTAACTCAAAAGGTCATGCCTGTCTCCAAGCTCAATATTCCCCGACAAGAGGATGTTAATCGGTGGTCTCATCTAAGGGATGTTAAGCTCCATGACATTGATGCAGATATTGATTTGCTCATTGGAACCAATGCCCCAAAAGTGATGGAGCCTTGGGAGCTGATAAACAGCCAAGACGATGGACCCTATGCAGTCAGAACCAGGGTCGGATGGGTCATAAATGGTCCACTTTGTGGCAGAGGTAATAGGATTAAAGGTGACTGCTCTGCTGTAACAACCAATCGTATCTCTGTTGATCACCTTCAAGAAATAATGGTTAAACAGTATAACCATGACTTTAATGAAAGATCATCAGAGGAGAAATCAGAAATGTCCAGAGAAGATACTAAGTTCATGGATGTGGTAAACAGTACGACAGAGTTAATTGGAAACCATTACTCTATTGACTTGCCTTTCAGAGAGGAAAATCCTGTCTTGTCAGACAATCATTGTGTTACAGAACAGTGCCTCGAGAGCCTGAAAAGAAAATTTAAAAAAAATAGTCAATTTAAGGGAGAATACACAGCATTTCTAGACAACATGATAACCAAGGGGTATCCTGAAATGGTGCCTGCTGATCAACTAAAACAGAGTGACGGAAAGTTGTGGTATATTCCACATCATGGGGTTCGCCATCCTAGAAAGGGCAACTTAAGAGTTGTTTTTGACTGTAGAGCAACATACAAAGGAACATCACTTAACTGTCAGCTCTTGCAAGGCCCTGATCTCACCAACTCTCTCATTTGAGTCCTTGTTCGATTTAGGCAAGAGCCTGTTGTAATAATGGCTGACATTCATGCCATGTTTCATCAAGTCCATGTCTCTGATAAGCACATCAACTTCCTCTGCTTCCTCTGGTGGCCTGATGGTGACACAGCACAGTCTCCACTGGGATATTGCATGAAAGTACATTTGTTTGGCGCTGTATTATCGCTGTGCAAATTATACTTTGAGAAGAACTGCTGATGATAATGCCCAACATTTCCCACAAGTAGTGGTCAGTACAATCAAACATAACTTTTATGTGGATGATTGTCTGAAATCCATGGCTTCAGAGGAGGAACCAGTGCAAATGATCAAAGATCTGACTGCTCTCTGTCAAAACGGAGGATTCAATCTCTAAGTGGATTAACAACAGCCGTAAAGTGCTGCTAACAGTTGCTGAAGACAGTAAAGCAAAGGAAGTGATGGAACATAAGCACATAAGAATGTACACAGGGCGCATGTATCGGCGTTGTGTCTCTCCACCAAAACGCCTCTGTCAAAACTGACTTTTTATGAAATTTTAAGCAACTTTTTTACGGCATACTTTTTAGATCTTCTTTCTTTTTAACTACTCCTCCTAACCAGAGAAACAATTTTAGTAATCAGTCACCTTGATCTCAAGCAATCTAAACTAGCTGAGCACAGCTCAGTCAGCCATGGCTCCACTTACCTCGCCAAAGCTGTTTTGCCCTTGGCAAGAAAATCGCTGAGCTGGAGCAGAGGATTTCCACCCTCTACAAAATCCAGGAAGCTGAGAGACACCTGGACACCATCCTCTTCGGCCCTGCACAAGTCTGTGCCACTAGTAAAGACTTTGAGGCCACGGCTCCCTACTCGGCTGCTGTTTTCACTCCTTCGGCTACTGACTCCACGCAGCGTGCTACTATGGCCCCGGCCGCGGGTTCCACTCCACCTGCTGCTGCTCCTGCTCTGGCCGCTACTACCGCTGCCTCGATACTCGGCTCTATGCAGGCCGCTGCTACCGCACCGGTCGCTGGTTCCGCTCCATCCGCCTCTCCTGAGGACCCCTGGTTCCAGCTCGGGGCTAAACCCAAGGTCCCAGTCAGCTCCACTCCTTTACACCCGGACACCTGGGTGGTTGTCGGCGATTGCAAAAGGAGGTAGAGGCTGTCACTTCATACTCCTACAACCTGTGACATCCAGCTACAAAATCGGTATGACATCCTGGACTCACACGAATTTCCACCACTGGCTGGGAACCTGTGGCCTTCCTCTTCACCTGCCAGGATTTTAAATGATTTCAGCAGATCTCCACCATTCCCGCCTGTCCCGGTGCACGCACCTGGGCGAACAACTCGACCCACTCCTCGCTGAGCACGACCTCTTCTGCCCGATGTCGGATCCTGAAGGAGGCCGTGCTCCGGCGCTCTGGTGGTCTTCCTTGTCCGGAGCCAGCGGGGAATCCCTCTCCCAGGCTCGACAAAGCATCCTCCACACCGCATCCATCTGTCTGGACGCACAGTGCAGACCACGGGTCATCCAGCCACAGGACCTCACAACCTCCACCACCTCGTCCCCACTTCCCCCCAACCACTTTGATAGTGGGCGATTCAATAACCCGGGGAATTCGCTTCTTCAACACAGCCACTCACTGCTTTCCAGGAGCCACAGTCTTGGTTATCCTGGAGAAACTTCCTGATCTGCTGCGGCCACTCCCATCCTCCATAAGTCATGTATTAGTACACGTGGGCTGTGTTGACACCACTCAGAAGCCGTCTGAACTGATCAAAAGGGATGACAATTTTAACCTGTTTTGGAACCGCCCCCCTTTTACAGGGCCGACGGAGTTCACCCCAACAGGCTTGGCAGCCGACTGCTAACGGCTAATATTCACCACGCCGTGCAGTATACTCCTCGACACTGACTGTTTACTGTCACACCGCCTCCCCAGATTCTTCCTCTCCGTCCACACCACCTGTTCATAGTACTATTACTGTCACTAGCCCCCCCTTCAGTCCACAGTTGTCACTACCACCTAAACCGGACATCTTTCCCATACAAAACATTAGAGGCTGACGTTTTCCCTGGACTCACAGACAGTGCTTTTAACAAAGATAATCTCGTGCACCTGGACATTTTATCTCCCTGTGGTCATAAGCGCACGAACATTAACCTGGCTGTGCTGAACGTGCGCTCTCTTTTAAACAAATCTTTTATCATAAATGACCTGATTTTAGACAACAAGTTAGATGGGTTATTTTTAACAGAGACATGGCTTGGCACAGAGGCACCAGTTGTTCTCACTGAGGCTTGCCCACCAAATGTTAACTTTTTATTCTATTGTCATCAGGGGAAGCAAGAGAGGAGGCAGGACTGCATCAATTTTTAATAATATTTTAATGTCAAAGGAAGTTTATTTTAACAGTTACTCATCTTTTGAGTATCACGCCTTTGTTATGAGCAGTCCTCCTGTTCTCTGCATCATTGTTTATAGAACACCCCACCATTCCACTGCTTTTATCAGTGAATTTTCAGACCTTTTATCAATCATATACACCTCTTATATCAGAATTTTAATAACTGGTGATTTTAACCTGCACGTGGATAACACCTCAGACTCACTGTCAAGAGAATTCTTAAAACTTTAAATTGCATGGATTTTACCCAGCACATCACACAGCCAACTCACAACAGAGGACACACCCTGGACCTGGTCATAACCTATGGCCTCTCCACTGGTGTGTCCTCTGTTGTTGACCTGGCTGTGCCCGACCATTATTGTGTGTATTTTAACATCGCCAGTTTTAACCATCAGGACGCCCCGATGAGAACAGTGAGGAAACGCCACCTAACTTCTGAAGTGGCTGCAAATTTTATTGAGATCTTACAGAGCACTCCTGCAGAAGTCTTGCCTGCACCCTGTGATTTTATTGTTGACAACTTTAACAGGAAATTGCAATTAACCTTAGACTCTGTGGCTCCACTTTTAACAAAAACGGTAAAAACAAAACCTTTACCCCCGTGGAGAAGTAAAGATGAAATTTAAAATCAAAAAGACTATGCAGGATTGCGGAGAGAAGATGGAGAAAAAACAAACTCACAGTCCACTGTGAAATATTATAATATAAATATATAATATCATTGAAATCCTGCAATGAAACAGTCAAACAAGCAAGAATATCCCACTTCTCAAAACTCTTCTCAGATAACAAAAACAACCCAAAATTGCTTTTCTCCACCTTCGATCTTTTAACTAACACCAATTTTAAAAAATCCCTAGAGACACCAACGGACTTTGCAGACCATTTCAGAAGTAAAATCGATGACATCAGACCCAGTCTTGTATCACATCAGAATGTAATTTTTAACACACCTGGACAGTCGATTTTATCCGAGGAAACACTGGAGACTTTTGCCCTGGTTGACGCGAGGACACTTGGTCGAGTTTTCTCCCAGGTAAACCCAACAACCTGCCATTTAAATCCAATTCCCACATCACTTTTAAAGACATTTTATGGATTCTTTGAGGAACAAATTTTAAATATAGTGAATTGCTCTCTTCAGATGGGTGCCTTCCCTGCTGCCTTCAAAACGGCAGTGGTGAAGCCCCTTCTGAAGAAGAGCAATTTAGACCCCAGCATTTTTAATAACTACAGACCTGTATCAAACTTACCCTTTTTAAGTAAGATTTTAGAAAAGCTGGTTTTAAACCAAGTAAATTATTTCTTAAATACTAACAACATTTTAGAGAAATATCAGTCTGGTTTTAGAGTGAACCACAATACGAGACCGCCCTTTTAAAGATTTTAAATGATATCAGACGGATTCACAAAAACTCACAGTCCTGGTGCTACTGGATCTAAATGCTGCCTTTGATACAGTAGATAACAACATTCTATTAGACAGACTCAGAAACCTGGTTGGCCTCTCTGGTAGTGTTTTTAATTGGTTTTACTCCTATCTCACAGACCGTTGTTTCTATGTAAGTTTGGATACATGTTCCTCCGGAACCCTTGAAATGAAGTGTGGGGTGCCCCAAGTGTCAATTCTAGGTCCAGTACTTTTTAATCTTTACATTCTTCCCTTTGGGGATGTCATCAGGAGACATCTTTACATTGCCGTGTCTCCTGATGACACGGGGCCTATTTATACCCTTTTAAACTGTATTTTAGACATCAAGTCATTGATGGCAGAGAACTTCCTACTGCTCAACCAGGATAAAACAGAGGTTTTAGTTATTGGTCCTGAAGGCAAGAGAGACACTTTTACCAAAACTACAAGGTTTTACACCCTCACAATCTGTTAAAAACCTGGGTGTCATTTTCAACTCTGAGCTTAGTTTTATTCCTCATATTAAAAATGTAACTTAATCTTAAAGATATAGACAGTGTCCGCCTGTTTCTCTCTCAGGCTAACACGGAGGTACTGATGCATGCTTTTATCTCCTGCCGTCTAGACTATTGTAATGCCCTGCTCTCTGGTCTTCCCAAAAAGACTATCTATAACTTACTTACTCCTGACATCCTCTGGCACCGGCCTTTTAATTGTTCCAAGGATTCGGACCAAAACCCACGGGGAGGCGGCATTCAGCCATTGTGGTCCGAAGCTTTGGAACAGCCTGCCAGAGGGCATCAAGACCGCAGAGACTGTTGATGTTTTTAAAAGGAGGCTCAAGACTCACCTTTTTAGTTTGGCTTTTAATTGATTTCTTTTACTCTTTTAATTTAGATCTGTTTTACCCTACCTATTGTCTTTTAGCTTTTAGGTCCTTTTATTCTATTCAATTTCAGGTCTTAGATCTTTTATTCTTTTGTCTTTTAGGTTTTAGGTCTTTTTATTCTATTGTCTTTTAGGTTTTAGGTCTTTTTATTCTACTGTATTTTAGGTTTTAGCTCCAGTGCTTCCTCATGGGGGGCCTCCACGCTGTGAAAAGTGTCTGGTCTGCCCGCCGGGGCGTCGTCCTGGGGACCCCTCAGGCTCGGAGGACTGGGGGGCTGTGCCCTGTGTGTGGTGTCCACCCCAGTCTATCTGGGTCGGGGGTCTCTGTTGCGGCGGCGCTCCCTGTGGCCACGAACTGTGATCCCTTGCAGTGTGGATGAACTCCCCATAGGTGGTTTCTTTTCCTCTCATGATTCCTCAGTGCCCTGCCATGTTATTACACCGACAGTTTCGTTGGGGTGGGTGTGTGGGGGGGTCTGGGGGTGTGTTTGGGGGGAATGGGCATTGTACAGATGTTCCATGTTTTTATCTTTTGTCAAGCACCTTGTGTTGCATTTTATGTATGAAAGGTGCTATACAAATAAAGTTTGATTGATTGATTGAACTGGATTTGGATACGGACCAGCTTGAAGTTGAACGAGCACTAGGACTACAGTGGTGCATTGAGACTGACCAATTCAAGTTCAGGACTACAGCACAGGAACAGCCACAGACAAGAAGAGGTATTTTGTCAGTGGTCAGCTCTTTTTATGACCCATTAGGCTTTTTAGCCCCATTCAGTTTGCCTGCCAAGTTGTTGCTACAAGAGCTTTGTAGGAGAAGCTTGGGGTGGGATGAAGTTATTCCCCCTTTATTTTCCAGACAGTGGTCTGATTGGCTGGAGGACCTACAAAGAGTTGCTGAGTTCAGAGTGGATTGCCGTATAAAGCCCAGAGACTTTGGAGAGCCAGTTAAAGCACAGCTTCACCACTTCCTCGACGCAAGTCAAGTTGGATATGGAACTGTGTCTTATGTGAGACTGGAAAAGGACCCTAAAGTTCATGTTGCACTTCTCTTGAGAAAGTCAAGAGTCGCTCCTCTAAAGCAGACAACAATCCCTTGCCTGGAACTCACAGCTGCAGTTCTGGCTGTTCGAGTTGACGAGTGCTTCAGGAGTTACAACTTCAGCTATTGAAGTCTGTTTTCTGGACAGACAGCACAACCGTTCTTAAATATATTTATAACAAAACCAGATGATTCCGCACCTTTGTGGCGAATAGAACCTCTGTTATCAGAGAGGCTACAGATTATGATCAATGGAGATATATCTGTTCAGAGGAGAATCCGGCAGATGAAGCCTCAAAAGGAATGAAAGCTGAGGACTTTCTGAAAAACAGGAGATGGATTAATGGACCAGAGTTTCTCTGTAAATCAAAGGAAGAATGGCCTAAACTGGATGTGGAGCTTGGCGTGATTTCTGTGGATGACCCAGAGATAAAAAGGGATTTAAAGGTGAATGCTATTGTAAAGGATTTGGAGAATGCCACCAACCATCTTATCCATTATTTTTCATCCTGGATGAGTCTAAAAACTTCTGTGGCTTGGCTCTTGAAGGTTAAGATAACTCTTGTGTTACTGGGACAGAAGAGGAAGGAATTTTGTGCTTTTGCAGGCCTTGGTAAGGAAAAGTGTGAGACTGAAGAACACGAAGTGGCGAAAAAAATTCAGAGCTTTAAAGCCACACTCAAAGGACAAAGCCTAACTCCTGAAGATCTTGCTGAGGCAGAACAGTCAATCATACAGTATGTGCAGAGAGACAAGTTTAAAGCGGAAATTGCTTCACTAAAGAGTGGCTTTAAAAACGTCACCAAAGAGAGTCTGCTGTACAAGGGGAACCCAGTAATGGATGGTGATGACCTTAGAGTCGGTGGTTGGCTAAGTAAAGCAGCACTGCCAGCAGAATCCAAACATCCAGTCATTTTGTCCAAAGACCTCCATGTATCCACATTAATTATGTGTCATATCCATTTTAAAGTGGGACATGCAGGCAGAAATCACATGTTGTCCAGTTTACGACAGAAGTATTGGGTCATTAATGCAAACTCTGCTGCCAGAAAGGTCATAGGTGAATGTGTTGTTTGTAGACACAATGGAGGAAAGCTTCTTCAACAGAAGATGGCAGATTCACCTGAGGAGAGAGTTTTGCCTGACAACGCTCCCTTCTCAGATGTTGGAGTTGATTATTTTGGCCCTGTTGAAGTCAAAAGAGGAAGAATTCTTCTTAAAAGAAATGGAGTGCTTTTCATCTGTCTGAGCAGTTGAGCTGTGCACTTGGAGGTGGCGTATACACTGGTTACAGCTCCTGCATAAACACAGTTCGAAGGTTCATTTGCAGAAAAGGCCAGTCTTAACTGTCAGGTCTGATAACGGCACAAATTTTGTTGGAGCCAGCAGAGAGCTGAAAGAAAGTCTGGTCATTTTGAATCATTGCAAAATTCAAAGGGCTTTTCTCCAGGATGGCATACAGTGGAACTTTAACACACCAGCAGCTTCCCATCAAAGTGGAATCTGGGAGCGCCTGATTCGCTCAGTGAAAAGTGTTCTCACCTCAGTTCTCAAACAGCAAATTCTGGATGATGAAGGGCTCCAAAAAATCTTCTGCGAGGTTGAGGCAATATTAAATGACAGACCAATCACAAGAGTCTCAGACGACCTGGATGACCTGGAAGCCCTCACCCCAAATCACATTCTGATGTTAAAGAGCAAACCAATCATGCCACCAGGACTGTTTGACAAAAATGACCTCTACATCAGGAAAAGGTGGAAGCAAATACAATATATGGCTGAACTCTTTTGAAAAAGGTGGATTTATGAATACCTACCAATCATGCAGGAAAGACAAAAGTGGACACGGCCAAGAAGAAATCTTGTTCCTGGAGATATTGTGCTTGTTGCTGATGCCACGGTTCCAAGAGGATGTTGGATGATGGGAAAGGTTTTGGATGTCAGATCAGACGCAAAAAGCCTGGTGTGTTCTGTGTGCCTTCAAACAAGAAGCAGCATCCTGGAGAGGCCTGTGGCTAAGCTCTGCCTGCTGCTGGAAGCAGCAGTGTAGCATTATGGACTGACTTTCTCTCTCTTTATCTTGCTCTACCTCTTATTTTTCTCTCAAACTTCTACTTTTTGTTGTGAGTTCATGAAGAATAGGAGATTCATGTAAGGTTAAAGCATGACACATAGAATATTCCCGAGCTTATAGTTCGTGTTGAGGCAATAGCTCCTTTAGAAAATATAGGTAACTGTGATTTAATGCACAATTAGGGGCCGGAGTGTGGGAGCTATTTGTTTGTTAATCTTTAGTTTTTATTTGCTAATTCTAAGTAATATTTTTATTTGATTATTTTAGAGGTTTGTTTCATTTAGATTAGAGTTCTTCAGTATTTTCTTTAGTTGTTAGTTTAGTTTAATTATTTCCCAGTTAAGTGTTTAGTTTGTCTACTTATTTTGTTCATTTGTTTTGTTTCAGAATTTGGTTATGGGCACCAGAGGGCATATGGTAGAAGGGTAGGTGTAGGACCAGAATGCACCTGGGTGGGCCTATGGTATTTTACCCGAGCAGGAGAGGCAGGATCCTTTTGTTCTTTGTTTGCCTGCTTCTGGAAAAATAAATTATGAAACCCATAAACTTTGGAATGGACATTGAATTTCTTCTGCCTGCGTAAGTTACAAGCCCATGGTGCAAAGTGGCTTTTTGATTTACATTTTTGAAGTTTGGTTAAAGGTTTTAGCCTATATTTTGACAAATGGCCACTACAGCCACAAAGGCAGCCATCTTGGCACTGCTGGAAATTGGCATGAGTGAGAGACAGGTAGCCAAAAAACTGATAATCTCCAAGACAGCTGTTCATTACACCAAGAAAAAGCAAGCTGAACATGGTACTACCAAATTGCTAGCTGGTCGAGGCAGGAAACGTCTTTCTACCCCACGAGAGGGCCGTGCACTTATCCGTTCCTGTGTCAGGAATTGTCGTCAGACTTCCAGGGACCTTAAGAATGAGTGGGCACTGTCGAGAAATTTGACTTGTTCAGCAAGGACAGTTCGAAACCGACTTCTTCAAGCTGGTCTGAAGTCACACAGGGCACGGAAGAAGCCCTTCATCAACGAAAGGCAGAGGAAGGCCTGGTTACTCTTTGCTAGGGATCACAAGGATTGGACTGTTGATGACTGGGCTAAGGTTCTCTTCAATTATGAATCCAATTTTGAGTTGATGTCCACTCCAGCCAACTTACTGGTTAGGAGGAAGCCTGGAGAAGCCTACAAACCAGACTGTCTTGCTCCTACAGTAAAACATGGGGGTGGATCGGTGATGATCTGGGGTTGTTTCTGTATGGGTGGAACAGGGCAAATGCAATTGTGTGAAGGGCAAATGAACCAGGTCATGTACAGGGCTACTCTTGAAAACAGTCTTCTTCCATCAGCTGATAAACTCTTTCCTGCCTCGAATGTCTGGATTTTCCAACAAGATAATGCCCCTTGCCACACGGCAAGGTCAGTTAAAGCCTGGATGGAGAACCAGAACATTCAAACCATGCCTTGACCTGCTCCATCACCAGATCTAAATCCAATTGAACACCTGTGGAACATCATCAAACTCAAGTACTAACTCCTGTGTGTATCATGTGACTAACAGACAGGAAAGAAAACATGGAATGTCTAAAAGCATTGTTTTTGGCAGTACAATGCCATAGCTATTGATGTAAGAACTTTATTACTATTATTATTGTAAGATGAGATTTATTTTTGTGAGGACATACTCAACAGATTGCCTTATTTTACATTGTTCATTATTTTGAGTCCACATAAATGTAATTAATTGTAATTACATTTATGAATGTTGTATTCCACTGTTTAAGTTTTATCTGGAACTATATAATATGGTGCACTTTACATGGAGGTAATGTCAGTTATGATTAAGATTGGCAGAGTGATATGTAAATTGTGAGATGCCACTTTTGTTGTCAGTGTTCAGTTGTCCTACGCTTTTTCGGACATTAAAGTGGATCGAGTTACACTGAAGGAGTTGTCCCCGTGCTCTTGCTTCACCCACAGCCCTCCGATAGTTTAATTAAGTAACATGTAAGGCAATAGTCAAAGACATCCAAAACCCTGTCTTGCATTATCAAGAAAAAAATGGAAAATGGCTAGATATCAGCTCTTAAATTAAACTCTTATGAGCTATTTTTGTTGTTATCATTATATTTGTCCAAACAAATGTACCTTTAGTTGTACCAGGCATTAATATGAACAAGAAATTGAAGAAAGCAAGGGTGGTCTTATAATTTTTTCCATGACTGTAGATAGATAGATAGATAGATAGATAGATAGTTTCTGAGCGTCTTTGGTGCTACTGATTTTCTCCTGTGCCAAGTCCACTTATTATCAGGTGAAAATCAGTAGCGCCAAAGACGCTCGGAAACTATTCTCTGCTTTTAACTCACTACTCAACCCTCCACTGCCTCCACCCTCACCTACGCTCACAGCAGATCACTTTCCTTCCTTCTTCACTGATAAAGTTTCGACCATCAGCAACCAGTTCTCTGAGCCTGACCAACTCAGTAGGATACCACCAGCTAACAAAGCCTCACTCTCCTCATTTTCCCATGTCACAGAGGAGCAAGTCTCCAACCTTCTGCTCGACTCTCGCCCCGCCACCTGTCTACTGGACTGCATACCCTCCAACCTCCTGCAGGCCATCTTGCCCACACTTATCCCTGCTGTAACCCACATGATCAACTCCTCATTTACAACGGGTGTGTTCCCCACTGCTTTTGAACAAGCCTGAGTAACCCCACTGCTAAAGAAACCTGCACTCGACCCAGCTCAGGTTGAAAATTACAGGCCAGTTTCACTCCTCTCTTTCCTTTCCAGGACTCTTGAGTGCACAGTCTTTAATTAGTTTAATTCCTTTCTGAGAACAACCTGCGTGACCCCAGCCAATCCTGTTTCAAATGCAGACACTCTACTGAGACTGCTCTCTTATCTGTAGTGGAAACATTACGATCAGTTAGGGCTACTGGACACTCCTCTGTTCTACTATTGCTCAACCTATTGGCTGCCTTTGACACGGTTAACCACCAAATCCTCCTCTCCACACTCGCTGAGCTTGGTTTCTCAGGATCTGCTCTCCGCTGGTTTGAGTTCTACCTCTCAGGGAGATCCTTTGCAGTATCTTGCAGGGGAGAAGTGTCCAAATCCCACTGCTTGTCCACAGGGGTACCACAAGGGTCAGTGCTTGGACCCCTTCTCTTCTCAATATACACCACCACACTTGGTGCAGTCATCTGCTCACATGGCCTCTCATACCATTCATATGTTGACGATACCCAGCTCCTCCTTCCATTCCCGCCAAATAACCCCACGGTCTCGGCTCGGATATCGGGATGCCTCACCGATATCTTGGCATGGATGAAGGAATGACACCTTCAGCTTAACCTGTCAAAGACTGAGCTCCTTGTCATCCCAGCCGGTCCCTCTATACAACAACAGCTCAGCATCCAGCTTGACTCGGGTCTGCTCACTCCCGCAAAATCTGCCAGAAATTTGGGTGTCTTGATCGATGACCAGCTAACTTTCAAAGAGCATGTGGGCTCTATTGCTTGGTTACGCTGATTCGCCCTGTACAACATCAGGAAGATCAGACCCAACCTGTCTCAGCATATAACACAACTCGTATTCCAAGCGCTGGTACTATCATGCCTCGACAATTGTAATTCCTTACTGGTAGGGCTCCCAACATGCTCGCTAAAACCTTTACAGATGAGACAGAATGCTGCGGCTCGCCTGGTATTTAGCCAGCCCAAATGAGCGCATGTCACTCCGCTGTTGTAATGGCAATTTCAGTTTCTTGAACTTTATCTACTTGAGACACCCACCTCCCATTTCCTCACCAGGATATCAGGTCCTTTTGTGTTTTAAATTCTGATGTCTAGACCTCTTAACATCTACATACAAAGTCCTGCAGGATGCCTCCAGTGCGAGCCACCCCCTAGGGAGTTGGCTCTGATACCTCCAGCAGACCCAAAGTTTGTGAATGCACACCTTTGGGTAGGGGAGGCGCTCCTAAGTTATAAATGTTTAGCTCTCCCCATGCTTGGGGTCTTTCTTCATTCTACCGCTCGGGTGATGATTGACCTTTTCTTTGCAAAGAAAATAAAACCCTTGTCGGTTGGCAGAAGTCTCTATTTCATTCTTCACCAGCAGCAGAGAATTTCCAAACACTGTTCATATCCCTCCAATGGCTCCCCGCATCAAGTATAAGTCCTTGATGCATGCATACAAAATTGCCACCAAAGCCGCTCCGACCTACCTGAACTTCCTCATTCAGGTTTATGCTCCCTTCCGCTCACTACGCTCTGTCCAGGAATGGCGGCTGGTGCTGCCGCCTCCAAAAACCCCTAAGTCTTTAGCTAGACTCTTTTCTTTTGTGGTTCCCAGGTGGTGGAACAAGCTACCAAACTCCATTCGTTCTGTAGAGTCCCTTGCGATCTTCAGAAAAAGACTAAAGACCAAGCTCTTCACTGAACACCTTCTGCATACATGCAGTTTCCTCCAGTCTAGTCCGACATGCAAATGAGCTCAGCATTTTTCCTGCAACACCTGAGAGCCAGCTGGAAACTAAGCGAGTGTTCTTGTTGAAAATTGGATTCCCTGAGACCCAAGCCCACATTTATGTGAACCGAAGGGGGTCCATTCCATTAATATCCAGGTGATCTGTGACTCAGATTGCTTGGTGACAAATGTGTATGCCAATTTCCCCAGGACGATGCCCCGGCGGGTAGACCAGACACACCTCACAGCGTGGAGGCCCCCCATGAGGAAGCACTGGAGCTAAAACCTAAAATACAATAGAATAAAAAGACCTAAAACCTAAAAGACAATAGAATAAAAAGACCTAAAACCTAAAAGACAAAATAATAAAAGACCTAAGACCTGAAATTAAATAGAATAAAAGGACTTAAAAGCTAAAAGACAATCGGTAGGGTAAAACAGATCTAAATCAAGAGATTAAAAGAAATCAATTAAAAGCCAAACTAAAAAGGTGAGTCTTGAGCCTCCTTTTAAAAACATCAACAGTCTCTGCGGTCCTGATGCCCTCTGGCAGGCTGTTCCAAAGCTTCGGACCACAATGGTTGAGAGCTGCCTCCCCATGGGTTTCGGTCCGAACCCTTGGAACAATTAAAAGGCCGGTGCCAGAGGACCTCAGGATCCACGAGGGCTATTAAGACAAAAGGAGGTCAGATAAATAAGATTCCCGAGACCGTTAAGACGCTTAAAAACTAATAAAAGCACCTTAAAATCGATCCTGAAACACACGGGGAGCCAATGCAGTGATTTTAAAGCCGCTGTAATGTGTTCCCGCCCTCTGGTCCTCGTCAGCACACGTGCGGCTGAGTTCTGGAGTAATTGTAAGTTATAGATAGTCTTTTTGGGAAGACCAGAGAGCAGGGCATTACAATAGTCTAGACG
The DNA here is from genome assembly GCA_037975065.1 of Chaetodon trifasciatus. NCBI lineage: Eukaryota > Metazoa > Chordata > Actinopteri > Chaetodontiformes > Chaetodontidae > Chaetodon > Chaetodon trifasciatus. Next base: position 21,259,639 of record JBBMOE010000002.1, read on the forward strand.
GCAGGAGATAAAAGCATGCATCAGACTTCCATGTTAGCCTGAGAGAGAAACGGGTGGCCTCTGGCTATATTTTTAAGATGGTAAAAACCTATCTTTGTTACATCTTTATTATGAGGAATAAAACTAAGCTCAGAGTCGAAAATGACGCCCAGGTTCTTCACAGATTGTGAGGGTGTAAAACCTTGTAGTTTTGGTAAAAGTGTCTCTCTCTTGCCTTCAGGACCAATAACTAAAACCTCCGTTTTATCCTGGTTGAGCAGTAGGAAGTTCTCTGCCATCCATGACTTGATGTCTAAAATACAGTCTAAAAGGGTATCAATAGGCCCCGTGTCGTCAGGAGACACGGTAATGTAAAGCTGTGTATCGTCAGCGTAGCTGTGGAAGCTGATGCCGTGTCTCCTGATAACATCCCCAAGGGGAAGCATGTAAAGATTAAAAAGTACTGGACCTAGAACTGACCCTTGGGGCACCCCACACTTCATTTCACGGGTTGTGGAGGAACATGTATCCAAACTTACATAGAAACAATGGTCTGTGAGATAGTAAAACCAATTAAAAACAGTACCAGAGAGGCCTACCAGGTTTCTGAGTCTGTCTAATAAAATGTGGTGATCTACTGTGAGTCCGCATTACACCTGATATCATTCAAAATCTTTAAAAGGGCTGTCTCGGTACTGTGGTTCACTCTAAAACTAGACTGGTATTTCTCTAAAATGTTATTAGTATTTAAAAAATAATTTACTTGGTTTAAAACCAGCTTTTCTAAAATCTTACTTAAAAAGGGTACGTTGGATACAGGTCTGTAGTTATTAAAAATGCTGGGGTCTAAATTGCTCTTCTTCAGAAGGGGCTTCACCACTGCCGTTTTGAAGGCAGCAGGGAAGACACCCGTCTGAAGAGAGCAATTCACTATATTTAAAATTTGTTCCTCAAAGAATTCATAAAATGTCTTAAAAAGTGATGTGGGAATTGGATCTAAAAGGCAGGTTGTTGGGTTTACCTGGCAGAAAACTTGACCAAGTGTCCTCGCATCGACCAGGGCAAAACTCTCCAGTGTTTCCTCGAATAAAATTGACTGTCCAGGTGTGTTAAAAATTACATTCTGATGTGATACAAGATCGGATCTGATGTCATCGATTTTAACTCTGAAATGGTCTGCAAAGTCCTCGCAGAGGGCTTCCGTTGGGTTCTCTGGGGATTTTTTAAAATTGGTGTTTGTTAAAAGATCGAAGGTGGAGAAAAGTAATTTTGGGTTGTTTTTGTTATCTGAGAAGAGTTTTGAGAAATGGGATATTCTTGCTTGTTTGACTGTTTTATTGTACGATTTGAGTTGTTCACGGAATATTTCATAGTGGACTGTGAGTCTGTTTTTTCTCCACCTTCTCTCCACAATCCTGCATAGTCTTTTTGATTTTTTAATTTCATCTTTACTTCTCCACGGGGGTTTTGCTTTCACCGTTTCTAAGGTTAATTGCAATTTCCTGTTAAAATTGTCAACAATAAAATCACAGGGTACAGGTAAGACTTCTGCAGGAGTGCTCTGTAAAATCTCAATAAAATTTGCAGCCACTTCAGAAGTTAGGTGGCGTTTCCTCACTGTTCTCATCGGGGCGTCCTGATGGTTAAAACTGGCGATGTTAAAATACACACAATAATGGTCGGGCACAGCCAGGTCAACAACAGAGGACACACCAGTGGAGAGGCCATAGGTTATGACCAGGTCCAAGGTGTGTCCTCTGTTGTGAGTTGGCTGTGTGACGTGCTGGTTAAAATCCATGCAATTTAAAAGGTTTAAGAATTCTCTTTACAGTGAGTCCGAGGTGTTATCCATGTGCAGGTTAAAATCACCAGTTATTAAAATTCAGTTATAAGAGTTGTGTATGACTGATAAAAGGTCTGAAAATTCACTGATAAAAGCAGTGGAATGGTGGGGTGGTCTATAAACAGTGATGCAGAGAACAGGAGGACTGCTAATAACAAAGGTGTGATACTCGAAAGATGAGTAACTGTTAAAATAAACTTCCTTTGACATTAAAGTATTATTAAAAATTGATGCAGTCCCACTTCCTCTCTTGCCTCCCCTGGTAGAGAATAAAAAGTTAAAATTTGGTGGGCAAGCCTCAGTGAGAACAACTGGTGCCTCTGTGCCAAGCCATGTCTCTGTCTAAAATCAGGTCATTTATGATAAAAGATTTGTTTAAAAGAGAGCGCACGTTCAGCACAGCCAGGTTAATGTTCATGCGCTTATGACCACAGGGAGATAAAATGACCAGGTGTACGAGATTATCTTTGTTAAAAGCACTCTGTCTGTGATTCCAGGGAAAGTGTCTGCCTGTGATGGTTTGTATGGGAAAGATGTCCGGTTGACAACTGTGGACTGTAGGGGGGGCTAGTGAGAGTAATAACACTATGAACAGGTGGTGTGGACGGAGAAGAAGAATCTGGGGAGGGGGTGTGACAGGTAAACAGTCAGTCTCAAGGAGCGTACTGGATGGCGTGGTGAATATTAGCCGTTAGCATTCGACTGCAAAGCCTGTTGGGGTGAATTCCGTTGGCCCTGTAAAAGGAGGGGCGGTTCCAAAACAGGTTAAAAATGTCAATAAAACCAACGTTAAAAGCTCTGCATGCGGACTGTAACCAGGTGTTCAGGTAGAGGAGCTTGCTGAAGCTGAAGCTTGCTGAAAAGCAGACTTTCCACAGTTGTTTAAAAAGTTAAAGGGTTGTTAAAATCCCTTTTGATCAGTTCAGATGGCTTCTGAGTGGTGTCAACACAGCCCACGTATACTAATACATGACTTATGGAGGATGGCAGTGACTGCAGCAGACCGGGAAGTTTCTCCAGGATAACTGTGATGACTGTGGCTCCTGGAAAGCAGTGAGTGGCTGCGTTGAAGAAGCGAATTCCCCGGGTTAATCGCCCACTATCAAAGTGGTTGGGGGGAAGAGGGGACAAGGTGGTGGAGGTTGTGAGGTCCTGTGGCTGGATGATCCATGGTCTGCGCTGTGCGTCCAGACAGATGGATGCGGTGTGGAGGATGCTGTGTCGAGCCTGTGCACTTGGTATAGGGGCAGATGGTGAAGGACAGACGGAAGAAGAGCCCCTCGGAGCCGGGGTGAAATTCTGCTGTGCTCGACGAGGAGTGGGGCAAGTTGTTCACCCAGGTGCATACAACGCGACAGGCGTGAAAGGTGGAGATCCGCTGAAATCATTTAAAATCCTGGGAGGTGAAGAAGAAGGCCCCAGGTTCCCAGCCAGTGGTGGAAATTTGTGTGAGTCCAGGATGTCATACCAATTTTGTAGCTGGATGTCACAGGTTGTGGGAGTATGACATGACGGCCTCACCCTCCTTTTGCGATCCCCGATGACCACCCAGGTGTCCGGGTGGAAAAGGAATGGAGCTGACTGGGACCTTGGGTTTAGCCCTGAGCAGGAACCAGGGGTCCCCAGGAGAGGCAGATGGAGCGGAGCCAGCAGCCGGTGCGGTAGCAGCAGCAGATGGAGTGAAGCCCGTGGCCGGGGCCAAAGTAGCGCACTGCATGGAGTCAGTAGCCGAAGGAGTGAAAACAGCAGCCGAGTAGGGAGCCGTGACCTCAAAGTCTTTACTAGTGGCAGAGACTTGTGCAGGCCCGAAGAGGATGGTGTCCAGGTGTCTCTCGGCTTCCTGGATTGTGTAGAGGGTGGAAATCCTCTGCTCCAGTTCAGCGGTTTTCTTGCCGAGGGTGAAGCAGCTTTGACAGCCGGATGGCAAGGTAAGTGGAGCCATGGCTGACTGAGCTGTGCTCAGCTAGTTTAGATTACTTGGATCAAGGTGACTGATTACTAAAATTGTTTCTCTGGTTAGGAGGAAACAAAATCTAAAAAGTGTGCTGTAAAAAAGTTGCTTAAAATTCCATAAAAAGTCAGTTTTGACGGAGGTGTTTTGGCAGAGACAAAACGCAGACGCATGCGTGATGTGATTGATAGCACTAAACAGATAGACAGTATTGAAATAAATTTATTAATTGCGCCTGCAGCGCAGTGCACAAAAATACCAAAGTCTGCGCCAGCACACCCCATCGGCAAAGCGGACCTGACTTTCCACCACGACTCCACCGCACTGGCGGCGGAAACAAAAATAGAGCCCTTAGAGTTAATATTGATGGCCTACCTTTATTCTGCAGGACCAGTGTGAGTTTGTGGCCTATTCTGGGTATGATTGAGGAGATCCCAGATTCAAATGTATTTGTGATTGGCTTGTACTCGGGTGTGACTGAACCCTCTGATTTGCAAGAGTATTTGAATGAATTTATTCAAGATGTTAAAGGTGTTGTACAGGATGGTATTCAATATTATGGTGTGCATTTCAGAGTTGCTGCTCCTGATGCATTCATTTATGATGCCCCAGCACATGCTTTCCTCAAATGGGTGAAAGGTCACACTGGCTATTAGCGCTAGCACAAGCTGATTCACCTTTGATTAAAGGGTCTTCCGAAATGCAGACAATCCATTCAAGTCCTCACTGTGATTTCAGCATTCATGTCTTCTGTCAGGCAGTGTTTACCCAGGAACTTTGTAAGAAAACCAAGGTCTCTGCTAGAAATTAGCATGTGGAGAGCAACTGAATTGAGGCAGCTTTTGCTTTACACTCTGGTCCTGTTGTACTGCTTAATAATATACCCCATTATAGAATGTATAGAAACTTTATGCTTTTGTCTGTATCTGTAAGAATTCTTCACAGCCCTGATTTGTGCTCAGAAAATTGTGACTATGCTGAGGATATTTTGGAACTTTTTGTGAAAGATTTTGGCTTGATTTGGCTTGAATTTGTTGGATACAATGTACACTCTTTGATACACATTGCTCAAGATGCACAGAAATCTGGTCCTTTGGATAGCATTTCCTGCTTCCCATTCAAAACATTTTTAGGTAAACTTAAAAACGACTGTACGGAGGCCCCAAAGCCCTGTGTAGCAAATTGTCGCATCCATGAGAAGCAGAGAGTGGCAAAACAGAAGAGAACATCTTTTTCCTCGCCCCTTAAACAGCTCCATCTCTCTGGACCAGTGACTGAAGAACTTGCAACATGCAAGCAGTACAGGCAGTGCAACAATGGACAGACATTCATTTTGTGCTCTAAAGGAGATAACTGCTTTTCCATAGGGGGAAGAATTCTCATTGTGAGAAATATTTTGCTTTCTTCTTGTGAAGCTGTCAAAGTGCTGTGTCATTTTTTTGAAAACCATATCTTTTTTCAGCTACCCAATTGACTCAGCGTGCCTTGGAATTCACTTTGTTTCAAAATTATGTAAAGACTTACATGTTGTATGAATTAAGGAGAAAAATTGTCCTCTTGCCATTTAAATCTGGATATGTGGCACTGCCACAGCTGCTCTAGCCTGCTTGTTTTGCATTTTTCCAGCATGCTACCATTTGCTGTTGTGGATTTTTTGGATGGTGGAGGTGTAGCTGTTGTACCCTGCAACTGGTTTACTGGACCAGAGGAAGATGCTTGCTACTGGCCACCTGCAGGACAAGTCAACATCACCAAGGCAGTGAAGGATGGACTTGTCCCAAACACCGACTGGCCACAGTTTAAAGTGCACGTCTTGGGAAAAGCAGGTAATGTGTTTTTGAGTGGTGTTAAATATATATCAATAAATCAAATGCAAACAAGGCAAAATAGTAAAATAGTGGTTACTAATTTTTATTAGTATATGTCTATCATTTACGGGAAACTATACCAGTGCCAGAGCAAAGCTTTTGAAGTCAGATGAACTCTGACTTGCAGACGGACTCAGATTCCAGAGGAAAAGGGAAATAGAAAAGAAGTTAAGACTGTATTTCTCAGATAGATTTTAAATGCTGAAACTTAAACTCTGTGGACGCAACCTGCTCACTGGCGGGTTTTCTTCAACAAACCTTGAGTTATTCTCCCTCTTTCAGAGCCAAACACGGTTTCATTTCCTCAATCATTCAGTCCGAATCAAAGCTCATATTGAAGCATATTAATTAGTTTAGGTTTACTGTCAGAGTCAAAGTCCTGATTGGATATTAGTTTGTTACTCAAGGACTATCTAAAGTTGCTGCTTCTATGTAGTCAGTTATCAGTTATTTCTTTGCAAAACCGGTTTTTGCCCATACATTCAAGTATTACATAGAGTCAAATAACCCTCCACTCAGAATAAAATCTCTGCATGTTCTTCTTAGGAGTGGAAGATCTTTTTTTTTTCATAACACTAACAACTGCTATTTTAACAGCAGAATAAAACCTCATGAAAGCAGACACAGATGTAAAAACTATAATCTTATTGGAAAAAGTGAAATGAAGGTGCAAATTTGAGCTATTTAAATTGAGTGCTTTGCTTGTATGTTGGATGTTGCATTCTTTCAGTAACAAACATTGGTTTACACTAGACCGTAATTAATCATTAAGCCAAAGATGTTAACAGCTTTGAACATTTTTTACATATTCCGCCCTAATTTAAAACTTACACATCCACATAATTATGCCTCACATTTTGTGCATTTCAAAGAAAATATTTCTGTCAAGTTCAGACAAAGAATCAGATAGTACTGGGCGTGATCATCCACCATTCAATGAGCTTTCACCTGCCACAGTTCCAAGGAACCTGCAGTCAGAGGCTCCCCACTTACTCAACAGTTCTCCCTTCGTCCAGCCACCTCCACCTTCAACACCTTCAGTTGTTACACCAGACCACCTCCGCAGACCTCTGCAAGTTGCCAGTTCTGCATTTAGAGTGGGCGTGTTTGCACCTTCAACTCCTTCAGCAGTTGTTACACCAGCCCAGCCCCATAGACCTCTCCAAGGTGCCGATTCTACATTTAGACATGGCATGTTTGCACGCCTCCTAACCCTCCTGGAAGAAATCAATGAGACACAGAGGGTTCATGGGAGGATGATACAATCACTCCTCACACAACGTGATGCATCTACCGTTTCAGCACTACCTGAGGCACTACCTGGATTCCTTCATCCAGGCCCATTGTGTCACACCACGCGCTGATCTCTCGTCTTCTGCCACACGCTCGAGCCTATACAGCCATTGACTTTTCTAGCCTCTTGTATTATTCTAGTGTCCTTCCTGTGAAGGTGATTTTCTGTTGTTACTTTTCTCCAACAGTGTTATCCCTCTTAGAGGTGATTTTTTGTTGTTACTTTACTTAGTGTTTTGTCCCCTCATAGAGATTTGTTTTTCTTCGTTTTAGTTGCTCTAGTGTTCTTTCCCCCTGTGGAGTTTTTTGTTGTATTTGTTTATTACTTTGACTTTTGTATTAAATCTGTTCTCTTGTCCCTGCATTCTGGGTCCTGGCCTTTCTTTGTCTTGCAGTCCATAACAGAATCATCTGGCCAAATGGACCCAGCAGAGACAGAGAACTTGAAACGAACTCTTTCAAGCTAAGGGGCTCTCGTCAGCCAGCATGAGTCTGCCTTGCTGCAGGTAATGGAACACCTGCAGCAATTAACCACCAGCGTGGCGCAGCTGAGCGGACAACTAGCCCGTGAGGAACCAGCTCGCCGTGAGGGACCAGCTCGCTTCTCCATCCTCTGCAATCAGGATTGCTCCTCATTAAAGGAGTTGATAAACTTAGCCACACAACCGGACAACCAACCAGACAACCGGATAAGGGAAAGACGCAGAGAGAGGAAGGCGGACCAGGGACACTGGACCCCAGTGTTCTCCCAGACTAGCACGATGGACCCGGTCTCCACCTCCTCCCATTCAGCTGCCACCACCCCAGAGCCCCGGTACAAGGTATGATCCACTTAACACAACAGACTCAGCCGGTTCAGGTGCTAGTGGATTCAGGAGCTGACGACAACTTCATTGACTCAAGACTTTGTTAAAACACACAACCTCCCACTGAATTGGCTACTTTCCCCCAAGGAAGTATTGGCCATAGACAGGAGACTTCTGGAAATAGTCACACACCACACCGAACCACTCAAATTGACTCTCTCGAGTAACCACCATGAATTTATTGAGCTTTATGTAATTTCGTCACCCCTCACCTCTGTTATTTTTGGTATTCCTTGGTTAAAGAAGCACAATCCGCACATTGACTGGGCCACGGCCACCCTGCAGAACTGGAGCGTGCAGTGTCACACCCACTGTCTCCGGTCCACCGTTCCCAACAGACGCACAGGCTCTTCCCGCACCACAGAGGTAATTGACTTAACTAATGTTCCCAGCGACTATCACGACCTAAAAACAGTTTTTAGTAAGGACTCAGCCTGCTCACTTCCCCCACACCGACCTTAACCTGCGCCATAAACTTGCTCCCTGGCACACCACTCCCCACTAGAAGGCTGTACAACCTGACCAATCTCGAACGAGAGGCTATGGAAACATTAAGATTAAGATTAAGATTAAGATTCCTTTATTCATCACAATTTTTTTAACACACAACATGCAGAGTTGAGGAGGGAAACTGCACACGCCATGCAATTGTGAAATTCTTTCTCCGCTTTTGACCCATCCATGGTCAAACCTTCCTCCACGGCAGACCAGGAGCGGTGGGCTGCTAGTCGACCAGCGCCCGGGGACCGGTTCCATTGTTGTCACCATTGGTCAGGTGGTGATCTTCTTGCATGTTTTTAGTGGGGGTATTTTTATGGAGGATACCCCAGGTGAGCACGGGGAGAACATGCAAACTCCACACAGAAAGGCCCCTTTTTCCTCGAGCAGCAGGCACTGAAGGCATGGTGGAGGACACGCCACCAGCGCCCACAGCGGGATTCGAACCTGGGACCTTGTGCCACCGTGCCACCTAAGAAACATATATAAATGACTCACTAGCTGCTGGACTGATTAGACTATCCTCATCCCCTATGGGCGCAGGGTTCTTCCCCTCAGTTGTATGGGATGCTAGTAAGGCCACGATGAGAGGGAAGATTATTTCTATAGGATCCTGAATAAAGAAACAAAGGCTTGCAAAACAACAAGGATTGGAAGCTGAGTTCTGTCTACTCCTTTCATGCACACATAATGCCGACCTGTCCTGCTCCCCGCTCAGGTGATTACTTGATTCACCTCACCTGTATAGCCTCGCACACAGCAGGAGTGCTCGCCGCTGGCACTTGGAGCCGCCTTTGACTCACCGCAACACCTCCCACTCGATCTTTCCATGGGTCCCAAGGAAGATCGCACAACCTTCAGGTTACTCCAGGCGAGCCCAAGGTTGAAGCGTCAGTAGGCTTGCTTGTCCCGGTCCTCTATTGGAAGGAGGACAACAAGGCATCTGACATCTCTATGCAGCTCCATTTCGGTGTTGAGAATGAGCCAGATTGATTTTCCAGGTCCATTCAGTTCCATGTCTAGCAGCAAACTCTTCCAGGCTTTCTTTGTTTTACTCCTCCAGGAAAGTGTACAGCTCTGCCAAAATGGGTTTTGAACCAACGAAGTTGGTACCAGGATCAGACCAGACCTTTACTGGAGTGCAGTGAACCTCTGGTAAGCAAGCAAGAAGCTCTCCGTCGACAGTGTGTTTGCTAACTCTGCATGGATGGCTCTGCTAGACATCCAATCCCCAAACCTTCATGGTCACTCTTTTCATGATGTCATCCCTCACATGATAGGGTCCGAATAAGTCAATGGCGGTGAACTCAAATGGTGCAGCAGGTCTTACTCTTTCTTCTTCAAGTCTTTGCTCTTGCCTTCTTGCAAACAATGCATTCCTCAACAACATTTTGGGCAATCCTCCTCACTCTGATGACCCAAGCCTTCCGTCTCATCTACAATAAGGTCCCCACTACTCCGTCATGCCCTTCACTGTGAGCTTCACAGGCCAAAAGGGTCGTGATCCAGGCATCAAAGGGTAAGAGGGGAACAGCTTTGCCATCCTTTCTGAAGTACTGGATCCTCCCACCACACACCAGTAGCCCACTTGTCACATCCCTGTAAGCAACCAGTCTGTCTGTGGTGGTGCTTGAGAAAGTCACATGTGTTTGTGCTGCCAGGCAAAGGTCTCTGAAAGCATCTCGTCTCTCACTGACCGTGATGATGCCACACTGCCTCCCACCTTGACTTGTGTCCAGTCTTAACCCGCAGGAGCCTTTTTGCAGCTCTCCAGACCCATGACACTGTCCTGACCGGCTATGTCAGGTTACTGAAACGCCTTACATCTATTAGACTCTGGACTGCAAGTCCTGCAGGTGGCCTGCTTGACATCTTCTGGACTGAATGCTGCCACTGCCCTTGGTCCTCCTTCAGGTTGGTTCTGTTAAGAACTGCAATGAATGACTTCTTTTGGATTTTTTCAATGTTCTCCCTTGCTACAGCAGCAACATCCTTGGCAGATCTCTTTGGCCACTCACCTTCTGGTAAACTTAAGAATTTTGGACCTGTCTGCCATTCTGAGTCTTCAGTCAAGTCTTTGGGGCCGGCTCCTCTGGTTATGAGGTCTGCAAGTTCGATGCTCCCAGAATCCACCACCAATCTTTCTAGTAAAGAAAGTCTGATAGCCGTAACTTTCTCGCTGTATTGCTCCTAAAACAGCCTGACTGTCGACAAGATGATACCACTACTCCACCAGGATTCTGCAGTGTCTTTCAAAGTAACCCTTCAGCCAGGCAGCAAAGACGGCTCCACACATTTCAGCTTTTACAGCATCACCTTTTTAGTCAAGAGGGTTTGCCGTTGGGATCTGGTGGTGTCAGGGACCTGGTGAATCTTACCTTGCCCAGCTCAGCATACTCCTCCAAGAGCTTAATGGCATCCTCCTGGAGCTTGTCCAACAAAGCAGTATCCCAGGTGTCTTTTGCTGAGCAGAACTTTGCATGCGCTTCTTGAAAAGCTCTTCGGACCAGGATTGTTCCTTTCTGTTTCACCGGAGCCACCAGACCCAGTGGATCATACAGCCCTGCAACTTGACTTAACAGCTCTCTTCTGGTGAGTGTTTGTGGAGTTTGTAACCGCACTTCCTCTTTGAGCAGATCCTAGCCGGGTCGCAACTTTTTCTTCTTTTTCGAGAAGTTCACACTGACCATGATGTGGAGCTTGTCATCGTCAAGTGTGTACCCAAGGCCGAGGGCTTTATTTTCTGTCTCCTCACACTTGGGCACTCTACTCTTACTTTGATTAGAGTAGATCCATGGCTTCATGTAAAACCCCCCAGCATCTAGGATCCGCTCAACGTTAGATGTGATGAGTTTCAGCTGGTTCAGGTCGTCGTGAGAGGTCAGGATGTCATCAACATAGGCATCTTGATGCAGCACGCGCCTTTCTTCTTTGAGATGACTGAACTGAGGTAAGTTGGCAGTTTCACGCATGGCCAGTTGAGCAATGCATCCAGCAGGTTTATCTCCAATGTTGACTCTTGTCATGGCATTATCCTCAATTTGGTCTTTTTCAGGGTCCCACCAAAGGAATCTGTGCAGATGGACTTCTTCATCCTCCAGCCAAACAGAGTCATACATTTTCCTTATGTCACCCAGGGCAGCAAAGACTCCCTCTCGGAACCTCAGTAGGACAGCACGGATGGGGTTCAAGACATCCGGACCTTTAATGAGGAGGTTGTTCAAGCTCAGGCCTCTGAATTTTTGGCTGCTGTTCCAAACAAGTCTCACTGGAGTAGAGACAGAATGTGGAATTGGGGCAATGAGATGACTGATATACCACACTGACCCGGTCCAGTCCTCCAGCACTTGGACAGTTTCACTGCGGCCTTAAGTTGGACCATGTCATGAACTTGGGCGGCGTAAGCAGTTTTCCACTCTGGCTCCTTTGCCAACTGTTTCTCCGTCCTGAGGAATGTTGCTTCCACTGCCTTCCTGTTGTCTGGCAAGGAAGTTGGATCCTCTGCCCAGGGATACTTGGCATGCCAGTGTGGTGTCTTGCAGTGATCATCTCCAGTTACATATCTTAAGCCATTTCTCACCATTTCCAGTTCTCTTTCATCGGCAAGTGACATCTCTTTGCCTCCAGGCTGGCAATTCCCACAGCGGCAACCTCCACACTCGGGCTTACAAGCAGCTCCTATACTGTCCCACTTCCACCATCTCAGAAAGTCTCTGTTAGCGACTGCAGTGTCTGCCTGGATGACAGGAGACTTGCAGAAATCTGGACTTTTACAGGTTAGTTCTTTGTATTTCACTGTTGCGGTTCTCACTGAGCGAGCGAAGTGAGTCTTGGAGGTATGGGCCGTCACAGTGGCTTCTGCAAAGAGGTCAGGGTGCGAGCCTCCAACAGTCTTCCCAAGTGGACCATCCCAGAGGACCAGGTTTCCAATGGAGCAGACACTCTGGGGCGCCAATTGTCCTTCCTTATGACTTATAAGTTGGACCTCTGTGGGTCTCTTCATGTCATGAAGTGGAACATCAGGGAAGATTTTCTGCAACTTTTTTGCCGACACATGCCTGTGAATCTCGACGATGCTGTCCAGCCCATAACACACCAACTGGTGTGCCTTGAGAGTGCCTTTGGGAGTATTCACACAGATCTTTAACAGGTACTGCTTGGTCTCCACGGAGACTTTCATCCCACCAACTTCATTGACCATCAGGGTGACATCTGCACTCCGGAGGTTCAGCTCTTCTGCGGCCTTATGTGTGATGTAGGTTGTGTCAGAGGCCGCGTCAATCAGAGTTCCGATCTTTTGCCCGGCATTGGCAGTGACGTTAAGGAGCATCATGATGGCGGGGAAGTCCTGCAAGCACTTTCCACCAGTAGTCCATGCTTACTTACTGCGGAGTTGCAAGATCTGAATACTGCATTGCAGAAAGCATCTCGACACTGCCGGGCCAGTTCTGGTGACAACTTGGTGAGGAACTCCTCCTGAGCCTCTGTGTGTCTCCTGCTTCCACCTCCCACTGTGCCAAATTTAATTGATCTTTGGGGCCGATTGTTGGTTTCAGCGAAAGGGCAGAGGTAATAATGGTGCTGGTCTTTGCACTCCATGTTTTTACACAGGAAAGAGGCTTTGCAATATCCATCCTCACCATGAACCTCGAGGCACCGACTGCAAGCTCCAAGCTGCATCACTGCGTTTCTTCTGTCCGACGGTCTTAAGCTGGTTTTGAACTTCCTGCAGACAGTTTTGTTCTGTTCTTGGTGTCACCACAGTTAATGCGCCTGCTGGTTCACTACTGACCCTGGCGGTCCGTGTCCTGGCGTACTTCTGCTGGAACCTGATCTCTCTCCTGCTGGGCTCTTCGTCTTTTAGCTGGTTCAACTGCTCATATATTGTCTCCTGTGCTCTTGGAAACGTGAGGAGCTTGTCAAAGCCGTTCTGGTCTTGGCCAGCCCTCCCAGCCTCAGCAGCAAACACCAGCCACTCCTTCTTCAAGGATTCTGGGAGCTTGCTCTCGATCGATTTTGTGACCAGTAAGAAAAAAATCCAAATTTCATGGTAAATTTTCTACATTTTTACAGTAGTTTTCTGTTTTTTAAAAATAGTATAAAAATCTGTAAAATTACAATATCTGTTAATTAACAACGTGCATGGTATTTTAAGTATTTTGACAATAATGACAAATTACATTTATTTCTCATTTTTTTTACAGAAAAAATACATACAATTTTATTTAAAATGACAGTAATTATCTGTAATTAAATATGTAGTTCATATAACAGTTTATGTCCATACTAACATTCTATCAAACTTACAATCAAACATTTTCCTCTGTAATTTTAAGGTAAATCTTACTAGTTTTATATTTATGTGTACTTTTACATTAAAACTCTATAAAAATAAAGGTTTATGACCATACTTATATTTTTCTATGTGTGTCTATGTACGTGTGTGTGTGTGTGTGTGTGTGTGTGTGTGTGACAGAAAGAGAGGGAGAGGGAGAGAGAGAGAGATGCTTATGTAATTAAATATATCAGCCTACAAATAAAACTAAATCATTCATTTATTTTCTTTATCATCTTTTCTTGATAAAGAAAAAGATACCACATAACAATTGCTGTTGGCTGTCTCACCATGTTGCTTTGAACATGATTGGTTAATGTGGCTGTCATCAAAGAAACTGTCCAATGACACCTGTGCGCGCCTTTTTGAAAACACGTCAGTTTGAATGGGTACGGCGCACAATCATCAGCGCTAGTCAGTTGGTCCACTAGTAATGCATTATCTGGATTATTACCTGGATTATTTTACATCTGCTTGCCATTTTTTTATTTTGAGCGAATCTGAGTTGTGGAATTTAAATGGAGAACAAAAAACTGGAGTACGGACACAGTGTAAGAGTCAGACGGATCTGTTTGGTCAGCTAACAGTGAACTTCACGGTTATAACTGTTATCCTGGAGATATCAGGTAAGAAATCATGTCCCTGTTATTTTCTGTAAATTAATAACCTAACACAATGTTTGTGTTCATTTCCTAACTCAGAATGGTGATGTTTTCAAACTGTTAGGCTACCTAACTGTTTAGTAAATTAGCTAATGTCACAGGTAACAACGTTAGCTAGCTTGTTGTCATGAATCATGGCGTTAATATTTTGAATGTGGTTTAGACGGAGGTTTACGTGTTTACAGGCAGCCAGTCTTTGTCATGTTAACGTTATGTTACTAATGTTGGTTGTTGTGGAGTTAACCTAATTTACTGCACAGATATAATGTAACCTTGCTATTGATAGTTATGTATTATTGATATGAGCAGCAGAGCACACATAACATAATTTAGCATTACAGCTCACGTAACATTACTTTGCAGTGCCGTAAACCATTAGCTTGTGTCCACACTTGGTCCACCACAAACTAGCCTTGTCTCCTGTTTGCCCAAAAGTTTTATATTTGAACGGTCTGGTTAAACGGACCTTCAAACTATGATAACACCCGACGTTTTATGAGTAATCCAGCTGGGATTAAGCCCTCACTAACATCTGAATATCAGCACTGCATGTGAGGTTCGATCATTAAATATCCAACGTGAGGTCCGACAGGTGACGTCATTCTGCATTATAATGAGCCATGTGCTTCTGTTTGTTTGAGAAACGATGGAAGATTCAATGATGGACTGATGAAGAAGGAGACATTTGCATCAGAGCAGATTCATTTCATTAGATAAATATCACTTTTTCATTTAGTTGTCTTTAGTTGTATAATAATTCTATAAACGTAATATCTAAGCTCTGTCTTTTAACTGATCAAACAGCAGCTGCAGTAGAGCTCCCTGTTTTTCACACACAATATAAACTGTGCTTTCTATATGATTTGTTTCGGGCTGCAACTAATGTTTCATTGTCAATAATCTGTCAGAAAATAGTGAAGAATGTTGATCACTGTTTCCCAAAGCCCAAGGTGATGTCCTCAAATGTGCTTTAGTAGCAGTTCAATCAGGAGAGACTTCCATCTCAGTGGAAAAATGATATTCATTTGTTGCCATGTGCACAAGAATAGAAATGAAAAAGTCTTTGGTAGTTATAAGCCATTGTGACATCATCATAGAAATCTTTAATGGGTGTGGTGATGCCATGAGAAGAACAGGAAACTCCCCTTGATGGGATTCTAGACACTGGTGGTGGTGAAGGGATGAAGAGGCTGAAGATCTGGATATGATGAGCCAAGGGCGTCTGAGGAGCTCAACCTGGACATTAGAAGTGATTGACTGGAGGTGAATGGGGTGGAGGACAGTTGCAGCGCTTTTGTACTGAGAAGAAACTGGCACAGCAGAGAGGGCAATTTAAAGTTTGACAGAAGAGACATGATAGGCTGATAGAGACTGTGGCAAAATCTGGCTGGATAATGAAAACCAGATTTTGCCACAGTCTCCCACAGCAGCTGATCGAGTTGCCCATAACAGCTGATAGAGAAGCTAAAAGAGAGAGCAAGAATGAATGATGAGCATGGAGACTGTCTTCCTGATTGAACTTATAATGAGCTTCGTTAAGCCAACATGAATTTTTTGGGGGGGCTCATATGATATTTCCTGCTGTCAACATGTAAAGACCATTTAAATGAATATAGAAAATAGATGCTATTGAATTTTATTACATATCCTATCTTTAACTAGTTGAGAATTTAGTAGAACAAAGAAATTTTATAAACATGACCTGTCCTGTCTCTGTCCGCTCAGTCTTTGCAAAAGAGAAAATGCAGCATCTGCTGAGATCCAGAACTGCCATGGTAGTTGCTGTGATGTATTGTGAGGTTGTTGGTTTCAGCAACTCCACTTCATGCCTTCATTCAACCTGCAGGTAGCACCCCTTTTTTCACTCATATCCAAACACATATTGACACATGATATGATTAATTTACTCAGTGGTGTGAAATATTTTCGGTTTGATCTGAACTTTGGTGTGTGCAGGGTAGATGGCAGATAACAACATGTGATTGTGATTAAATATACAATTCTTAAAAAAAGTGCCTGTATTATATACAAATGGGGCTGCACAATATGCTGAAAAAATCATATTGCAGTTTTTTTGACAGATTGATTAGTGGGAATGACTATTTTTACATCATAATGTTATGACATTTGTTGGCATCTGTACCAAATTGACATGTTTTCTAACATCTGGAGAACAAGATTTGTAGGCCAGAGCATCTCTGCATCATTTTTGTCACACATTTGACTGTCATGGCAGCTTCTGCAGTTTGAATATTGCACTTTGCACCAATGCTGTGCATCAGTGTGTAAATGTGTGTGAATGATTAGGTCTCCCTGATGAGCTGGTTGGCAACCTGCATGGTAGCACCTGCCATCAGGTTATGAATGTATGTGTGAACGGGTGAATGATGGACATGTATTGCAGAGCACTTGATTGATAAGACTAGAAAAGCACTAAACAAGCACAGTTTATTTACATTATTCTTCACTGTGTCCAACTGTTCTTCACACACCAGTGTATCACGTGTGAGACTGAGAATCAGAAGGTTGAAGAACCAGGAGTGACATCACCGGATGGTGGGGTGCAGAATTAAACCCAGGGACAGGTAGGCAAACAGAGTAAAGACATACAGAGATTGGATTTGTTTCATGAAACCAAGTTCAGATCAGTCATAATGAGAATGTTTTGTTTGAAGCTGTTGAGTAATATTTTGCATGCCCATGTCTCCAACAGTAAGCCAATGGTTATTGTGTGGGTCTTCCCCTCTTGATCCAGAAATTTTGGGAATGAAAAGTCTCCTGGCACAAGATCTTCAGAACCAGTGAGTATTCATGTTATCCTGACAGAAAGACAGTGAATGGATGTCTACACTAGTGGCCATATTACCACCAGTTGTTGCAAAGCTGAGATGGTGTACCACAGCAGCACCACAGCTACGAATTAGCACCTGAAGTGGCAACATCCAGGTGTGCTGCTGGAGGACGACAGAAAGCAAAAGGCTGGAGAATCGTTAGTCCAACTAACTAACTAACTAACATGAATTTACGGTAACACAGTAGCATGAATGAGTTGGTTTTGCAATGTTGACGGTAACGTGCGTTAACATAATGTTACTAGACCATTGTTTCAATTTAACCTATTAACAGTATTTCACCTTTGTACATTATGTAGCGGACCTGATACGTTTCACTCTAGTCAAATTGTGTAGGTACTTTTACTGGTTCCGGTGCTTTATGTATCCATAGATATAAACGCATGTTATGTGTTTTTGTATGTATTCCGTCACCGGCGAGCTCTCTGTAGCAGCAGAGACCCTGGACACAGCACAGTATGCCAGATCCTATTTAACTGGGGGTGAGGATGATGTCCTGCCCCCGCTGTTTAAAAAAAAATTCAAGAGGAAACACTGGTCTGCTTAGTATAGTCAGTGACTGTACTAAAATATAAAATGTTTCTTTTCAAAATTATTGTCCTAATATTTCAGTGTACACACAGAAAGAGCATCTGTGCTCACGCAAAGTATCCTTAACATGAACATAAACAAAGGTTTTTTTGTTTTTCAATTCTTGAAACTTTGTTGGGTTTGCGAATATAAATGAATAAAGAATTTAAATAAGAAAAGTGTTTAGAAGCGTAGCAGAACTGACCTGTAACTGACCCCCTTTCCCCCTTTTTGGCATTCCTTCAGGAGAAATGAAGTTGTAAAACATCCCAACTTTCAAGAGCTATTGACCATTTTAACTTGGAGAGAGACAAGATGTCTGGCTGTAGAAACTCCTTGCACATTCCTTCGGAGGAGCAAGAGACACAGACACCTCAACATCGAAGGTTATCTTTTGCTCACGATGTGTCTCATGGAGATGCTAATTCTTTCTTGATAGCCCCGTGGGAGATACAGACAATAAAACTGTCTGAATGAAAGGTGCCAGGTCCCAGAGGAACCTACACAATCAGATAATGCTGATGAGTTGTAAATTAGACATTCCTGAAGCAAACTGTTTTGTATGTCTGTGTGCCTTCTTTCTATCACACCAGGATAATCCAAACTATATATTTGATTCAACTTTGGATTTTCTTACAGCACCAAAGCCATAATCTGTGTGATATCAATGCTTTTCCCGTGTTTCTAGCTTATAAAATTTCTAGCTTACAAAGCTGTGGTTTTAACTTTCCTGCAAAGTTTGTTTGAGTTTGTACCCTGGACCCATGCTGCCATCTAGAGGTTTATAGTTACGCTGTTGTTACATTAGATACTTGATATAAGACAATTATGATGAGTAGTAATAATCATTTTGGGCAAATATAGCCTGCTTTCTTTATTTCTTTGTTATGTTGTGTTAGTTATAACTTGGGTCATCATGTATATTAGGAATATTAGAAAATGTTATTGTGATTATTGTTGAATGTCGTCATTTGTTCATAGGAATTGTCTAACACATGTTGTGAACAGTGTCGAAATGCCATTGAAAATTGATCATTTGAAATATATCTGGTGGCGGCACGGTGGCGTAGCAGGTAGCGCGCGTGCCTCACAGCAAGAAGGTCTCCAGTTCAATCCCCGGGTCGGGCAGGGGACTGTGCGAAGTTTGCATGTTCTTCCTGTGCTTGCGTGGATTCTCTCCGGGCACTCCGGCTTCCTACCACAGACCAAAAACATGCTCATTAGGTTAATTGGTTACTCTTAGGTGTGAGTGTGAGAGCGAGTGTTTGTATGTCTGTATATGTTGCCCTGTGGTCGACTGGTGACCAGTACAGGGTGTACCCCACCTCTCACCTTTTGACAGCTGGGATAGGCTCCAGCCCCCCGCAAGCCCGAAAGGGATAGGCGGGTATAGAAGATGAATGCATGAAATATATCTGATTGACCATAGTGAGAAGCAGATTTATCATTAATTAATCCTCCTCTATAGGGTGAAATCACACCGCTCGCCTGAAAGCCGTCTCACATGCGTGACACAATGCATGAAAAGTACTATTTCCGTCAATCATCGTCACTGTATATTGCTGTGGAAGTTCCCTCTCAGCTATACAAATGCAAATTGGGATTGTGTGTGTGTGTGCCTACAGAATACAGACAAAGATTTTTTTTTTCATGAGGATTTAAAAGTATGTTTAAATTTTTTATAGGTCATGTTATATAGAACATCTTGTTGAACACTTTAGTACACAAAAATATCTTTGAAGGAATCTCACCTCATATTCTTGAGTATAATTGTATGTCCTGAAGAATGTGACTCTTAGCCTTGTGCCTTACATATCAGGTGCCTGAGGACAACTAGTACTGATAACAACAGTGCTCATGGCACCTCTCTTCCTTATTTACGATTTTTGTAACATCAGCTCCATGCCTGACGACAGCATACACATACACACACATTTACAGATTGTTTATCACCTGTTTAGAACAAGATATGCTGTACCAGAGCTTGGGAACTGGCCAATTATATTCTGTAACGTATATTTGATTATTGTACTGGGTTGGTCAAACCCAACACATAAATATGAACTTTTGTCTGACAAGGGCACTCATTTTGGCTGAGATCCTGAGGGAACTCTGACACTCTGAGTCCAGCGCTGCATTGTGTGACCTCAATAAATACCACAATGACCACATGTGACCTCAATAAATACTTTGACTGTGAACTGAAGACTTCTCCGGACTATTCTTGGGCTTCCAAACAAAAGAACCGAGCTGCAGAGCTAACAGTTACACACAGGATAAGTGTCCTGATTCTCAAAAGCCTTTCTTTTTCCACTTAAATTGCTAAATCAAATTGTGAAAATTAAAGCATCTACAGTTCTTGGACACCGTCACAATTTTTCGCATTTTGCCACCACAACACCAGGTGAAAAATGGCTGTGTGATTAGCTTGCAAAATTCCAGCAAGGTAAGTCCACTGCTAATTCTAGGAATAAAAAGGGAACACACCAAAGTAACTTTTCTTTTTTTAATTTTCGATGATGTCGAACAGTTTAAAGAAGTTTACATGTTTTATAAAATATGCAGGTACAAAAAAAGAAAATCAAATTACTTAGCAAAATCACAGCATGTTTTTCTTTCTACACAACAAAAATTGTCATGTGAACGAATTGTTTTTTCTTTTTAAATTTCTTTTATAGAAACTAAAAAAACTGACTTACTGAATTAATTTCAATCATGCTGTGCAGTCTTTAGACTAGTGTCAACTCTGCATCCTTTAAAAGTAAAAATATATGAAAAAAAGAGTTGCTGGTTATATTTTGTTTCCCGGGCCTGGCACAGAAGACCTCAAACTCAGTGTTCTAAATTTCAGCCAGCGTGCAGAGTGGCATGACTAAAGTTACCCTTTCTCTAGTGTGGCTTAACTGCACAGTGGATGTGTTGACCAAACAACTTCTTCCAGTAATTCGTTCAACAGGGAGAAACAATATTGGATGCAGGGTGTCTGTTCCCTGCAAACTCCAAACTTCTACTGGCTTGCCATAAAAATGTCGCTCTGGGTGGGGCTGAAGCCAAGAAACTAGTGCAACGACATGTTTGAATGCAGCACCTTTTCACAGGACATTAACAAGCAAGAACTGCTTAATAATGGCTGGTCTTGGTTCAGACAGAGGGTCAATAATGGGCTCTTCAAAACTGTTGGTGTTTGCACACCACTTAGCATATACATATGCTGATCTCTATGCTCAAGATCCTTCTATGGAGTAAGTTACATTGAGATTTTTGAATGCCTTTTGAATGTCATACCAAAACAGTCAACCTCAAGGACACCGTTTGCTGGGTACATCTGATGATACATTGTCAGCATTGCATGTCTATCATGCTCATCCAGAATAATCTGGTGGAAAGGAGGGAGTGGCACCACAGTACAGTTTCCTAAGAGAAGTCTTTCTGCTGACACCACAATGTTGTGCTTTACATAAAGCTCATCAGTTGAGTCATCACGTGACAACGTTCCGACCATTTGTCCTCCCAAAATACTGGCAAATTCAGTTCCATACCCACATGTCCATGGCATGCTAAAATGCAGACTCTGTAGAAATTGCCTCATAATCTGGACTTCAATTGACCTATTGTTGGTATTAGACTTTCCCAGTATTCCATTGAAATGCTCAAATGAGAAACACCAGAAAGAATACACTGGTCCATAGTCCAAAACACACTCCTTTAAATGAAGATGTAGATGCATGTTAGGGGTGCAATGCAGTGGACCAAACAGTTCTACAAATTTTGTTAGAAATGTCTGTAGGTATCTATCTGCTTCTTCCAGTCTCTGGATGGATATGACTCTAGAGCAGAGTATGATACAGGCCTGCACAAAGTCAAACCACATGTCATAATGCTGTCTGCTGATAAGCCCCTTAAGAGAAAATAAGGAGTAAATGGTTTTCCAGTTTTTCCATTGACCTGCTGTAAAACCTGCAAAGCCAGATGAAATTTGTAAGGGAATTCTTCCAACTTCGTTTGGTACTTTGATATTTTCCACCCTAGTCTGAAGTTCATCCAAACTCTTTGTTGTTAAAATACCCAATTCTGTCCACAGTCGGAATACATGTCTTGCTGTTCCAAGAAGAAGATTGTGCATTGGATCTATGACAACAAATCTGATGGCATTATAGTAATTCAAGCAGGAGAGTTCTGACCATCTTGCTCCATGCTCATGTTCCAATCGTTTCTGCTCTGCCTTTGGCTTTGCCCGTTTGGCAAGTCCAGCATAGTATATGTGTTCCTCCGATGTGCATGGCTTCCATGAAGACTGGTCAAATCCAGAGTAGTCTGTTTTTGCACCAAATTCTTTTTTGCTGAATGTTTTCAGACACTTGTGGCATCCTGTAAGATAGAACAAAATCAATGTCTTACAATCACATATTTATATACATTAAAGTGCTAACAAAAATATAACATGAAGAGATAAAGAATTTTCAAACACTGACAAAGATACCAAAAACATTTCAATTACCTCTGTATGCTGCATGTCCAACAAAGCCTCCACACTTTCGAGTTGCTGGGACATCTGATGACAGACAAAGTAGAGCAGCTCTGGAAACCTGATGTCCTGTGAAAGAGCTGTCTTCCAAAACTATGCCATGCCAAAGTTGTTGAAGCTCATCAACCAAGGGGTCTAAGAAAACATTTATGTTTAGTGATGGCTCCTTTGGTCCAGGTATCAGTCCAACAAGAATCATATTTTCTTCCTTAAAGCGGTCTTCACGAGGTAAATGTAAAATTACCAAGTAGATAGCACCAACTGAGTACGGTGCATTTTTAAACAGTTGAAACCAGTCCACATTTAGCATAAAGGCCAAGTTATTTGGCTCTGCTAAAAAAGGCTCTCCATGTACATATATGTACTAACCCTAACCCTAATCCTGCCACACTTGTCCATCATAAACATCACCGAACACACCCTCTGGTATTTTTCACTTTCTCCACTCTTCGCATCTCTCTTCAAATCCAGGTCTTCTTACAAGTGCCGCCAGAGACTGTACAACACTCTTGTAGCAATAAGGCTGTATTAGATAGATATACTCTGTGCCACTGGAAGATTTTACTTTCAAGACCAAGGCAGAGCCACACTTTTTCCTCAGCACAGACCACTTCTGTGGGTGCTTGTAGAATGGGACATAGCTGCACGTCTTGCACACCTTGGTACCATCCTGTCGGACCTCATAGCTTTCAGACATCATGTATTCTCTCATACATTTTGGACAAACCACATACTGCAAGAAATTTTCTCTGACGATGTCTGTTCATTTCCTCAAGGAATATAAAGTCTTTGGGATTCTGCTTGCAAAGACAGTGAGTGAATCAGCACAGAGAATATTTCCTATTATCCACATGAACTGCTTGATGCACAAAAGAAGTGCTGTGGTAGCATTGTCTGAAATCTTAAAGCTTGCTTGCCATGCCATCATCATGGCCAGAACTTTCATTTAAGATTAAGATTAAGATTAAGATTAAGATTCCTTTATTTCGTCACAATTTTTTAACACACAACATGCAGAGTTGAGGAGGGAAACTGCACACGCCATGCATTTTGTGAAATTCTTTCTCCGCTTTTGACCCATCCATGGTCAAACCTTCCTCCACGGCAGACCAGGAGCGGTGGGCTGCTAGTCGACCAGCGCCCGGGGACCGGTTCCTTTTGTTGTCACCATTGGTCAGGTGGTGATCTTCTTGCATGTTTTTAGTGGGGGTATTTTTTATGGAGGATACCCCAGGTGAGCACGGGGAGAACATGCAAACTCCACACAGAAAGGCCCCTTTTTCCTCGAGCAGCAGGCACTGAAGGCATGGTGGAGGACACGCCACCAGCGCCCACAGCGGGATTCGAACCGGGGACCTTCTAGCTGTGAGGCGACAGTGTTACCACTTGTGCCACCGTGCCACCTAAAGGCACTGCTTGTTCAGAAGACTGACTGCTCCCATGTCCTTCTCCATCTTGCCAGTTAGGATGACCTTCAGTTTGTTCTTTGGCAAGGACTTCTCCCTCTTCATCCTCCTCAGCCACATAATCACTCAGTGCCAGTATAAAACAAAAACACATTATTTTAAAATAAATATCAATATAGCTACATTTTAAAACGAGAATAATATACAATAAAACTATACTGAGAAGAGAGTTAAAGATACAGTATTTTTTTCTGTTTGATTCAAGTCAAATGTGTCAACAAAACATATAAGTAGACTTGACAATGAAAAAGCCAACAACATTTTGCTGGTTTACACCAAAATCACTGTACTCAGCCCCTATGTGATATCCATTTGAAAATGAATCGCTAACTATATGGTGCAGGGTCACGCACCATGAATACTATGAATGGCAACATAAATAACTAACTCAGCTAACTCATTCATTAAAAAAGTTTTGGGGGTAAAACGTTCTTTGTGATTCTTGTACAATTTAAGGTACTGGAAAACAAAGCATTTATGTAGTACTCAACACAAAACAAAAGATGTCTGCTTCCTCATCATCATCAGATTCTGAATTGCTAGAATCGAGGAAAAGATGAATGCTTTGGTCATCTGATGTTTCTTCTGGTAAACAAGCAAAGACATGATGATTACATTCTAATCATGTCACCATGTGAAGCATTACATGTACACATATTAAGGTAATCTGACATTAAATTACCGTCATCTGAGCTTTCAGTCCATGAATGTAGCTCTTCAGTTGCACTGAAATCTCCCAAAGGTTGAGTGATCTGGTCATCTATGGTTCCGTCTGGGAAAATACAAAGACATACCAGTTCATATTAGATTATAACACATTACATTAATGATGCATTAAATTTTCTATTTCTGATATTAGAAGATCCAGGTTAATCCAGGCATGCAGTGTCTATGTATGTGTGTGTTAATGTGAGTGTGATGTCGTGCTGAATGTAACTTTACAAGTAGCTGGATTTTGTACTCTCTTCTCTGCCAAGGGAATACAGATGCAAAAAAGCTTGTAGCTATGATTTGGTATAGTGCATCAAATGGTTGTTTGAGCTGTACATTGTTCCTTTTAAATAAAATAAATAAATGTAATGCATGAAAACCGTGTCACTTATCATTAGTTGGAATAGCAGTAAGTTTATCTTTTCAGTGGCTTCAATCTCTCCAACCAGGTTTTCATCAGGATCATTTAGCACTGCAGGTATATCACTCACAATAGCATGCTGATAACTGCCTAACAGCTGCAAGTCTTGTGAAGTTCCCCCAACTTTTCTGATCCAAACTCCATTGATAAAATAGCGTTTTCTACACTCATAATAATGCGTCTTAGAGAGTTCCTGGTCACAATGTTCACAGATGCGCCGAGGTCTCTTCGGTTTAGGGATATCCATTTTGGATGTAGCTGAGCAGAAATTTGACTGTTGTTCAAATGTTTGCGTACATCCTAGAAATACCTCGCCGACGTCATTGCATCAGAGGAGGCATCCAATAACATGCGAGGTTGCATTCTCGGAATTTCTCGCGAGACAGGAGCATATAAGTTAAGTAGGGTTTACAAACAGTTTCATTTTCAGCCATGGATTCTTTCCTGCTAAGCTTTAACTCTGTTCATACAATGGCTGGATGTCATCTTCAGTTCACCCCAGAAGGCACTCCTCTGCGACGAGTGGATGGCCTGGCTGCGGAGCGACCATATCCAGAAAGTCCAAACAATGAAACTGCTGAGCGCCTTCAGTGGATTGTCTCGGCAGCTAACGCAATTGGTGGCTGACTTAAAAGGAGAGATAAAAGCCAGACTGCTTGCTCTGGAGGAGCAGCCCCAACCAAACTACAGCTGTGGAGAAGACCAGAAGAGGAAGAGACGAGTGTATAACCCAAAAGTTGCAATAAGTAATGTTAGTATTTAATACTACATTGTGCAGTTTTTAGGCCCCCAAGCCTTTATTATTCTTATTGCACCATGTTCCGAACGTTTGGTAACCGTTCACATTACATGTAACATTACAATGTATTTTTGTATTTTGAAGGAAAAGGTGCAGCGTCTGCACAACAGTGACAGAAACGACAGGCGATATCAACCTGAGCAGGGGTAAGTTAATGAAAAACACAAAAATACACGGGATATATTCTGCAGAATGTAAGTAAATGTAAATTTTGCATAACCTATTTGTTTTTTTTGTGTTTTACAGACTGAACTCGTCCCACAACAAAGCGGTGACATCATATTTGATGGACACTTTAACTGGGAGTCCAGACATGGATCGTGTGGACAGAGGAGTCCTTTTATGTAAGTTTTTTTATTTAATTTAACCCATTTCTGTTGTTTTTTGTTGTTGTTGTTTTTACTTTTCCTGAAGCCTGTCTTAATTATTTCAAACCAATATATATTTTCTTCCAGTGGCCTGTAAGACATATTATAAGACGGTGCGGAGGAGCTTCAAGTATGCCAAGCTAGCTCTTTCAGTTCAGGCAGCAGCTCTGAAGATTTCAGCTTGCAGCAGACAGAGAAGGAAGCAGGTAAGAGTTACATGAATGCCGCTTTATTTTCACAACAATGTAAAAAATGGGCTGAATTTTATTTATTAGCTGCATTGTTTTTGACAAACATGGTCACATATGTTACCATGTGTTATTTATTCTTAGCAGTAGTTATATTATATTAATACCTGTATTTACAGCTGCTGGAAGAAAGAAGGAGTGTCCTAGCCACCCAGCAGGAAATTGATTTTTGGCAGGGGGTCACCGCTGACATGATGTCCGATGAGGAGGATGACATCGCGGAAGGGGAAGCTTGGTGGATAGTAAAGCCTCCATCTTTCCGCAGTCAGACGCTCTCCCAACTCTGCCAGACACTTCAAGGGCGGCTGGAGAGCAACCAAAAGTATGTGGCAACACACCACAAGTCCCCTTCAAAGCGACAGGCGCAAACTCAGTATGACCAAGAGGCAGCAAAGAAACATTTCCCAAGGCATTAGACAGACTCTTTCTTTCATGTTCCATGGGCCAGAGGCATGGCCCAACCCAGACTCTACTAGGGAACCCCTCTGTAGATTTCCTTCTTTTCCCAGGCACCAGGGACCAGCTGTGTGGCCCAGTCCCCAGTAGTCACTGGATTTATTTGGTTGTTTGCTGTTCCTTGTTGGTGTGTTGTATTATTTGCCACAATTTCATCAAAGACTTTTTCAACATGTTCCTGTCAACTGAGCTCTTTGTGTTCTACTGTGTGGTACACTGTAAACCCGAACAGTACTACGAACTCAAAAGTATTGTTAGAACAGCAATCAAAATCGGCTATCAAGTCAACTCAACGTTAAATTTAAGTGTTCCGAACGAGTAGTGTAGTTTTAATTTAATGCTACTTAAATAATCTGAGTGATCATCTCTGTCTTACTCAAAACCTTTGAATGCACAGAGGCGTGCAATGTAATGACGTAAGCGCGTGGCTACGTTGGCGGGACCGAACAAAGCCAGAAAAATCCAACCAACATGGCGGGCGTGAAGTGAGGGGAACGCGTCGGTCTCCGAAGTTAAGAAACTTGTAAGTATAAGGGGAAACTCTTCAAAACTCACTTGCATGTTGTTTAATTACATTAATGCCACAACAAAATCGCATTTTTAGTGTGTCTGTGCTTTTTACACATTCAGCATAACATGCGGCCTGTCTTTGGTGAGGACCTATTGCGTGAACGGAGAGCAACAGTCATAATGACGATAATTCCTTTCAGTCGGTATTATTATTTATGAATGTTTTTGCTGTTAATGTTAAGATTAGATTGAAAATAAGCCTACAGTCCAGCAACCCAGAGGGGGAGGGGGCTACTGTTTGCTAATGACCACATTCAGAGCGCCCTCAAGAAAATAGATATGTTCACACTTTGCCATCTGAAACACCAGTTTGTATGTTCATCATTGTTTTCAATTAGTTCAGAACGGCGTCTGAACTGCCTCTGTTGTGTTTTTGTCGATGATGGTCGGCGCCGTGCCTAGACATCTCTTGCCCCGCGGGCCGTTTCTCAAGACAAACTGATTTTAAAGTTAATCTATCCAAGTTGTACATGATACTAAGTTAATTATTGACATTTGCACACTTCTACCTCCGTACTCATGAATTGTCTTTCGCTGTAGACCTAAGTGGGTACCTGGCACAAGGCATCGCTGGCAAAAGAGGCAGTGTTTATGTTCATTTTTAATGTAAGATGTATTCATTAAATCTAACATTTTGGCAGTAGAGTTTATTATTATTTTCTTCTCTCTTGAACCATTCGTATGGGTTTACATCTGTGTTAGGAATGTGTTTTGGAGGAATTTTGTGTTGTGTATTTTCTCAAAACCCCAACCCAGCAGCTGGTAGAAATTGCCCCAACGGAAACCAAGAACAATTTGGTGTCTGTTGAAATCTTGCAATTAACTTAACCAATAACATCAGTTGGTATTAATATTTTCATTAAAAATAAATGTTGTATTGATTGTTTCTGGTTGTGTGTAGACTGCACATGGCCACCTTCCTAAAATAATCTCTTTCCCCCATAAATCATCTCCTCATGATGCTGGCCACCTCTGGTAAAATCACCAACATCCTCAGTTAATGAGATCATGTGATATTACCACTAGTATGAGGACAAATGATATCTCCATGTCATGTCATTTGGTAAGAGATGACATTTACTATAATAAAGGCTAGGTTACATATGTTGCACAGTTGTATATATATATATATATTTTTTTTTTTTTTTAGCTAAAATGTTGTAGTTTGAAATTTGGACTGCATTATTCGAGTGGTTTCAGAGTACTATTTTATCTTATCCCACAGGATCAAACATTAGAGCAGTGAAGAGCAGTGACGAGCATTGGGAGCAGTGAAGAGCAGTGACAAGCATTGGGAGCAGTGAATGGCACAGAACCTCCATGGCAAGTTGTGTACTGTCTCTGCAGACACCCAGGCACAGTTATTCCGGCACTATCGCTTGAAACACAGCCTTTATTCTAGAGTTAGTCCTCTACTATGTCTCCATGACTCTTGTATTTGTACATTTCTGTCCTTTAATGCCTTGAAAATTCATTTATCATGATTTCACAGAGATGTGTGTAGGCCCAGTGCAAGTGATGGAGCACAAGCAGAAAAGGCAGCTTTTACCTGTTCTATGTGTAATGTGAAACAGCCTTTCTCACAAGACACATTGTTGCCCATTACAGCACAAATGTGTATTCTTCTTTTAATACACACAAAAGTAGGTTACATGCAAATAGTTCTGACTTTTGCGATGAGGTGGTTTCAACAGAAAGTGCTTCTGTAAATGCTGCTGGTCTTGATCATGAAGATATTTCTTTATGCCAGCATGCAGACACATTTGATAATCCTGAGGATGACAGTGTATGTGACTCCAGCCAGTTGAGAGCCCAGTTGTGCCATAATCTGTCCTCTTTATTTCTGAAGATGCAGACTGTTCTCCATGTTTCTGACATGGCAACTCAGGAAATAGTTGATCATCTCAGTCAGATATTATCCTTGTCTCAGCCTCTCATCAAGGATACTGTAAAAGAGACACTACAGAGGCATGATGTTGCTATTACTGAAACTACCCTGAATGATTTAGTGAATGAGGTAATGAACACAAATATTTTTGTCAGTGCCACATCTAAAGGGGAGGAGATGTCTACCACAAAACGAAGAAAAACATTTGTTAAGAAAAATTTCCCTGTTGTAAAGCCAGTGCAGTTCGAGTTAGAGCCCGGATGTAAAGTAGCTTATGTCTCTATTCTCCAGATGATCCAGGAAATGTTCAAATACACAGACATTCTTGAAAGAATTGAGGAAACAAAGATGTCACAAAAAGGCCATTACATGAGCCACCAAGATGGCTTATATTTCATTTGTGTTACTGTTTGGCTGGGTTTATGATTTGCATCTGAACTACCCAAAAAAGCTTGTTAACACATTCACCTTCATTCAGAAGGTACTCATGGGTTTGGATGATTTATTTATTTTTATTTAAAATTGCTTATTTTGATATTTAGATTTCCTTTTTGTTTGTTTTGTTTTTGATTTAAAATTATTTCCTGAAGTTATTATGTTTTTGAAGTAGGCTGGCCATAGATGTAAAGAGAAATTTTAGATGCCATTTTGAGATGCCAGCCCTTTAAACTGAGCACAAGTTCCCAATGCTCTTGTTCTTATACCAACATAATCATACAAACCTGGTTTTTACTATGGATGTGTGTATGTTCACAGTTCTTTTTTGTGATATGCAAGGTTTCCGCCAACCAAACAGGTTAATTAGTTGATCACATTTTTAGGTTGTCTATTTGTTGGCCTGTCTTTACAAATGGGACCTGAAGTCTTAATTTTTTGGTATCCTTATTGTGTTTAATCAAAAATCCAAATCTTTTAGCATCATTTGGAAGTTGAATGGCCATGGATAAAAGATTTTAAGATGCCATACTTTTTGATATTGAGCACTTCAGTTCTTGGTGCTCTTGTTGTTATCCATAATATGTATATATAAATATTCACACATGTTTGCAAACATGTGCTGTTGGCATGCTTACAGTTCTGCTGCAGTGGTTTGGAGAAAAAAAAAACATCTGAATAAAGACACTGAAATATATTCTACATTAGTATGTGTGAAAAAGTTTATTTGAGTATTCTGAACTTAAAAAAAAACAGTAGTTTATGAGTTATGTAAAATTATATTTTTGGTTACTAACCAGTATATTTCTTGAGTTTAAAGATGTTGAACAATTAAGTACCATTGTATCAGAATATGTAAGTACTATGAAATTTAAAAATATATAAAAATTAAAACAAATGTTTTAAGTACAGTAGACTCAAAAAATTAAAAAAAAAATACAGGTAATGTTTGAGTGTAATAATTTTAAAATTTTAAGTAGTTAAAAACTTCAAATTATTAAATCATTTACTCAAAAACTTTGAGGTAATCAGTTTCCACAAAAGGTTTGAGTATTCTGAACTTATTTGGGTTTACAGTGTAGCGTAGTTTTCAGAAAGTGGATCATCAAGTAAATGAATCATTAAAATGAAATAAATAAATAAATATATATATATATATATATATATATGTGTGTGTGTG